>CM033470.1:144495220-145018943 GCA_019447015.1 Hymenochirus boettgeri | reverse complement strand
CTGTCTGTCTATTTCACTGTCTTTCTGTCTGTTTATCACTATCGGGCTGTGTGTCTATGTTTGTGGTTATCTATCTGTCTGTCTGTGTCTTTTTGGCCATCTCATTAAGTACTTAGTGGGTGTGACGTAATTGGGGCGGAGAAAGGGACGTGGCCTAAAAATGTTTTTTGGAATGCCCCTGATCTTCTTAGACCCTAGATACGCCCCTGCACAATTGGTATCTATAACAAGATACCAATTCAGTGATACAAACACACATGTAAAGATGATGTTATTCCGATATTGAAAAACTGTAGTCTTTCACAGCCTGGTAATTACAGATCTGTAAGGTCTACTTCAGTGGTGGGGAAGACACTGGAAAGTTTGATACAGGAACATATTCTAGAGAATAGGCCTGACCAGCATGGATTTATGAGGAACAGATCTTGATCCATTCGAGGGAAACCTCCTGTTTGAAACAGCCCTGGACAACGTGATAGATAGTGATAAAGAAATCACTACCAACACACAGAAAACGTGAAAGACAATTTCCCTCAACATCCTCGGCGAAACAATCTCTTCGGCAAGCAAAGCAATACTGTAAAGCTCATCTATCCTTCCAAAAACAATCTTGGAAATGATAATTTCATTTATCCATTAATTATATTCATTTATCTTTATAATGCACCTAATCTATGTAATTCATAATGTATAATCATGTATACAAGTAGTTTGACTGTAATATGCAATGTATATCCAGGGTTTATATCTGTGTGTAAAGCAAAGTTTAAGTTTGAGAACAAGGTCCTGGGTTAATCTGACACGGTAGATTGGCAAATTATGTCTTTGTGGGAAGATGCAATAATGAAATGTATCCATAGATATAAAACATAAACAGGCCTATCTACCAGGGAGTATCATGGTGCCAGGAAGGGAGCCTGAGATTGTTACTTTTCAAGGTTATTGAGGCTTGATGTCACTGCTTTCTCGTGGCTTAACATTCCCTTATCAGTTTTTTAGTCCCTCTTGGAGCAACCCCTCCTTAATAGTAAATTGGGGTTGCTCATTCCTGGGCAGGTTTCTCTCCCCTTGTCTTGTTGTAATGAGATCACTATATACAGCTATATACCTATGCACCTCTATTATATTAGATCCACATATTACAATATCATAATATAACATTTTAGAATATAATGGTATGATTAATTATATGTGTATGTAATATGCATTGTTTTATTCATATTTAGACTTGTATAACTATAATTTGGATTGTGTAAAGAATGCTGGGGAGGAGCAAAATGAACTGACCAACCTCTTTTACTGATAAAGGGGTACAAGGAATTTGTGTATGTGACTTTAGGGTTATAAAGTATGTGTAAAATAAAAATATCATTGCCATTAACTTTGATAACTCATTGTGTTTAGACTGCTTGCAAGTGTATTACATTGATCAATAAATACTGATTGATTTCCAATACAGAGCCCTCCGTATCAGTCCATTTGTGACAATAAGAACAGAAGTGGAAGAGGAAGAAAACTATTATGGCTAGTAACTTCTTCACAAACTAGGGAGAAGGCTAACAGAGTTTGTGACAGAATTCAAAACTAGATTCCTGTGTTCTTCAGACATTATCAATATTTAATAGAATTCTATCAAACACCCCCAAAAGTAGATTCATAATCTTAAAATTACCAAAGCAAAAACAAGCAAGAATAGAACTGCCCAAGATCATTCAGGAAATTCTAGATCAGTAATAGAGGAAGTTCCGAAATACCAATTTAAGGAAGACCTATATTCACAACTTTTCCTAAAAAAGAAAAAGATGGGAAAATTTAGGGCAATCCTAGACCTATGATTCATAAACAAATTCATAATCCAAACAAAGTTCAAATGGAAACAGGAAGACTGGATGATAAAAATTGATCATCACATCCCAGTACACACCAAACACATAAATTACCTGAGATTTCATATATTCAACAAACACTTTCAATACAAATGTCTTCCCTTTGGTCTCTCGTCACCTCCTCAAACTTTTCAAAAGTCCTGTCACCTCTCATAGTGAAATTAAACCCAGATTTAGATATTTGCCTACCTTGATATCTTGATAAAACACCAAAAACAATGTACACTACAGGAGAACTTAAAGCAAGTTCTGAACAATCATTGATGGATAATAAATTTGGGGAAATCAAATTTAATACCAACCCAAACCTCACAATTTCTAGGAGTAATGACAGACTCCGTCAAACATCAGTTATGCCTCCCAGAAGAACACCAGAAAGAGGTGATCAAAAATGTGATTGTCAGCCTACCTTTCTCCACAGTAAAAATGTGCCAGAAAATATTAGGGAAACTGGTATCAACATAAGAATCAGTACAGTGGGCAATGCTCCACCTCAGACCACTTCACAAAGCCAGAATCTCAGGAAAATGAGAGCATTATTGTTGAGCTTCAAAGCATTTTCCTTTTTTAATCCAGGATCTACAACTCCCGGTAAAATCGGACAATATCTCTGTTGTATACTACCTGAACAAGCAAGGGGCACCAGGAGCCACAGCTTATGGATACAGGCAGAGCAAATCTTAACCCGGACTCAGAACAGAGTAAAACAACTGAGGGCGATCCATATCCCAGGCAAATAGAATGTCCAAGTGGACAGACTCAGCTGATACACAATTAGCCTTACAGAATGGAGTCTAAATCAAAAAATCTTCAACTAGATAACTCACAAGTTTGATATGCCAGAAGTAGATCTTATGGCGACGAGATACAACTCCAAACTCTAGAACTTCTGTTCTTGGTATCCGGACAACAAAGCAATAGCAATAAATGTGTTTTCCATCAAATGGTCTCCCAAAATGATGTACATATTTCCTCCAATTTCCTTGATATCAAGAGTTCTCAGGAAAATAGAGGAAGACAGAGCACAAGTGACCATAATCCTTCCCTTCTGGTTCCCCTGGGTCCAAAGACTTCCTCAGAGCCCTCCCATGAAACCCAAGTATGAAACACCTTAAAGGGGAACTGTCTCCAAGTTTAAAGGTCAGTTTCCTACCTTTAAAACGAGCCATCAACCACCTCTCTACGTGCTCCACAGCACAAGATATAAATATTTTTTTTTTTGAAAGCTCGGGGTACGTGCTTTCTGTGATCAGTCACCAAGTGCAGCAAACGTGCAAGTGGTTCGGGAACCATCTGCCTCCCCCTTATGCCCATAGCTGTTAAGCCCTAGGGCTAGGGGAAGGCTACATTGGTCCCTTCGGCAGGTAGACGTCAGGAACCACCATACTTACCCTCCCTTTCTGCTCCCAGCTGCCACCAGGAAGCTTCCAGGGGGGGTTCACATGGGAAGAGCCTGAAGGTCCCGAAAAGGACCCAGGTAATCCCGCCACATACGTGAAACAAACGATACAAAAAACACAAAATAAGTGCCTGTGCGTTTAAGTGCTAGTGTTTAATAAATAAGGGAGGGGGTGAATTTAATAAAAGTGCGACCAAATTATAGGCCCGAGCCTTTCGGTCGCTGGCTCCACTGTGCAGGAGAAGCCGTAGGAATGTCACATGTCAGCCTCCCACCCACAAGATATAAATAAATGACTGACCAGAAAGTTAATGGGTGGGAGGCTGACATGTGACATTCCTAAGGCTTCTCCTGCACAGTGCCGCCAGCGAGCACAGCCTCAGACTCCCTCAGTGTGTGAGGGAGACAGGAGGTCCCTCCTCCTCTCTGCTGTGTGAAGGACCTGCAGCTGCAGAGAAGGTAAGGGAATCTACAGCCCTTCTCTCTCACTATGTGAAAACAGTCTTTTCAGGCAGAGCTCGGGGGGGGGGGGGGGGGTGGGGGGGGGTGTCAGCAGAGTGGCCCACAGCACCTGTGAGCGGGTGGGGTTTAGGCACCCACGAGTGGGCGGGGCCACAGCACCCAGGAGTGGGCGGGCCACATGGGGCTGTTAGGGAATGGGCCAAGGGGGGCCTGCAACTGGAGGGACCATGGGGTGCATGAGTAAGAGGGGGCTGCAAAGGGGAGGAGACACAGGGCAGATTGACTGACAGGTTTCAGAGCAGGAAGCAGGAAGTGCAGGGGACCTGGTGAAGCTGCTGCCATATCACACACAAAAATGTAAATATCTTCAAAACTATGTAAAATAAACAATGGAAATAAATAGCAAAAACTCTCAGGAGAGCAATTCCTGTCAATTTACCTAAAGTCATTTTTGGACCACAGTTCCTCTCTGGGACTTAAACATGGATTTATCCATGTTACAGAAAAGCCCTTTTGAACCACTTAATGATATACATATCAAAGAACATACCCTTTAAACCATATTTCTGATTGCAATAACATCAGGATGCAGAGTGTCAGAAATAAAATCACTGAAATAAAGAGTAGCTATATGGTCAACCTTGACAACATTTTAATAAAGCACTACAAAAATGCTGTAGTTTACACTACTAATACTAATAGACAAGAATGGTTAAAGGGAAGTATGAATATACATCCAAACACTCACTTATCGAGACCTAAAACTCGATGTAGTGGAAAAAGAAAAATCAGAATATTCATCTAAAATTCTGGAGGCACAAAACATCCTCAATAAATATTTGAATTGTTTTAAGGGTATATCCACCCTAAAAAAAATTTTTTATAATATTGTAGGGCTTTTATAATATTGTAGGGCACCGCTACCCACCCCCTACCACCAAGTTGGATTTCTAAAAAAAGCAGCACAAACATACTTACAGTACATCGCTCCCGTGGCTGTTTCTACACAGCCCTCTGTTTGCCAGAAGCTGCAAACAGGGGCCAGACCAGCAACCGCGTCTATAATTGGCTGAAAGGCAGCCAATCACAGATGCGGCTGCCTGCAATGCAGAGCACCAGGGGAACAAAGCGATGTAAGTATGTTTCTGCTGCTTTTTATACTAATATAACTTGGCGGTTAGGGGTGGGAAGGGGTGCCCTATACTACAGAAAAATACATTTATAGCTAGGGGGTAGGGCAGGAATGGAGGGATTCAGAGGGTGACAGGGAGAGGGGGAAAGGGCTGCCTTGCACATGTCACAATACCTTCCAGAGGACAAGGAGGAAGCAGAAACATTTTCACAGAAACACAGCTCCTACTCCTTCAGTTTCTTGGACTTTGAACAAGCAGTGCAGGAGAAACCATAAGCAGAGATTTATGGTAAGGATTTTTTTAAACTTCACAGAGGGGCCAGCAGTGGGTTAAATTTTAGTTTTGGGGGTGGACATGCAGAAAAAGAATCTCCCTCCCTTCAATGATATATTGTGTTGGAAGTACCATTCCCTACCACTACCGTGGAAGGACCAGGGAAAGCAGAAAATCTTATGATTCTTACCGTGATTTTCTTATTGGTCCTGAGACAGCAGTCCATAAAGATACAAGGAAGCAGAGGCGGAGCTACACTTTTATTGGGCAACCGGACTGTCTTTCAAGAATTGAGGTAACTTAACCTATTCTTTTTCACTGCCTTCTCAGGACCAGAGAGAAAAATCACTTTAAGCATCATACAATTTTCTGTTTTCTCCAAGTTGTTATATAGTTGTTCCATGTTGTGTTTACCGCATGCAGTCTCCTCTCCTCGGGTGTAGGGGAACATGATTGGGGTCCAGCACCATTTTTTTCTGTATGTGCCCTGTGGTCTGCCTTGCATACAAAGTACCCTTTTTATGTCAGAGTTTGATTCTGAGTTCTTCAATGTGGACCCATCCAGTATCAGCCTCAGATTTGGGAGATCCAAAGGTGAAACAAGGTCCAGGATCAAGCTTTTGGAGGATGATACCTTTCCACAGCCCTAAACCAACATTGCCTCATTTTTATCTCTTTTAATTCTAATGTGAAAGCTTTTCTACCCTCAATGTAAATATTATTGGGGAATGGGTAGGGAAACAGAGATTAAAGGGCATGCCCACCCCCAAAACTAAAATTGAACCCACTACTAGCCCCACTGTGTAGTGTTAAAAAAATCCTTACCTTAAGGTTTGTACACACATATGATGGAGCACCAGGGGGGTCTGTAATAACATGAATTAGTAAATGCTATGTAAGGGAGAGTGTGGTTCCCACTCTTTAAATAACATTGTTTCATCCAGGCACCACCTCTGCCAGTATTATATCTTGTGTTAATAATGTATATGTAAAATGTACCAAGCATTAGTTAGTCCTTTGTCCACAAGATGGCTCAATGGGTTAAAGTCATGGGACTGCCTGTCGTAAACTCATTTGGACGGTGCCTATTTGGCTATGCAGATGGATTAAGTTAAGTAATTGCCGATTGGTCTGCTGTTCAGTAAGCCTGATGATTGGCTGCTGGTTGAAGGTTGGTCATTTGCACTTCAAAGGGAATGTGGGAATAAAAAGAGCAGCTTTAGTCCACATTAGGAGGAAGCACATAGACAAAGGGAGAACTAGGATACATGCTGAAGCAGTATCCTGTAGCTGATTAACTCTATCCTGCCCCTTGAGAGCAAGGGAACAAGGTATACAGGAGGCTATAATGCAGGAAGAAAACGGAAACTCATATCAACTTTCCGAGAGTTTCTTTTCCTGGCCATCCAACTTGGCAGCAAAGACTCATGTGTATCTCCTTGTCCACCAATCAGAAGAAACAGACTCCAAGCTTAAAAGGCCCCTCCTCATTAGCTTGCTTGTAGTGGGTTTCAAAGCTTTAAAGAAAAATCATAGAAAAATGGGAAGGGTTGCTGCCCAGAGGGATGGCCAGGAAAAGAAACTCTCGGTAAGTTGATATGAGTTTCCGTTTTCCTGGCCATCCCTGGGCAGCAAAGACTCATAGGTAAATACCCAAGTAATAGTCATGGGAGGGAAAAAATAACAATTATCTACCATAAATAAATTACTAGGCTTAAGTCATAGCTTTCAATACTTGACCAAATTCTGCCTGATTAGCTCTCTTAATGTCTAATCTATAATGTCTAACGAACGTGTTAGGAGTAGATCAATTGGCTGCTCTACAAATTTCTTCAGCGGATGCTCCAGCTTCTGCTGCCCAAGTGGTCGCAATACCTCTGGTTGAATGTGCACGAATCCCTTGAGGGGGTGTGAATTTTTGGGCTACATAGGATCTTTGGATAGCCTTAACTATCCATCTTCTTAAAGTTACGATAGATGCAGCTTCCCCTTTGCTCTTTCCTTCTGGGATGAGAAATAATCTTTCAGACCTTCTGAAAGATAAAGTTCTATGAAGATAGATTTTCAAACAATTAGAAACATCAAGCCTTTTTAACTCTTGCCCTTCTGAATCTGATACTGTTGGAAGGATAATGGGTTGATTTAAATGAAACCTTGATATCACCTTGGGTAAGAATTCTTTTACCGGATAGAGAGTAAGATTCTCCTCTTTGGAGGATGGTGCTTGCAGTTCACAAACGCTTCTTCCAGAAGTTAATGCTATTAAAAGTAAAATTTTTTTGGGATTAAAGCTGGGTACACACATTAACGATTAAGCCCCGATACCGTCGGATCCGACGGTATCGGGGCTTAATCGTTACGTGTGTACGTTCGTTTCCCGAACGAGCGCGCGGCCGCCAAACGATCGGGTCGGCCGAACGCTCGTTCGGGAAAGGCCGAAAATTTCCATCGGCCGCGCTAGACTCCCTATAGAGGAGTCTAGCGCGGCCGATGGAAACACACAGTCCCGAGCGTTCTCACATAGGAGAACGCTCGGGACTGTGTGTATGCAGATCTTTGAAAGATGGCAGACAGGATCTTGCAGATCCTGTCTGTCATCTTTCAGAAATCTGTACAGTGTGTACCTAGCTTAAGTCCCAGCAGGACTTAATCCTGCTGGGTCTGGATGCAGGAATTCGCCTTGGGATAGGAGATTTTTGATAGGGATCTAATAATGGAATCCCTAGATGACCCGTTTTTAAGGGATTCTTCCAGTTTATCTGTCCAGACAGTAAGGCTTTTAGAAACAGAGACCATAGCCGCTGCAGCTTTAACACCAGCTCCTGCTACAGAATAGACTTTTTTAAGGTCTGTCTCCATACGTCTGTCCATTGGATGTCGCAGGGCTGAGGCATCATCAATTGATAATGCTGTACGTTTCGACAATCGCGCCACAGGGGCATCCACTATAGGTGGCTTCTGCCAGGATGAAGCTTTTTCCTGCGGGAATGGATACAATTTATCAATTTTACTTTCTACCGGAACTCTTCTAGAAAGCTTTTGCCATTCTCCCACTATTAGATCATTAATTTCATTATGAAGGGGAAAAAAATACCTTTTCTTCTTCTGAAAAAGAGTAGAAGTCGATGGTTGCTGAACTTCTTCAATTTTTAAAGCATGTCTGATATGCTTAATTAAGGATGGTACTTGTCTTAAATCAAAGCCTGATTCTTCGGATTCATCTTCAGAAGAAGAGATAGACGGTGAAGAGTCTACTGGAGCAGGCTGGGGTTGCTCAGCAGGAATTACTGGAACCGAAGGCTGACTCTGTTTAAAACCTTGGGCCACAGCCTGGGTAATCCACCCTAAAATATCGGCCGGCTGAACACCAGAACTACCTGCGGACTCTTTAGCTTGAAGAGTTTCCTAAACAAATTGCTGGTCAGGTTGAGCAGAATTTCTTGTCCTTATAAGCAGGATTTCTAAATGTCTCACAGATAGGAATATCCTGTTCATCTGAAGATAAGATTCTCAATCTCTTCTTGGAACTTCCAGATGAGCTCTTCTGACTGGAACAGAGGAAAATAGGCTTATAAGTACAAGCTCAGAAATACAAACAAATAACCCCTCAGAATAAAGAAGGCTTGGAGTACTCACCACCTCCCTTGGGACTTAGATCCCCCGGCAGCCGCCTCCATAGTGAGGCAAGGAATAAATCTGCAGCCATAGGCAGAATCCAGCGTGCAGGACACCGGATATATCCTGTCGGCGCCAAAAAATGACGTCAGACGCCATACGCGGTGACGTCATTACGCACGCCGAACCCAGAAGCCATGGAGTCGCGACTACCAGGAAGGGAGCGTGTGGTTCTCCCACTTGAGACTGCGGCCAAAGGAGAGGTCTAAGGCTATAAGAGGTGAGATAGCGCTTTTGGCACACACCTTACATCTTCTTTAGTGAACAGAAGAAACAGACTACAAGCAAGCTAAGGAGGAGTGGCCTTTTAAGCTTGGAGTCTGTTTCTTCTGATTGGTGGACAAGGAGGTACCCATGAGTCTTTGCTGCCCAGGGATGGCCAGGCAGCAGACTTCTTGCCAGAAGGGAAAGCTGAGCAAGGGAGAACAGAGCTAGGACACATGCTTAGGCAGTGCCTAGCAGCTCAGAGCTGTAAAACACTACTCTGGCCCAGAGCTTGAGAGCAAGGGACCCAGGAAGGCGGAAGCAGACCAAGAGAAACCAGCAGAAGCCCAGCAGCTTGGAGCCAAGGTAGTGGAGCCCAGAGATCCCAGAAACTGCATCCCAAGGATAATGCTTGCTTGGTAGGATAAGGTTGTGCTTGATACTGGTGTGTTATAATAAAGCTGCTTTAATTGTAAAAGAGCTTGTGTGGCCTGGTTTGCCTTATTTCCCACAATCTCACACAGGGCGTCCTATGCCAAAACGTACCGACCCGAGATGCACAATGTGTATGAATGGCTGTTTCAGACGATAATCATGTCGTGTATGGGCACTTTCTGGGGCACAACGGATGCTCGTTCGAAGATCGCATGGCCAATCTGGCAATGATAACCGAATGAACGGTCGAGAAAGTCCCCATACATGGCAAAATTATCGGGCAAAATGGCCGTTCATTCACATCGTGTGTCGGGGGGGGGCACCATAACTCCTTTGCTTCAAATGTTTCTCCTGCGGTGCCTGTTTAAAGTTCCAGAAAATGAAGAGTAGGAGGTGCCTGCCCTGCTTCTTCCTTGTCCTCCCTGAGGACTCTGGCATGAGCAGGGGAGTGCTGGCATGCACAGTGGAGCCCCTTCCTCCAACCCTCTGGATCCCTTAATAGTTGCCTCATCCCCTAGCTTTAAAATGGTACTAGGGTTTCCAGGAGCCTAATCCAGTGGCACTCACTTTGGAGTAGCAGTTTGTTAACATTCTCCTCTTTTTTGGGTAGAAATAGTTTCTAGTACTGTCCACTTTAATTGGCTATGTGTGCGTTTATTATCATGGTGTCTGGATACTGTAGTGTCATAGCTAGTACCTTGTTTGTAGTTCTTAATGTCCCTTTTTTGTTCCTTGATTCGTTCCTTCACCTCCCTTGATGTTTGTTCTATGCAACAAGAACTACATAGGCATTTTATGAGGTATACTACCTGATTAGTATTGGTATATAGGTAGTATACCTCATAAAATGCCCATGTGGTTCTTGTTACGTAGGACAGACATCTAGAAACTATTTCTACCCCAAAAAGAGGAGGTAATATTACCGAACTACTACTCCAAAGGGAGTGCCACTGGATTAGGCTCCAGGAAACCCTAGTACCGCACGGTTTAAATGAACCATGGCCACTAAAATGTTACCTTTGAAAATATTGTAACACGGTGTCTCTCACAGATAATCGTCTGCCCATAGATGCTATAGTCAAACTATCACATCGAAAAGGTATGGCTACGGTTAACTCTAAAGTTAATATTGGGCAGCTTTGTTTGGATTTATTAAACTCATCTACAATATGTGTTTTGGATTGGGTACCCTGATCTATCTTTTAGTAAGCCATTAGGCAGTGCTACTGGTTCTATGTGGCAGGAATAATGCAATACCATGTGTCATGTAAATATGTACAAGTTTTGTTCGTATATTGGACTTTTGTGGAAAGTAGACTATGGATGGACTGTTTATTTCACGGTTGATGGACACTTGAGACTATGATGTCACTTGAGGAACTCCTCATGGATTGGACTTTCTCTCCAGTGAGAGGGTGGGAATAGAATGGGAAGTGGGAGTGTTCCAGGATATTTAAGATGGTGTGTTCACTGTATTCTTCACATTTGATAAAGGGCCACTGGTCCGAAACATGTAATGTGTGAATAAAGTAAATGTGTGAATAAAGGCTGTTTCCTGGAACAGCCTCCACTGTTGTTGTCCTATTTGATTTACCTGACACAGACAGATTACTGCAGAAGTCCAGGAGAAGCTTGAGGAACGAATGGGATGCAGTGTTTTTGTTGTCTCCCGATTACCTGGTTCCGATCCTTTGCCTGTTTCTGATTATCCCGTTTGCCTTCCGCCCCTGCCTTTTGACCTCTGCTTTGCGACTCGACTATTCTTCTGTTCTCTGATTGACCACCTGTTGCTGACCCCGATCGTCTAACTTTTTTTGATTGCTGCTAGCCCTGACCTACGTTTGTATATTGGACTTGTCTGTTTTGCCGCCAGCCCTTTGACCTCTGCTTATCCTTGATGTCTCTGATCCTTACTAACTGTTCCTCTGGTTAGCTCTCATTCCTTTGTTGCCTTCTCTACATTGTGGGACTGGCTCTTGTGGGTTTCTTCTCTGGGGTTGCGACCTGGTACCAGTTTGCCGCACAACATCCTCACCATCAGAGGCTCTGTGGAAGACCAACAGGTACTTAGACTCTGCGTCCGGAGGGGGGTGGGGTTGTGTTTCTCATAGGTTTCCTTCCAGATTATAACACAGAGCATGTTAAAGGGACAGTTCAGTGGAAATTATGAATTTTTGTTAAATTGTTAGTTTGTGTAATGCCTTCTTAGTTATTCTACATATTCTCTCCCATTTTGAAAAATCAGTTGATTTCTTACCCTTTGCTGTTCCCTGCTGTTAACATTAGTGAGCTGAAATTTTAGGTTCTAACAGTCCTTCTTCTTCCCAGGATGCCCCACATTTTTGGAATGTTCCTAACAGTAATTTCTACTGATTGGCTGTTGGATGGGTCAAACATGCTCAGATCTCTACTGAGCAACTGAATCAACCCAGACGCTGGGTCATGGGCAAGACCATAACGGTCTCTATTAGGGGTCCTACAAACAGGAAATCAGTATTTTGGTTGCATTTATTTATACACAGACACAATGATGAATTGGCAGATTAAGGTCATTGGGATGGAAAAATACTGCTTTTTCCCCTGAAAAGTACATGTATTTGCACTGAACTTCCCCTTTAAGTTGTCAACCAGCTAAAGTGGATTATGGTAGCTGACCCTAGTACCCACAGGTTAATTTCATAAATCACCCAGCAGCCACAGCTATAGGAAAGGTGAGACACATCTTGTTGTATCTTTGCGAATGTGCTCTATTTGGACAATGCTATCTGAAGACTTGGCTTTCATTGCGGCTGCGCAAGATGTTGTGGAACTTAAGATTTTATTTCAGCTGCGCCATGGTGGAGGACTCTGTAAGCATTATGGCCACAGCTTCAAAGCTCTTTACTCCTCAGAAATGCTATTACACAAAATGCCTCACAAAAGGGTCATTAGAGACTCCTTTACTTCCTCTTCTGAGGAGGAGCCGAGTTTCAGAAGAAGAAAGAAACAAAAAAGCACAAAGATGTCCTCAGAGACTTCCAGTGGGTTTGAGGCAGACATTTACACTGTTAAGGGTTCCAGAGGTGAGACACACAAATTATATGAAGTTATAAAAGGTGGTATATTTCACAAACTACACTTTCCATCCACTTCATCCACCAGTCTTCCTAAAGCTTGTTTAAGCAAACACCGCAGGGGGAGAGGTGTTTCCTGCATCGTTTGATGCTTATACACCCCATATCTCAGTGGACTGGGACTCTGAAAGTGTATTCAGGTCCTCTGAAAGATGTAAATTAAGCAAATTACAAATGTTAAGTATTGGTCTGGCAGCATGGAACCCCCATCCAAACTATATACCCAGCGCTGGGCACTAGCTAACTTGACTGAGGTGTATAACTTTGCCCAATTGGCATTTAAGAGACACCTTAGATAAGGATGATGAATTGGTGCTGAGGAATTTTCTCTGGCATTCCTGATATGCAGGCGCTAATGGCTTCTGACCTAGACCCTGCACTACTCTCCATCTGTGGCGATTCTGTGAAAACTCCTAATTCAGTGGACCAGACTAAAAAACATTCAGTTCAAAATGGTGTATGCAGTCAGCCCACTAATTCTCTTGCTATTATCCACAAACTCCCTGCTTTTCTCCAAGACAGCCTTATTAAAATCAACAAGCAGAACCACGCTCTTAATAGGGCAGACATTTAATTATACTTCTAATATAAGATGTGCACCTTGGCTCACTGCGGCAGGCATGCCTTTCAGATTCTCCCACTATTCTGTCAGTTCAACTTTAGTCAGGATGGGAGATGATATGTTCAGATCAGTGGGTACTTACAGTTATGAGGAAGGGACTGTCCCTTCCCCTTACAATTTTTCCATATCAACTAAGGCCCCCAAGAGCCTTCTCTCCTTGGCCTTATCCCAGGGAAAGATAGAACTTTCTATCCTGTTAAGGAAAGGATGGATGTCACATGTTTCCTGTTCGGCAACAGGACGGTTCCCTACGTCCAGTATTAAGCGTAAAAGTGCTAAATCATTTTATAAAACCAAAACAATTCAGATTGGAAAACCAGTCATACTTGCCACTATTACATGTTCAAGATAGAATTAAAAGATGCTTTTCACACCATGTCTTTTGCAAAAAATCACAGACACCTGCTACAATTCCAATGGATAGGTCAGACATACCACTGGAATGTGATGATGTTTGGCCTATCTAATGCACCATATACATTCACAAGAGTGCTAAAGCTGGTCATCCAGCATTTCAGACAAAGAAGCATTATATCTCTGATTTATCTGGACAAATTCCTTGTTTTTGGCCCAGACCTATCTGCAATTCTCCAGCAAAGAGATTCAATCCAATCTACTTTCAGACAGCTAGGGTTTTCCATAAACGAACAGAAGTCAATCCTGACTCCCATAACCTCCTTAGAGTTTTTGGGGTTCCACATCAACACAGTTTACCATTCAAGTCTCAGATCACAAGTGGTAATCGATACAATCATTCATCAGAACAATTCTCCCTCCCAAGTCACTTCCACTCCGCACAGTGATTATAGGAAAGATAGTGGCACTCTCCAGGCTCCCTAGAGGCTACCATGCAGAGCAGGTCCGCCCAGATCTAACTCAGAAAGAATCTCCAAAAATGGCTTATCCTGGCCTCCGTTAGTAGCTCTCACCCAGTGTGAGGAAGGAGCTACAACACATACTACAGATCCCTACTACAGATCCTCGCCCTCTCAGACTAGATGACCTAGCCAATTCCATACAAATATTGTAAAGAAGGGAATGCCGCAGAGTATATTCTTTGCAATATTTGTATGGAATTGTCTCGGTCACTGCTGGGTGTGGAGCAGTCAGAAGGCGAGGACCCCTCATATATACCTGGTACATCAGGTGGCACTCTATAGTGTGTATATAGATGAACCAACACTTATAATTACTATAGTAGGTGCCTCCCTTCAAGGTTGGGGGCCTTCACACCATCAAAAGCACTTTAGGGTCGATGGTTTCAGCAGGAACGTACCTTATACATCAACCTACTAGAAATGAGGACAGTGAAGCTAAGCAGTCCAGATCTTGCCCAGAAAGGCAATGCCCGTCAAAACTGTCCTAGTACAGATGGACAAACGGACAGCAGTCGTGTACATCAACAGAATGAGAGGGACCAGATCGAAACCCCTATGACCAGAGGCCCTAGTCATTTGGAAGATAGCTCTGTCCCAGGCAGATCAAACAAATTTGCAGATGGCCTGTCCAGACATCAGCTAACTCAGTAGTATGTCTGAAACCCACCATATTTACACTTAGAAAACCAGCAGTTTGGCATGAGACACATAGACCGGTTTGCTTCAGAAACATCAACACAAACACAGACATTCCTGTCAAGACAGTGGTCCAGGAATGCATGGAGAGCATATGCACCCCCTCCCCCCGTACCTAATGCCCAAATCCCCCACAAGATAGTTACAGGCAGAGTAAGGGACTTAGTCCTAGTATGGCCATCAAAGCCTTGATTCCCCCACTTACATCCCCTAATAGTGGGTCAGAAGCTGCCATTAGGGATGACAGCAGAATGTTTGCAGGGGTCTCCAGCCCTATTGTTCAAGCTGCCACAGTTAATATGGATCGTAGCTCAAGTAAATTTTTCTGCTTTCAACTGCTGTCAATGAACTCCAATATTGGAGCACATCTGCTGTCCAATAGCCTTCTTGACTCATCACTAGGTAGAAACACTATCTTGAGGAACAAGAATTTTATCAGAATTCTTCAGCGATAAACAAGCACAATTTCAGGAACCCCAGGCTCTATGGGCAGCTTTGGTATTTCTTTTACACAAATTTTACACAGGATTATCATCTTCTTATGGGTCTGCACTGAGATTCATTATCCCTGGTCTCACCACACATTCACTATATGTAAGGTTACTGAATGGAGCATCCCTTTCCCAACCTCCAGTCCCCATATACAATTTGACATGGGACATAGACATACAACTGAAACACCTACATACATGGTCCTTACCATCCCTTCCTCTCCGTGCCTTGGGCATTAAAGTGGCTTCCCTACTAGCCTAAGCCTTCATAGCTAGATCCTCAGAACTCAAGCCAATACACATCTGTGAACCATGGATGTCTTCACACCAGGATGGGGCACATATTCTCAAGGGGAAGACCAAGACGTCCCATATTTCCCCAGATCTGGTCACAATAGACCTCCCAGGTAATACCCAAGATCCTCCCTTATGTATAGTTTCCCACCTGAAACAGTACTTACAACTATCGGCTGTAGACAGGGGTCAAATAAACTGTTATTTATAACCTCCAGGCCACCATTTAAGCCAGTCTGCTATTAGACTATTAGAAGCTGAATACTACAAGCAATGTTTAGCAGGGATAGACGTCTCAGTAGTTCGTCTGCATTCTATCAGAGGGGCTGCATCTACTAAAGGAGCTTCAAAAGGGCTTCCATTACACACTATCCTTAGAGCCACGAGATGGTCATCTGACAGGACATTTGTGAAACAATACAGGCGTCCTACACAGTCAGAAAGGTTGGCCATCATGACAGCAACAACCAGGTGTGTGCTACTCTGCCCGAGAAATCGTGTCTGGGGAAAACTACCCCATTCACTGAGATCCCCCAAAAACGGCACAACCATATCACGGGTAACAGTAAAAATTCACTTTATTGGATACAACACCAGACACTTAAAATAACCCACACCTCAATATAAAATACATACACCTCCATACCGTGCGTCCCCGGTTACTAAAAAACAGGGTAGGCTATCCCCCAGATATGTCTCCTGGTTAAGTAGTAGCCACAACAAGAGCAGCAACCAAAGCAGTACCTAGTACATTATCGGGACTTAAAGTGAGAAGCCATGTCCGACTTTCATACGATACCTCTTCACGGACGGATCACACTCTTCACCCGGATCCTCAGAAATTCCTCCACTTCCAGTGGCGTTATCCCTAGTTTCTCCGGATTTCGAACGTCTCTCTGATTGTCCGTTCCAGTCCTGCTACACGATCTGCTGTTGCGAACCAAAGGAGACACTCCTCCTAATGGATACACTGTTGTAATAGGTAAACCACTGTGTATCCTAACACCGGGGGAGACGCCAGACCTCCATGTTCCATATGGGCTAAAAGAGTTGTGTGGCATTCTATTATATATTGTGTGCTACTCTGCCCGCCAGGTGGCTGCTTCTTATGGGACAAAGAGTTTGCAGAAATCTATGACCTGCAAACAGTATTTGTCCTAGGGAATAGGACAGCCACCTAGCAACAGCACCCAACCCTCCCTCACAGATATTCCTGGTTGATATAAGTAACTAAAATAGGGTAATACACAAATAGAAGACAGGATAGTGAGCCTGTATAAGATTGAGGATAATCTTCACATAACAAACTAATGTATTTATATTTCATCTTCTAGGACGTGCAAGATTCCAAAGACACCAGAACCCAGCACCTCCTTCAGAGGATAAGAAATGAACTCAGGAATTCAGTGCCTTGAGAATCTTCCATAACCCAGTCGGACGGTTATAATGTTACTCTTATTGTTATCCTGTTATACCGGATGTGTGTCTATACATTTAAATAGTAATTCCTCTGCAATACTCATTTGTGTACAGCCATAGTAATGGCTTGTTAAACTAAAATAAACAAGTTGAACATTATTATATTGTGTCTGCCTCTTCTTTCCAGAAATTTTTCACACAAAGGACAGCCATCTGCTTTTCCCGAAAAATCTAAAGTTTGGTGAGATCTTGCGAAGTCACAATGAGAGCCAGGTCCTATGAACCCGATTGCTCAATTGCCTTTAGCGGGTGCATCTGGAGCCACCTATACCCACCAGCTGTTGTTAAGAGGTTGTCCCTATTCCTTTGGACAAATACAGTTTGCAGGTCATGGATTACTGCAAAATCTATCATTTCTTGACTATATCATATTTAAAATCGTAAAACGTTAAAAGTTTTTAAGACATGAACAGAACCGTCTACCATTTCCGATCCCTCTTTGCCTTTTTAAAATGTTGGGAGATATATGGTTGATCCAAGTGTAAAGCATAATAAGTGATTGAAATGTGACCCGTTTGGCAGAAGTGATAACCATGGAAATCTTTTGGAACATATATCGAGCTTATTTAATAAGTGGAGCACAAACTGGACTGTGATGTTAATTTGCAGCATCCAATCAGATACATTTTTACTAGTTTACTACCAATCAAAACAAAATTATAACATCTGACTGGTCGCTGCAGAATTATCATGGACAAAACACATTTTATATCCAATAATTCTTTTGTCAAGCCGATTACACAGGTGTCCAGAGCTAGATAAAGGGTACTGTGGGAACAATAGAATGGACATTTTCTTTTCCCGCCCATTGCCTTCTCCCTTTGTGCAACTACAAATGGTTCTTTGTAGAAAGATTCCCTGGCGCAGATGAAGAGGGGGAAGAAACAAACAATAATCCACCTCGTATAATCCCCTTTGTTTGGGGACACTGGTTTTGTGTATTGCTTTAATAAAAGGATCAAGAAAATCCTTGAGGGTAGCACGTACGTTGTTTCCAAGTCCCTGGTACTACTCTGCTAGAAGGAATACGGTAAAACATTAACATTACCGACGTCTAATTATTCACTTCCCCGGGCGACAAACCAACAACGTCTAGTAACGAGTTAACATGGCGCGCAAGCTAAACCTTCCTCTCGGCACCGCACGGTACAAGACAGTTAAAGGGATAAACAGCCACTACGGGAACCAGAGAAGAATTCGTGTATCTCCGGGAAACCTTTCTCCCTATCACGTAGGGTTTACCCCGGGGGCCATTTTGCCATAACAGCCCGGACACCATCCCAGCTAGGATAAAGATTCATAAACAAACAGGCAGGATTGTCTGGGAGGTTTTATTAACACAAATCTACAGACACCAGCACCAAAGAAAGGCGGGAGGGGAGTCTAGTCACACACGACTACCAGAAGGCGGGAGAGAACGCAGAGAAAGAAAGGGATGATAGATAACATGGTCCCCACCCCCTTCACCAATGACCGAAGGCGGGGTTTCCTTGTCACCTCTCCCCCCCTGTCTCCCTCCCGCCCCCTCCTTCCCCCAAATGGTCTCTCCCAGAGGTTACCGGAAGTTGTTAGGCGCTGCCATGTTCTCAGCTGCTTTGTTGTAGGTTTCATGTAGGGATCTTCTGCTCAGTTTTTCTTTTTTTTCTTCTTCCTTTTTTTTTCCTCCTCCAAGCTCAGCGCTCCCTCCTCCCTCCCTCCCTCTCTTTTCTGTCCCTCTCCTTCCCCGGGAACGCCATGGAGGCCAACTGGACCGCTTTCTTGTTTCAGGTAAGAATTAAAAACCGACTTATTGCCCGCCTGGCCAGATTCTTAGCGCTTACGTCTCTACCATACGGTAGAATTGTGACAAAGGGCGGCGGTATCACCCCCCCTCCCCCCTCGCCTTCCTCCCTCTCACTCCCCCCTTCCCCGCCGCCGAGACAGCAGCAGTCTCTCTACTCCCCTCCCCGGGAAGCGTGGACACCCGGGAGCAAACAACCCCCCCACATCCACCACCTCCTCCTCCTTTCTCCTCACCCTCCCTCCTTCCTTCCCCGGGCACAGAGGGGAGACAGGAGCCGGCTACACCGGGCGGAGGCAGACACAGGAGGGGAGAGTCAGACATATCCCAGAACACAACCTATTTTTGTCCTTCTAGCGTAGTGATATGACTGGGGCTGGGAGGGGAGTTGGCTTCTTACAGGGAAAGCCGCTGGCATCGCCTGGGATAAGGACTCGGGCGGTGGATTTGTGGAGATTCTATAGAACCCGGTTTATGTACAAATTGGCCCCTGTTGAGAATAAGGATAAAGGGGAAAATAAAACCGCTAGAGCCCTAGGGGCAGAGCGTTCAAATGATTCCCCCTCCTCCCAGGGCTGGAGCTTTGCAAGGCCCGATCACTGATTTCTTTGTCTGCATTGAAGCAGATCGGCTCCGTATAACGGGGATAACATCTGATCATTAGCACAACGATTGTTTCGAACAGAATCACCATAGATAAGGCATTGCTTACACTAATATCTTGCGGAGGGGAATTGTCATTTGTAGATCTCTGTTATGTAACCCGGTCTCTGCTATATTCACGGACTAAGGAAAAGTATTAGTTCCCGACTGAGTCTAGTGTAGGTTTGTCATGGCGAATCTTTCGCTGTGTCCGGCTCCTGTTCCCTGCACAATGTAGCAGGCTGGTGTGATCTTGCGCGCGGTCCATTTGGCTCCTTTCCCCCTTTCTGACCACGCTGAAAGATCTGAATTCGTATGGAAGTGTCGCCCATCACAATTCTAAGCAGACTGCTATATATATAAACAATTTAGCATTGGGTTATATGTACGTTTAAGCTGGACCACTGTAACATTTTTTTCCCCTGACAATCCGCTTTGCTTTATCTAGTTAGTATTGCAGTAGTTTTGGATGCTGAAATCGATCACTTGTGGCAGAATTTGCTTAGGCTAAGTTCACACTAGAAACGGACAGTCCATGTTTTTTTTTTTTGTCCGTTTTTAGCGCTCCGTTTTACAAAACGCGTCCATTTCCGGACAGAAATGCGTTCAGCAGTATGGTTTTTTTTAACATACCGGGTCAATCCGATCTGTTAAAAAAACGGACGGAAACTGATCTAGTGTGAATGAACCCTTATCTGCATGCATGCACAACTTTTGGTCCGCGTGTTCATTCCTGACCATTTTGCGATTCAATTCAAGCCTATGGCCAAGGCTACACAACAACGCACACGATTGCGTGCAAGATTTCTGTGCGTTCGCACGCGTTGTTTCGAGTTTGCGCATGTGTTTTTGTTATTCACAAAGAGAAAATGCAAGCAATTGCGGCAAAAATGGTTGAACGGCCGCGAAATCGCAGGAAATTTTCGCCTTCGGAATTTGCAGGGGGCAAACACACGAAAAACACGATAGTGTGGCCCAGCCCTCAGGGAATGCAGAATAAAATTGCGGACAAACATGCACTATTAATACATTTTCTCCACAGTAGTAATTAGAAAACACGGACACAAAATTGCACTGTTTTTTAATCTGATGCAGGCTACGGCCCCATTACCACACATCGAAGCATGTACGTTATCCCATGCGATTGCGTGTGCGATTCTGGTGTGGTGTTCCACGTTTGCCTATGCAATTTTGCTATTTTCCACTGAAAACTCATGCAGTCGCATGAAATAGCATGAATTTGCGTTCTCGCGATTTCCGTTCTAATCGAGATGGCATGCTAAATCGCATGCACAAATGCGTTAGTTTGGCCTATCCCGCAATGGGACCTAACCCTAAAGAGAATCTGGCCTCTTGTATTTAAGGGAAATTCTTGCTACTAAAAATGTATTGTCAGAAACATGGAATAGAGATGGGGAGTGTATGGACAGTGCTTTAGGGCACGGCAACGCAATTGCACACAGAATCGCATGCGATTTCATGTGTGATTTTGTTGCATTTGCGCATGCGGTTTTTGTTACATATAGAAAAACACATGCAATTGCAATGTGAACATTTTCCCCATTCTCTTTATCTACCATATAATTTTATGCTGTTAGAAATGGTTTTAGACTTTAAAATCTAATACTGTAGTTCTAATTTCACCTCCTGTGGTCATCAATTTTTGCCAACATTTTGAAATTGGCAAAGAAAATGAATAAGTACATTTTCTCCATCTCTGATCCATTTATTATAAAACCTAACCATTTTATTTTGTTTATAACATTGAGCACAAAAAATTAACAAATACAAATTTGTTCTTTATAGAGCTTCTTTCAAAAACAGCCTTAAAAAAGTTTGTCTATCACTTTCAGTGTCAGTCAGCTCTCAACTAGACAAATAATCAGGGCTTGCAAATGTCCTGCCCTACCTGCACATATTTTTAAAACTTCCTGCATTCCTTGGTTGCAGAATGCAAAATCCCATTTTCAGTGGTTTATTTAAATTGTATGTATAGTTTATAAAGCACGACTTGGGGACGCAGCGCTGTACAGTAATAAAATACAATAAAGTCATAAGGAGGATAAATACATAGTTCAGTACATAAATATATAAATTATATAAATAGTAGTGCTAGACCTTTGCCACTGGTAATACTTTTTTCTTTTTTCCCTTATAATGGTCCATTTAGTTAAATTTACTAGAAAAAAATCTAGTTCGGACAGAAAGCCATGTGTATGAGTCTTAAGTGAGACGCAAAGTGCATACACATGCGTTTGCGGGACAGACTCGTGATGCACGATGTGTATGCATGGCTGTTTCGTCTGTCAAAGCCCCATGCACTTCACGATTGTCAGCCAAAATGCCCATTCATACACTACATGCACCACGGGTTGGCCCCCACAATCACTCGTGTGTATGAGCCTTTAGGATTGCATGTTAAGACCACAGATTATCTAAAGTACAGTATAGGGACTTTACCTCTAATGTTAATTTGTAATACCTGTTGCATGTTTAATCTGGCACCCTCACGTAAATGGACCAAATTTCTGTTAAATCAACAGGGACACACTGCTCCTGAAATTAAATTGTGGGTACTTTTTATGCGCAGAAATCAAGACACCGCTGAATAACTGCTTGGAAGAGCTGTGAATTGTTTTATGATCATTGAGTTGGCTATATGTATTTACAATTTATGTTGATCAAAATACTGAAGTGTGATGGCAATATCCGTGTTTATGGAATTGCATATATGGGGGTGCAAATCCCTTTCATTGTGTTCTTTTGTCATAAGGAGTACTAAAGTAGCCCTGCACTACATAAAAAACTGCAGACGGTAAAGTCATTAGGGGATGTGCAGTATTAGAAGCTGGTGCTTCTTACCTGACCACCACTTTGTAGACGTTACTGCATCACTGGAGTGTATTAAGGAAAGGTATGCCTGCTTGCATAGCAGGTTAGGCAGTGGTGGTAGAAATTAGTAGCCTATACGTAAACATTTTGATTCCAAATGCCTCCAAAATGGTAATATTTAATGGACTGTGCTGCTCAGCAGCCCCAATATATATTAATTGCTACAGTTTAAAGGAAACAATGAGTCTTTGTTACTGGTGAAAACAAATGTTTTAATGCTCAATAGTAGAATTCCAGCCCTGCATTAAGGTTCACTATTTAAGGTAGTGCAAAACATAACAAAAATGGTATTGCATTGGGTGCACTGTGCTATTTCAAAAAAAATTTGGTAGTGGTGACGGCCCCGTGAAGAGTTTAGAGCCCACACTAACCCAGTATTGTAATGTCCCATTAACTATAGTGCACATTAGAATACTTTTTTGGTAACTCATGTCCATTGTCCTAATACAGAAAATGGTCCTTTGGGCAAAACAGCTTGTGAGCTTATTGTAAGATAGGAAGGTATCTTTCCAGGTTTTAGGCTGGGTACACACCAGAAGCTTTTGTTACGAGTGCTTGCTACTAGCAAGCTTTCACCTGGGACAAATGCCTGTCGGTCACGGTAAAAGTGGTAAAAAGGGAACTGCACAATCATCTGTGATTTACCAACAGGCCCGTTCTAACAAATGGGCGATCAAGCTCTGTTGCAGCTGCTGCACACACACCATCGGACCCACTGAAACATGTCGCTGTCGGCAGGAATATCGGATGGTGTGTACCCAGACTTTAGTAACTAATTTTAGAAACTAGTTTCTTTGTGCTCTTGAATGGCTTCCTTATCTGTTTCTAATTTGTCCTTCAGATTTAATGGAGTGCTCCTTTTTTATCAGAAGCTAATTGGCATTTAAAACAGGCATTATTAAATAAGCTCTATGTGCAGAGATTGTCGCTCTTGGTTCCTAGATAGGATCAAGAAAGCCGACACTAGAAGAGTAAATATTTGATAACTTGTATTTTTATATTTGGGGCATTACATAAATACATAATTAAAGGTTTACATTTAAAGGGCATGCCCACCCTCAGAATGAAAAGGCAAACTGTTATTAAGAACCCCCCCATACCCACTTTTTGTTATACTTTTCTCAACTAAAAATGCTTCTAACATTACTTACACGGCCCAATCCTTCGCTGGCTTGTAGACACCCCCCCTGCTGCCGTATGTGTCAAATATGTGCTGCTCAGTAGCAGCAGAAGAAAAGAAATATTCCAAGTGGCAGGGCAGGAGAGCTCCTGAAACCACCCTAGACATTCCTAGAGCAGAGCCATGTGTCCTTGTGTGCAGGTCCTCCCCTCCATGTCAGGGTCATATATGCCCCATTCTGCATATAGACTAATAGTTTTATGAGGACCGCTTCGGTACTCAGGACAACCATATATTAATTAATCTGGCTTTATTAGTCCCTTATGCATTGATTGTTCTTCCATATAGTCTTCAAAGAGCCTTCTGAGCGTGCACAATTATTTGTCACGCACCCCGACCCCATTATTCACTGTCTGAATGCAAAGAATTAAATCATTGTTAGGGACAGGAGCATTTAAATATGTTTACACAAAACTGCACTAAAATTCCTGTTCTGTGTCAGGGAGAGGGAGGGTCTCTGTCCTGTTATATAATTGGCTGTCAGCTTCCTGAATTTAATCTGTTGAGCACTATAGAGAATGTAAAGTATACTGAGTACACATAGCTGGGTGAAAGTGGACCACTAGTACCCACAATTTATTACTAAAAAATAAATCACCCAGCAGCAGGGTTAGATGAGCTACAGCTTGTTGTATATTTGTGAATCTGCTGTCTTTTGGGAATATGTTGTGGGACTTAAGGTTCCCCTTTAAGTGTTTGTATATTAGATTTAGTTCTCCATTAATATTTTATATATGCTTTAAAAAAAAAAAAAACCCTTTAAAAATAAGTTTTTGGAGGTAGGGAAAGCAACTTCTACCATATTTTCTTAATTAGGATTACTAGCAAAGTTTGCCAAACTGACCCCACCGTAAATGATAGATTTTATTTTTCCTTACAAAGTTGTATATCATATCTTCATATCTTGCTACCACATCCCATATTCAGCAACTCTGAATATGTTAACATGGCTTCTCCAGTCATTGTTCCGGCAGCAGGATAAGCAGGAAAAACATTAGACATCTAGTATCACTGTGGTTTCAAGAACATCCAGGTTGCAGAAACGTGGGATCTCTGGAACATAAACATACTTGTAAAAACAATAAGGGGGAAAAAAGCAGTAAAAGCAGGGGATGGGAATAATAGTTTTCACCTCCCTGTGAATAATAGAAACAAATATCATGTACTTTACAAAGGACATAAAATTTGTTTAGCATCCCTTTACTATGTAAATATATAAGGCGCATGTGTAACGTGGGGGTCTGGAGGACTGATGCTTTTCATGGCGTCCCACCGCTTCCCCAGAGACAAATATTTGTCTCTGAGGAAGCGTTGGAAAGCCGTGAAATGCTCCTGATATCTACCCCCCTACGGTACACATGTGCATTATATATAAATATGTACCCTTAATAAAGTTGTCTTGATTATACTGCCACCGAGTTCAGAGCAGTCTTCCTACACGTTTCTTGATGTACTACGTGTGAGTTGTAGGTTGCTGACACTGTTGGTGTGGGCAGAAGATCAGCATGCCAGTGATACAGCACTCTGACATCAGAGTTCAGGAGAGCTCCTGCACACACGCAACTTTATCGTTTGTGTCTGTAAATTATGCTGGCTGGAAGGTAAGCTGCATGTAAGTGTGACGAAATCTGTATAGAAAATTCAGTTTGAGTACTGAGTTAGGGAGCCTGGCCAATATGTGCACATGTTCACAAGGCTGCATGGATAGCAACATGTAATGGTAACATCATGGAAGCCTTCTCAGTCAGGGGCATGGGAGCAGCCCCTGCAGCTCCAGGGGGGCCTGGAAGCAAGGAAAAAACTTTATACTTTTCCTGTTTCAAATACAGACAAAATTGTTTCCTAAAAGTGATTTTTATCTTATCGCTTTAAATTATATATATATATATATATATATATATATATTTATTTATTTATTTATTTATTTATTTAATTTTTTTTTGCATATAATCAACCCAAAATGCTCAATATCAAGCGTAGAATAGCTCTGTATTGATCTATCATGCCCAAAAATTTCAGTTGACTGTATGTGATGGGATTAAGAAATTGTAATTTGTGGTTTGCACACTATTGTATTCTAATCTGTAAATGTATACATAAAATTATTTAATGAAGACAAGCTGGAAATTTAAGAGGTTTAACTACTTACCAAAAAACATAAATGGAAGAATTGCTAATTGCCTAATGACAGCCTGTGGCATCACATAAATGCTAGAAAAGTGTATGGATCAAATTCTGCCATATGCTTAGCATCTACCTGGCAGTTATATACAGCTGGAAATATAAGTTTTGAATATGTCAACATTTTTCTTAATTTTTTTATATTTTCCCAATTTTTATCAGGATTAATAAAAATTGTGTAACTTGCTTAGAAATTTGCAGTAATTATATATAAAAAAAATATATATATTCCCGTATTTCCTAAGGTTTATACATAAATATTTTGGTTTGTATTTTAGGCTCATGATGCAATGCATCATCATCATCACCATCAACAGGCAGCCCAAAACAGCTTGCTGCCCCTTTTGGGTACACCTGTTGAGCCACCTGATCAAAAACCTATGTTACCTTTACCAGGGACTCAAAAACCTCAGCCTCCGACAGAACCTTTAAAGGAACCTGTTGTAGTGAAGAAAGAAAAGCCCAAGACCTCCTTTATATGCACTTATTGCAGCAAAGCTTTCAGGGACAGTTACCATTTGAGGCGTCATGAATCCTGCCACACAGGAATAAAGCTGGTGTCACGACCAAAGAAAACACAAACACCAGTTGTACCCCTTATTTCAACTATTGCTGGTGACCATAACAGAACGTCATTGGTCTCCACTATTGCTGGAATTTTATCCACTGTTACCACTTCTTCATCAGCCACTGTTCCTACTGCCACTCCTAGCATCCCTCCTCTGCCAGTTCCTCCACCTGTGAAGAAACCTAGCAAACCAGTTAAGAAAAACCATGCTTGTGAGATGTGTGGAAAGGCATTCAGGGATGTGTATCATTTAAACAGGCATAAACTGTCTCACTCAGATGAAAAGCCCTTTGAATGTCCTGTGTGTAACCAGAGGTTCAAGAGGAAAGACCGAATGACTTATCATGTTAGATCTCATGAAGGAGGAATTACCAAACCATACACTTGCAATGTATGTGGAAAAGGTTTCTCAAGGTATTTTATTTTTCATTCAGTATGTTTAAAGGCCACTATCTTAATTTGCAGGGTTTTTTTCTTTCACTGTTGGGAAACTAGTTGAGTGACCACTAAGGACCACTTAGAAAAGAAGAAAGTTTAGGTAATTTCTTATCTTGCGTGGAGCTGAAGTACAACATTAATTTTAACGTAGGCGTAGAAATGCTAATGCTTACCTATAAATCACTCTGATTTTGTTCTATTTTAAAAGCTGATAATCAGAATGGTTAATGGTAAATACATTCCATCAAACCTATCCGCTGCTGCAAGCTAAAATGTACTCAAGATCGGTGGTAAAAGGTAGTATATTGATTAATACTTAGATCAATTTTTTTTCCCAGGAAATTCCAATTGTGTCCATCATGCCCCAAGTCAGTACTTGTATATAAAGGGCATTTTCACCACCCCCTCTCCACCACAAAGAATAAGTGATATTTCTTATAAACAGTGCTTTGCTATTTTATTATCTATATAATCAGTGTCTCATGACTCGCTAGAACTTGTTTATTAAAGGAAATAATGCACACTTTAAAGGGTATCTCCACTGAGGAAAAAGCATTTTTTTTTTTTTTTGGTTTATTTTAAAGTACACCATTGCCCAACCCTCCCCCTACCTTTTTTCCCCCAGAATTCTCTTTCGTTTGATTGCAGCAGCATGGGAAAGTTGTGCAGGTTCCTGGGGGTGCGTCTTCCTCTGTACTGAGAGTGCTGTCACTCAGTGTGCATCATCATGGTAGCAGACACACCCACTTGGCTGCAGTAAGAAATCCTTTCCTCCCTGACTCTCTAAGTTCATTTTTACAGCTGATCATGCAGAGAGAGACAGGGGAGAAAAAGGTAAAACCCTCTTCCCACACTACTGTAAGTAGGGGGAACTTTGTTGTTTTTAATAAAGATTTTTTTTGTGTCTAACTGAGAGGGATGGTTGAAAAATTGATCAATGATTGATTTCATAGGGGATGCTGGGAATATGAGGCAATCTGGTATGGGAGGGAGTGGGAGAGAGAAAAAGATAGTACCTGATTACTCCATTAATTAGTGAAGTCAGCAAGCTGCTGTGATGGTCATGTGATTATTCCTCCATTAAGCAGTGAACTCAGTAGTGTGTGTGTGTGTGTGTGAGATCGACCAACCAGTCAGATCACACAGACAGCTGTCCCGACGGAACCTCTCACGTTCTGCGCATGCACTAAAGGAAACCGCGCGTCGGACATTTCCCATACAGGCAGTCACTGAAAGTTGGCGGACCTGCACCATCCACAGCGTTCTGGGGGAAACTCATTGGATTTCTTCTAAACTACTGCTCAAAGACACAGGATACTGCAGGTACATATCCACCTTACACATATCTATCCTTACAACCCAGGTGACTCTTATCAGTGGAGATACCCTTTAAAGGGTCAGTATACACACTCTAACAACGTTTAACTAGCACACCCTGGTTTTTCAATTGCCCTGCCCTGCTCGCTCTGCCACTGTACTAGAATCCAATCCAAAGTAAGAGTCTACATTATCTAGGAGGTTCTTGCATATTCAGCAGAAAGAAGGGCAAACTCTTTCTGCTACTGCTGTGCTGATTTATTTGGCCAGTCATTCACTGCTGATCTCTCTCTGGATTGAAATCTGGTTTTCTGAAAGGTTTGTTTGATTACTGCGTTGAACTCTGCAGATGTGTGTTGTTTTTGCGGGTTTGCACTGGTCAGATGTGTAGTACATAACTTACTATTACTATATAGCTTAGGCTTTAAATGTAAAGGGTTTTTTTTTTCTAGCGCCCTCCTATACTCTCATTGAAAGGTTTGGTCATCCTCCTGTCTCTTGTTATCAGCTCCGCCCCCTTGAGATTGGCCAAATCCCTTTGCCAAGCAAATACTGTCCCGTTCGCAGAGCGTGCACATGACGTCAGTGTGTACTCATGTTGTGTCGCCGTGAGCATGTGCATATGTGATGTCATCACACCACGACCAAGGATATTGCGGCAGTGTCGCTGCGACCATGCACTGACGTTGCGCGATCTGTGACCAGGAAGAAAGTTTACTTTCTTTTAACCACAGCAGTCAATCACTGATTCAACGTTCAATATGATCCAAAAGTTGAATCGGTGGTAAAGTCGGCCCACAAAGAGGTTTGATACCGTGCAATGTTCCGGGAGGGTAATGCAAAGTAATCTGGCCTAGCTGTTTTTTTGTAAAGGTGCAGTTTAATAAATGTATAGCCAGCGTTAGACTTACATTCATATAGAATATACAATTTTGTGCGTTTTTCTGTACATAGAATAGTTGTTTTAGGGATTGGTGTGGGCAGGAGCTAAGTACACACCTGTGCCCTACCACTATTACCTATTGACAACCCCTCTGCAAGTACCACAGTCCTGGTAGCCTGATACCAAAAGTATAGATAAACGTTTCTTTTTAGGCATTAGTCATGAAACTTGATTCAGAGTGAACAAATATTTTGGAAGTGACACAAATGTGTTTTACGGCTTATGTATTTGTGGTGGTGATTCACTTACTATTTTCAGATTGTCATCAAATGCATATTTATTGAAAAGCGCTTTATGAGCATTAAAAGTTTACCACAAAAAACTTTCACTGTATTTTGGCGCTTACTCCTAATGATCACTTAACTTCTGTATATTATCTGCACAGCTGAAGGTGTGAATGAGTACAGCTGAAATCCTTTATGAAAAATAATGGTAGTTTGATTTAAAACACATCTGCCCCTCTTTATAGCATTGTCTTTGCAGCAAAATGCAAAGAAATTGCTTTGAAGAATATTGCACCTGAAAGAGCAATTTACCAGATTCTCAAAAACTTAAGGTGACAGGTTCAGTTGGAGGTAAAGAGGGCTTCATAATATCCAACAGAATTGAGTTGCCACCATTACATATGAATCATATCCTATTACATATCAATATTAACAACAGGTGGGTTTAAGTACATCTGCACGCACAGAGAGGCGAAACATTTTGAAGGCTGGTTCTGTCAAAAAGGGCAACAGAAAAGCCACTTCTTTCCAAAAAAAACCCACCAAACACAGACTGATATTCTGCATGATGTACAAGTGTTACAGTAGACTAGTGCAAAATTTTCAATGATGAATGGTATCCATAGGATTAAGTACCATGTTACTAGTCAAAAGTAATAGTGACGTTGCTAAGGGATGATAACTTTTGGACCCGTGGCCTGGAAACTTCACATATCTTAATCCCATTGAGAACCTGTACATCATTTTCAAATTGTGGCTAGACAAGCAAAATCAAATAAAAGCCTGAGAAACATTTGTGTCACTGTAAAAACCTTTGACCATGGCAGAACTAAAAATTGCTTTAGCAAAATTTCGATGAAATTATGAAAACTAGTTTTAAGCAATCATGTCTTTCTTGGGAGGTACAAAATTTGCACGGATTGCCACAGTAATTATAATGAATATAAACTGAAGTTAAGAAAAAAAAATAGATGCCATTTATTTTAAAATTATTATTCTTAAAAAATATTTTTGAGATTTTTTTTTTAATGATTAAATTGATTTTCATTTGCATATCATCATATCCCCTTTTTTTTTTTTTTTAAACACAGGCCTGATCATTTAAGCTGTCACGTGAAGCATGTTCACTCCACAGAAAGACCCTTCAAATGCCAAGTAAGAATATTTCAAATATTGGTTAGTTGCAGCACCCATCCAGTAAATAATAATTTGGTTAATGGTTACACATATGTTATTAGTTTTTTAAAATTTGAATGTGCCCTCCAATCAGTCCCTCCTAGATTGCATTATTTTTTACCATTTAAGCTACAATTTGACTGCATGTAAACTATGAACATTGCAACAAAAGTTTTAAATCTTGCTGATTTGTTAAATTTACACGAACAATGCTTTAAAAATGTACATGTTTTTTATATTTTTTCCTCATTCTAAATGGATACCGTATATACTAGAGTATAAACCAACCCAAATATAAACTGTATATAAACCCAATATAAACCAGGAAAACGGCTTGATTCGTGTATAAACCAAGAGTGGATATTCTCCCATCGATAACCCCAAAGGCAATCCCATGCACAGCTCCATACATAGATGTGCCCTGAATAATTAAAGATCCCTCTAGAGAAGTTTGTTGAATCCTGTTACTCATATCTTTTTTTTTTCTTTTTTTTCTTTTTTTTTTTTTTTCTTTTTCCCTCCTTTCCTTTGCAGTCTGGGCTGATCTATGAGTGAGCAGGACAACAATTGCCTAACCCACCGAAATCAAGAGTATTCTGTGTGTTACAGGGTACAGCTTTTGTTTTCCCAGGGCTGCTTTTTTTTGCCAGCTGCTCCTTTAAGCATGTAGATCAGCCCAGACCAGAGGGGAAACTTTCAGGATGATTTTAAAGGTAAAATGTTTTGGTTTATACTTGAGTATATACAGTTTTTAATCAAACTTCAGTGACCTAACAAACCTATACATATAGGTACAATTATCTTTATGTATTGTTTATCTTTCTTATATTTAACCTGTATTTGTAGAAAGTTGTGCTTAGACTTAAGGGGAGCTGTGGTGCAAACTCCTGTGCAATCTGCTTTACTTTTTGAATAAACCCTGCTGAACTGCTGGGTTAAAGTAGTGTTGGTGCAGCCCTTAGCCTCCCTGTCATTTAGTGTGCAATGCTAGTCCCTTTCTCCCTCTGTGTGCTTTGATTCCAATACAATGAACTAGCGTTACACACTTGTACAACTCTCCCCCATTCCCTGCTCTCCCCTGCATATTCCTCCCTACTGTGGGCATCTCTCCCCTCCTTTGCTTTGATCCACTTACAGCACTGGTCCTTTAGTCACAGGGTATCACCACTTGTAACTGCTTGCGTAGAACTACTATTTTTTTCAGCTTAGTGTCTATAGTAGTTCTATGCAACATAGGGCTACAAGCAGTGAATGAAGGAAAGGTGCTGTAAGTGGATCAAAGCAAAGAGGGAGAAGCTGCCCACAGCAGGGAGACACAAGTGCTGAGTGAATGATAGGGAGAATCAGGCTCATTAGGACTGACAGTCTGTGAAATGATGTGAGGGGCGTGACTTCCTCCAAGAATAGTGTATTTTGTGGCTGTTTTCGCCACCGGTGAAGGGGAGATCATAAGTTTTATCATTTTCTTGTAGCTTGGGCTGTGCTACACTTAGAGAGGTGTTGGATGGCTCTTGTAAAAGGTATGAACCTGGCCTTTTATTTAGGATTAACTTTTCACACAAATTTCCTCTTTAATGAAAAGGGACAGTCATGTGGCTTAATGTTACATCATAAAATCATGTATTGTTTAGTTAATGGCTGCTTCTGACAACTACTGCCAAAACAGCCAATTACAAATGCAGATCGGGAACATTCATAGCGCACTTCCAGCCTTTAAGTGTTTATAGTGTTTATTAGAACATGTGAAATTTCAGTGTGTATAACACCTTCAGACAAATGTAGCACCCAGCAAAAAATCCTGTGTAAAATAGGAGTGTGGGGGTTAACCCTTTTTAATTACAAATATAGGTTAATTTTTTTTTCCCCTCCCCAGACATGTACTGCTGCCTTTGCCACCAAAGACAGATTGCGAACACACATGGTACGCCATGAAGGCAAGGTGTCTTGTAATATTTGTGGAAAACTTCTTAGTGCAGCGTATATCACCAGCCACCTAAAGACACATGGCCAAAGTCAAAGTATCAACTGTAATACCTGTAAGCAAGGTAAAAAGTTTCAAGGTAAATATCTTTATGGATGTTTTGCTTCCCAATCATTATTTTACTTGTGATAGTTTTGTTTTGGTCTCGACTTTTATTTTTCATTTTTAAAAAAATTTAGTTTTGTGTGGCGGGCAATGATCATATATACTGTTGTAAAATATTGAGAATCACTTTGCTTGTTTTTGGGGGGAAAAAGCATGTTTTATTTATTGTAATAGTATGAAATTGATCAGAATTACTGGTAATGTAGTTTTTTGATAATGTTGTAAATGACTAGCATTACTGGAATTTGCTGTACATGGAATATGTATGTAATTATTCGAAGACAAATTATATATATATATATATATATATATATATATATATATATATCTAATAATATCTGGGGTTTTAGTGATTGTGAGTTTGAATACAAGCTCAAAATGGGCAGAAACAGAAATTCTTTGTTCTGAAATGTATCTGTTTTTTCTTGTTCTGAGAAATAACGATTATAGTGTTGCACAAAAAAAGAGATGGAGTAGGTCCTAAAGTTCAACTAAGATTTAGAATAGAATATGCAGTTTAGGAAACTGATATCTCACTGGTCAACTCGCAGCTTTGTTATATAGTACCAAAAAATGGCTGGTCATAATTACAACAGTAGAAGGCAGTGTCTGTTCTTTGCCTATCTGAATTAACCACAATGATCAGTAAACCGTATAAAATGTTTAATGACTAATTTGAACATTCATATAGCCTGGAAATTATTCAGTTTTTGTGTGCTTATGTGAGTAATGGTGTGAAGATATTATGGGGGCAAATTTATTGTGGTATAGACTGCTGTTCATGTAAACTTCTACAGCAAGCTGTCCAATGAATGAAAACCATAACGATGAAATGGTTTTAAATCTCTTTAATATAGTAATTCTTTGTTGATTAATGCGTGTATTGCCCAGCTTTTTATGTTGTGGTACTAATTTTAGCCTTATGTGCTACAATTTAGTGTGTACAATTGTTAGTTAAGGGTGATACTGGCATTCATAAGTGTGGTTTCAGCATTAAAGCATGTTTAATTTATATAGGAGTGTACCTCTTTTTGCCCTTATTACATATACATACCTGTAGTGGCACAGACTCTTAGAGTGCACCTCCTATTGTTCCTGTCTGGATTGTACACTTTTATATATAGGAGGTTACCCAACCCACTTATTCTTGTAGGAGAGGACCTATATTTAATTAATAGTTTATACATTCAGGGAACTATTGTTAAGTGATTTTACTCTAACGCCTATGACCTAGAATTTATCTAAATAAAGAAGTATACTCTACAGGGAGGCAAAGGATGTAAGTTTGATTTTTGGGAAGACGACAGGTAAATAAATAGTAATCTACTCTGCAGTGAACGCTGAAACCAGATACTGGTATTGCCGTGATGAGGCTTGCCAGAGTTTCTTTTTAAACACAAATTTTTTTAAACTACATACTGTTTGTAAGCATAAACTTGCCAGCCAACAGTCTTGAACTTGGAGATATGCGTATAAATTTGTGGTATTTATGGCCGGTATTAAATAACATAAAAAATGTGCTGAAATTAAATGTGGCTATTTCCTAGCCATGCAAATTGTGTGTATTTAAAGGGCATTAACAATGTGACTCAAAGCATTGTGTAGAGCAAAACTGTACCTTTTAAAATCAAAATTCTCCAGAATAAAGGTGGCCATACACGAGCGATAATAGGTAAATCCCGTTATCACTCGTGTGTAGGGGATATGCCTGACCGATCGGAGTGACGACGAACGACTGTAGTCAGCAGTCCGATTAATCAGGAAAGACAGAAAACTTCCGCCGGTCGCCATCGGCTCCCTTTACTTTAATAGAGGGAGCCGTTAACAATCGTGTGGTGTATGTCCGCACGGCCGACCAATCCCCATACGGCGTATGGTGATCGGTCGGTTACATGTGTGCAGGTTCAACTTTGGTCATTTATTTTCTTTGCTTTACACAATACCTGGATTCACACTGTACATGCCCTTTAACATTACTGTTAAACACCATTGTTTAGCTGTTTTTATTCTGCACAAAAGCAAGGATACATCTGTTGTGATTTTAAACAGACTTCCTCCTAGTCTTCCACCCATTAACAGTAACCAGGGTGAAGACCTATGGGTACATTTTACCAATCAGCTGTTATAACTACATGAACTTTTCCTTTGGTCCTAATGCTGGGTACTATTCAGGTGTGGGGTATTAAAAAAGTGACCTAACTTCTATGCCTTAAAGTGCTTTTATTTTTATTGTTACCATTGTGTTTTGTTTTTAATATTATGTAAGCCATAATCTAATTTTTAAGGCCCAGTGAAAAAGTGAAGGAGCAAAAGATACATAAGTGTGGTTAAAAAAAAGTCTTGATTTTAAATCGGCTCAGGTTTTATGGGAGCTTTAATAAACCCAGAAAAAAATTGCAGCATCCTATCTTAATGGTGTTAAAGGTGGGTTTTTTAAAGGGCATGTGTCCACACCTACAAAATTTTCCACCCTAAAAAATCCTGACCTCCCAAACTTAGCTTACCTGCCTAGTGTTCCTTGACTGTGTACTCTCCCTGCACTACAATCCTCTACACAGGCTTTTCATGTGCAAGCTTATAGTGAGTTTGCACAGTTTCAAGTAGAGGTGGCACACAACCTGGGAAGAAGACGGGTGAGTATCTCGGTTCAGAAACACTGGGGAGGTTAGTAAATTGTGGTGTCCAGGTGTGAATTTTTATATTGCTTCAATAGTTCAAAAAGTAATTTAGAGAGGTCCAGACGTTGATTTCGTGCAAATGAGTGTATTTTATTCCTCCATTAAGAGTACAAAACGGGTAACGTTTCAAGAGGCTTGATAAAGGGCTGAGTAAGCCCGAAATGTTGCCTGTTTTGTACTATTAATGGAGGAATAAATACTCATTTGCACAAAATAAACGTCTGGACCTCTCTAAATTACTTTTTGAACTATTGAATACGTTTGGGTTGAGGCAGTGTAACCCATATTGGAGAGTGCCAGCGACCTTTAACGGGAGATTTTGGTACAAACTTTTGTTGTTGAATATTTATATTACTTCATCATAACTTGAATTATTATGCTGTGTCTGTATTAAACGTAGCCACATTTCCTGTTTTTAATTGTAGGGCAACTGCATGATCTGCAAACTCCTGTTCATTGTCGAATCAAATATGAAGGTATTTATCTTTTTTTGCTTATGATCTTAATAGCTGGTCAAAGTACAGAAGAATCTCTGAATCTAAGATAATCAGTGTACATATAATCTATTTCCTACCAGAAGTTTTTAAATGACCTGATTTGATAGTGTTGACAAACAACAAAAGTCCAATGCACAGTACCATAAGTGTGCAGACCTCTGAGTTCCCATTCCACAAAGGGACACAATAGTCTCAGAAGACCAGTCGCGCTCCAAAGGAATTTGAACTGAATACGATGATATATACCACATATTTACTTAAATAGGACAGCCTGTGGTTGATCTTAATGCAATTGTGAATGTGGGAAATCTACTCCTGTAGTGATATACCTACGTATCCGGTGCGGTTTACCTTTAGGTAACCAATCAGTTAATTTGTATTGGGCCAGTTTGTATATACATTTTAACCAATAGATTTTTATGGTTCTTACCCCTACGATAGGCAAATAATGGTCTTATGTTTTTAAATGGAAGACTTTCATCTTTAGTAAGTATGACCCAGTTCTGTTTCACACTGGTCCTTATGTATTTATTCCCTGGGGCATAATCTAAACTGTATGTCCTTGTTTCCTTAGTTCTCACCCCCTGAGGCCTATTCTGTGTGGTCCTCATTGACTGTCTGGCCCTATTCAATTTATATTGGATGGTGCTATTTACAAAAACCTTGTTGTTTATATATAGATTAGCTATACATGTCTGCTTTTTACCGTTAGGGTGACTTATTTTTCATCTGAGGGGTGAATTTTCCCTTTAGAATAACACACACAAAATAGAAGCCTAGTGCACATTCAATTCAATTTATTCCACAGAGCAGCAGGGACTTTTAGCCCATTAAAGGCAAGTATTGGTAGAACATAACTTGTAGTAAATAATTTCCACTGTGCACCAACAGGCACACTTTAGCTAGTGTGTGTGTGCGTAATATCTCTCTTTCATGCATATAGTTACACATATGCATACAGACACGCATGCATACATACATACATGTAGACATACACATATGCATATATGCAGAGAAGCATGCATGCAGACGTATGCATGCACACATACATGTAGACACACATGCATACAGACATACACCTATGCATACAGACATCTACATGCATGCAGATACACGCAGACACCCACACATGCATGCACACGTACTCCGATGCAGAGTAGTTTTGGGGTACTCCAACAGGACTTAAACGCAACTCACATGGATATTGCTTGAAGAGATCCTTTTATTTAACACGTTTCGGAGTGAGTACACTTGATAAAGGACTCCGTCCAAAACATTTTGTGTGTTAAATATATGATCTCTTCAAGCAATATCCATGTGATGTGCGTTTAAGTCCTGTTGGAGTACCTCAACAATACAAGGGCCTGGTGGGAAAGTGGCCCTTTCACTATAGATTGCAACATTTTTGACCACGCCCACTTTGCTAAGGTCGCATACACTTTCTTTAAGTTACACCCATTTTTAAGACTAATATGGTTACCTGCAAGTGTTTGATATGGTTAAGATAACTAACAGACTAATAAACTGGAGGGCTGATAACACTGGCTAATGATCAGGAAGGCTATAAACACTGGGTAATGATCTGGAGTGCTGAAAACACTGACTAATGATCTGGAGGGCTGATAACAATGGCCAATGATCTGGGGGGCCGACAACACTGGCTAATGATCTGGGGGGCCGACAACACTGGCTAATGATCTGGGGGGCCGACAACACTGGCTAATGATCTGGGGGGCCGACAACACTGGCTAATGATCTGGGGGGCCTGCTTAAGACTGGCTAATGATCTGGGGGGCCTGCTTAAGACTGGCTAATGATCTGGGGGGCCGACAACACTGGCTAATGATCTGGGGGGCCTGCTTAAGACTGGCTAATGATCTGGGGGGCCTGCTTAAGACTGGCTAATGATCTGGGGGGCTTGCTTAAGACTGGCTAATGATCTGGGGGGCTTGCTTAAGACTGGCTAATGATCTGGGGGGCTTGCTTAAGACTGGCTAATGATCTGGGGGGCTTGCTTAAGACTGGCTAATGATCTGGGGGGCTTGCTTAAGACTGGCTAATGATCTGGGGGGCTGACAAATAACAAATATGATTATATACCTAAGACCCCCATATATTGCTCTGCTCTCAGCTTCCATTAATGTGCTGCCAAGACTGTCAGAAAGTAGTCTGCTAAACTTTAGACACTGCTGTGCAGCTTCTATTATTCTTACAGTCTGGGCAGGAGTTTGAAAGGAGCCAAGAACAAACCAATGTATGTAGTCTCATAGATAAGCACATGCTAACCCCCAATCATCTTTTAGCATGTCAGCCAAGGCAGGCAGCACATAGTTAAGCTTTATGCTGAGGCCGTGTCTCCATAACTGACCTCCCATTCTCATAATTCGTTTAAATTTAGGGTACGGTGCATGTCAGCTCCCAGTGTCGGCAGCAGGAGGAGTTTCCTGTTCCTTGCACATGTTAGAGCTAGAGGCACGTGCTGTGTCTATTAAGCATGTAACTTAATAGCTTCTGTAGCAGGCCAAATTTTTCACTGGAGACCAGCCCGGGGGGCATTTTCCCCTCAGCCTACTGGGCCAGTCCTTCCTCTGACAATACTTTTACTCTGCATAACTTGATGTTGTGGGGCAGAACACCTGAGGTTGTACTTAAGGTAGCTATTAAGCAAAGTGGATTGGACTTACCTTTTTACATACTCCGATGCATCCACACCGACATGCAAACACACATTTGGAAATCTCCCTGGACCTATATCACACTTGTCACAGAGCCGACTCCTTCCCACTCTCAGCAGGCGAAGGTGGTTCTTGTCTCAATGCCCTCACTGAGGTATGAATAAAGTTGGGGAGGAATGAACTTCAAATTGTAAATTTTTTTTTAATAACTTTATTTATACCCGACACTGCAATCTGAGACATTCTGTAATGGATTGGGGGCCCAAGTACAAGAGCGATAGATGCCAATAGGCTACACCTTTCAGTCTCCACCTTGCCGAATAAGTACCTCAATGGAAATAAATTGTAGTGTAGCATACAGAAACACAGAACTATAGCTTTTGAAAAAGACATAGTTTTATTAGAAAAACATGTGTGCTACATGTTTTGGACCCAAAGTCCTTTCTCAAGCCAGCCGGGACATTGCAAACATTGATAACCTCCCGGATTCCTATATATTCTGTGTAACGAAGGCACTCGCGGGTCTTGTAAAATGTAACTTTTATTAGAACAAAGTAAAAACGCTTTATAAACGCATTTTGGCTTAGGCACAAGCCGTCCTCAGGATATTACGCACTCTGCATGAGACACCAATTTATACCCCATGTCCCAGACAACACATGAGGAGATATAAATGTAACATTTATAACAATTTATATCTTGCAACAGTATCAGTATTTTCTTGTAGCTGTGGGTAGTTTATTACTCACACACCTTTCTTCTGCTTTTGTTTGATACAAATTATGCTAATTATTGTGTGATATTTGTACTGTTTGAGTGTTTTTATATGTTTTTAACTTTTTAATGTCTCCTCATTATGTGTTCTCTGGGACATGGGGTATAAATTGGTGTCTCATGCAGAGTGCGTCATCCTGAGGATGGCTTGTGCCTAAGCTGAAACGGGTTGATAAAGCGTTTTTACTTTTATCTAATAAGTTACATTTTACAAGACCTGTGAGTGCCTTCGTTACACAGCTTCTGTTATTGCCGATTTGGACTGCACCTGGGTAATATATATGTTGGTGGGGGTGGGTAAAAGTAATATACATAGGGACAGTGTTTATGTGTTGTTTAAGCACTAAATAAATAATTATATCAATATTAACAAATATGTAGTAATAACAATAACAAAAATAAAGTATATAGAAATGTAAATAAGGCAAAATATTTAAATAAATAACAGTCCATTTTGAAGATACCATTACAAAACAGTACTTTTAAGCCACACCCCAGGAAGTTTTACAGGGTGGCAATGGAAGCTTACAAAGAAACATATTTATTACTTCCCTTATAGTTGTATCCAATGATGTGCTTAATATTAGATTGACAGCAGTGTTATAGAGAATCAGAACATTTTGTGAGTGTTAGTAGGGAAGTAGGAAGTGTTAGTAGGAAGTTGCAAGACCTGTATGTCACTTCCTTTGTAAAACATGCAACAGTCTTAGTAAAACATTCTTCTCACTCACCCCTCCCCACCCTCCTCTCTCAATAGAAAAAAGGAGAGCTGCTGTTTTGCTGGACAGGAAGGGATATCTTTAAATCAGGGATGGGCAACCGGTAGATCTCCAGATGTTTGGAAACTACAACTCCCAGAATTCCCCAATTACAGAGTGCTTGTAGAGGAATGCTGGGAGTTGTAGTTTTCAAACATCAGGAGATCTACTGGTTGCTTATCCCTGCTATATATGATAGGGGGAAGAAGAAACTTACTGCTAACAGAATGCTGGGAGTTGTAGTTTTTAAATATGTGAAAAGTTCAACACCCATGTTCTATATCATAACACTGTATTGAATCTTGGTACATTCATTAGCCAGTGGACATATAGAAGAAACTTACTGCTAACAGACAATGCTGCGAGTTGTAGTTTTCAAACGTGTATATTCAAACCCTTGGGTAGGAATTGCTAAAGCATGGGCTTTTAATGTCTAAGTCAGTAAAGGGGCTTTATTCCGGGATGTATGAAAAATAGATTTTCCAGCATTCTGTGCAGCCAGGGAATGCTGGGAGTTGTAGTTTTAAACATGTGAAAAGCTGGCAGGTCAAATAGAAATTGGACAGTATGTGTGTGTTTGATCACATGTGGTGGGATTCCCTGGGGACTTTCGGTCTTATCCCATTTGAGCCTCCCCCTGGATACTTGCTGGGAGTGGAAAGGGAGAGCAAGTTCAGAATGGATCCTAATACCTACCAGCTAAACGCATGCAAGTAGCCTCTCTCTGGCCCCACAGCTTAACCGCTATATGCATAAGGGACAGGCAGACAGATCCTGAATCACTTGCATGTTTGTGCACTTTGTGTTGGTCATATTAGTGTGCACACAGTTTCCAGTTTACTATGCCTGGAGCTGCTGATCAGCGCTCCACAGGTCCTCTTAGTACAGACATTTTGTCAGAATTATTTAATGTCGATAGTTTGTTGAACAAGGTGAAATGCCTTGATTTTGTTAATAAAACAAAAAACCCCATCAAATTAGGTGCTAGTAGATTTACGGTACATCTATAAACACATTTTACTTATTTAGAGGCTATTTCTAGAATTCTGTAACATCATGCTGCTATTAAGACTATTATACTTGTGGCTACTGTTATCTCTTGGGTACAGTGAACACTAAAATGTTGTGATGGTTTTGTAGAAAATTTGTCTGCCTTATAAGCATTGCTAGTATAGTATTTGAGGGTGAATAAAGACCTGTGTCCATCCAGTCCAACCCATATAGAAATACCCTCATTTCTTGCCTAACTGTTGATCCAAAGGCTAAAAAAACATAGGGGTGAAAAAGTCCTTCCCGACTCGAAGCGGCAATCGGAAATATCCCTGGATCAACTCTACATTATGTATCAATACCAGTAACTTGCAACATTCCTTGTTTGCAGAAACTCATCCAGCTTTTTTTTTTTTTTTTTTTAACTTTCCAATGAACCTGCCATCACAACATGTAAGACTGTTCCATAGCTTTACCGTTCTTAGTGAAAAACCCTTTCCGAATTTGAAGCCTAAACTTCTTTTCTTTTAAGTTTTAAGGGATGTCTGCATGTCCTATGACATGCTCTATTGGTGAACAATGCCCCAAATAGTTAATTGTATGGCCCGTTAATGTATTTATACACAGTAATCATATCCCCACGCAAGCACTTTTTCTCAAGCGTACGTAATTGTATCTAATCCAAACTCGCTTCATATTCAAGATCCCCCAATTCCCTTATTAATTTAGTTGCCCTTCTCTGAACCCTTTCCATTTCAAAGATGTACTTTTTTGTACACAGGATTCCAAAATTGCACTGCATATTTTTTTAAGGAATAGTTCACTGGAAAAGTGAACTATTCCTTTAATGCATTGATTGAAGACACTGAGGTAAAGGAGCTATGTCTTACCTCCTGTTCTTCAATCAATTTTTAAGGAGCCAGGAACAAAGTTAAGTATATTTACCTCTTGCATGATCCACCGCGTTCGCACTCACAAGTCCCGACCGCTTCCTGGTCCTGTTCAGCTATCAATCAATGCATTAAAGGAATAGTTCACTTTTTCTATTTTTTCTTTTCTTTAAAACAAAATGTATGCGAGACCCTTAAAGGGCATGTCCACCCTCCATAAAAAAAACTTTTGGCACCATGCAGGGGATACCCTCTCACCCCCAACTGCTCTATTCATAAGTGTAAAAGCACCTCCAATCTTTACTTACACCTCCTCGATCCTGCGCTGTTCTGGTCCGGCTCCCCTGCCCGCCGGAACTACATTTTTATGCACAATGTCTATCCTCACCATTTAATCTAAAAAAAAAAAAAAAGCAGCTTTAGGACTCCAAATGCAAATTTTGCAATACTATTTTTTTGGTATTTTTGCAATACGTTCTGGCTGTGATATAAGTGCAGACTTCCATTCTCAGAGCTGCAGAAGAGAAGCCTCCTTTCCTGCTGTGTGGAACATAATTAACACACACAGCAGCAGAGGAGGTGTCTACCCACCAAAGAAGTAATGATGAAGGCATTTTTGGTAAAGGTAAGTCTCCCAATGATGCCTTCCTTCTCAAAAATGCTTGGCAAATACTAGGTTAAAAACAGAAGTAAAGTGAAGAAGTCCCCTTCCTCCACAAGATTTCACCAATTATTGTCTGTCAAAGGCAGACCGAGCTGCAGTGATTCAGGACTCGGTCTCTCCAAACTCCCCCCCCTCCATTCCTTACGTATGACTTTCGAACAACGGAGAACCTTCCTCTATAAAGGCTTACATACAGAGGTTTTTTTTTGTTTGTTTACAAAGGTTAGAGTGATGTCGCATGAGCGCTTGTTTCACAGGGTTAATTAACAGCCGGACTAAATGAACGGGGGAAAGACCAGAGAGGGGAGGGGGAGTGGGGAGCCCTGCAGTAAATCAGACAGTGTGCAAACACGGAGCCACAGAGGAAGGTAAGAATAAGGCAGAATACACTAACCTTTTATTATGTCTGGATTGGATCAATGTATACATTTCACTATAGATGCCCTTTAAAACTATTAGGGCTAAGCTAGTAAAGGGCTGAATCCCTGGTTATTGGGACAATCTGATTATATTATGCAGTTTTTCAATCTATTCTAGATTGCATTGTTTACAATATATTTAATGAAATGTCCACAGATTGAATCTATTTGCTCTCCTGTCTCTTGCCCTCTATGGGACAACCTTCTCAAACAAGGAGACTTTAATGAATATAAAAAGTAATGAGAGCAATTGCCCTCATTCCCTTTTTTTAGAGAGCAGGAAAGGATTCAAGAGAATAGAAATACGTTGTAGCAAACTTTAAGATATAAACAAAGACCTTATTTTAGCTTTGCCTCAACTTATTGCATCCTGCATACATATTTGTTAAATCTCAATTTGTGTTTCTACATTAATGAAAAGGAATCTACGATTTTGGGACATTCATTTATTACTTTCCCTCTTATTTTAGCTCCAGACTCACTCTTTTGTGCTGTGGATCAGAATCATAGGACCTTTTCAATAGGTGATTTTGTCTTCATGTTGTTTTAAAGGCTTATTTCATGACTCATTGTTTTTTCCTTTGAAAAATTCATAGAATGAATACAATTACCATTTTTTGCTGCCCAACCCTTTTCTTAGAAAAAAAATTCTATTGCTTTGTCTTAATATTATTTGGAATGACTTCCTTTCTTTTCTCTACAGATACAAGCAATATGTGCCAAACATCTACTACTGCACAGACGGCTGTTACACTCACTTCTCCCTTCAATATTACATCCTCTGTGTCTGCATCTGGAACACTTACAAACCCAGTAACTGTGGCAGCTGCCATGAGCATGAGGAGTCCAGTGAATGTTTCAAGTCCTGTTAATATATCTTCTCAGATGAATTTGGGCCATCCAGTTACAATTACAGCACCAATCTCCATGGCCTCTCCCTTGTCCTTAACCTCGCCTGTAAATTTGCCTACGCCTGTTACTGCTCCAGTTAATATAGCACATCCAGTTACCATAACAAGCCCTATGAATCTGCCCACCCCAATGACATTAGCAGGTCAATTAAACATAGCCATGAGACCAGTGGAGAGCATGCCGTTTTTGTCCCAAGCTCTACCTTCTTCACCACCTTGGTAAAGAACCTTAAACTCAGTATTAAGAAATTAACAGAACTACCAGCAGCTTTTATTTTAATTTTAGAAAGGTTGCAAAATGTTTGCTCATGCTTTATACTTAATGTTAGCTAATCGTTTTTTTATTTATTTACCTGGACCATGCCAATAGAAGAGAAGTAGGGAAAAAAAATTGGGTAGCACACTATTTAATACCTGAACTTACAGCCAAAGTTGTATTAAAATGTTGTCCTAAAATGTGGTGACTTTTTATAAAACAAAAAATAACACTAGCAACTTTTTTTTTTTTAATAATTTTTAACTTGTAATCACTACTATGGTTTAATTGTTTTAATGCTAGTGCAGCATATCTTCTGTGCTTTTTAACTGTGTATTCTACAAGTTCTATTTGCAGAGGACACAAATGTATTTCAAAGAATCTACAATTTTTGTGGGGGATATGTGAAGTATTAGCATTTCCTATGGAAAACGCAAAATTATCTGCAAAGAAGAGAATCCATTTTCTTTGATCACCTTATATATGTGATAGTGGGATGAAAATATTAATAGGCTGTTGGCATAGATGTAGTCAAAATATAAAAAAATTTTCATACCCCATTGAGAAAATTTAGGTGCTATCTTTTTCAGTCTTGATAGGCTGTGATTTGTTATTGGCAGTGTAAATATTATTAAACGTATAACCAGAAGGGAGTATTAGCATTTATTTTACTTTATAGGTTTTTTTTTTTGTTAAAAAGAACAAAACTAGTACCATTAAATCTATTTTCCTGACTTGCAGAAATAGGTAATACTTAAGAATTTCAAATTAATTATTCTTTAAAGACTTAACATTTCTGCTGAAAGCTTTGTTAAATGCCCTCTGGTCAAAAGTTGCAGTGTTAATCATGAAGTCGTGCTGCCGGAGCAAATAGATATAAGAAGAAGCAAACTGAACACCTTCTATGGAGAAAAAGGAAAACTAGAAAGTTGAAGCACAAGGAGTAATAAAGGCGACTCGTTTTTTCAGATTTTGGTTCTATGGGGGTGGGGTGGTAATGTTTAAACATGGACATTTTTCAACTTAAATTTATGCTGTTATTTTGCCAGTGGTACTATGATCAGCCATGTATTATGACCAGCCAATAGAGAGAATCATTGATTATTTCTTTTAAACATTTATAGTCTTTTAGAAACCTGTTTAAGTGTGTAAATAGTATTTTTTTCTTCTATCCAAAACCTCATTTTTTTGTGTTTTGTATTCATAATGGGAGTGAAACAGTATCCATGCTGGATTGTTCTCAGTAGCACTTGATTATTGTGCTGGAAACATGCATTCATTGCGAAGCGATGTATCTTTAGTTTTTTTTTTTATGTCCTACAGTTATTACTGTATTGCTGAAAGAAACAACCAAAACTCTTCAACTGGCTTTTAGACTATATCATGTGATAATCTTTAAGATTTGTTTCCATTTTCTGTAGAGAGAAACAATGCATTAAGGATATCTGCACACGTAGCATTTTGCAGCAGTGTTCTTACAAAAAAAAGTTGACTTCATAAATAGGCTTTAGTTCATGTAAATCTTTGCATATGACACATATAAACAGTTATCATTCAAAAATGCACAAGTCTGCATTCTAAGCTGATACCTGCTCATGTGCCATAAACCCATTGATTCCCATTGTGGGACATTTCCACATTTTATTAACAAATTTTGGGACAAAATAAGCTGGTCAGCCCTGGATAGCAATCTTTTGCAGCATTCCTTGGATAATAATCTTTTGGGTAATATGTGAAGACTCCATTTAATAAAAATTGTACATTGTGTACCTCACTATTTTTTTTACCAGTTTGAAACAATTTTTCTGCTGGGGAATACATGTATTGCAATTTGTTGTGACCGCAAAAGAGATCTGCTTGGTTTAAGTATTGTTAAAATGACTTCCTGTTCCACCATGCTTTAAACTAAAAACGGACAAACTTCTCTTAAAGCAGAGATGTTTAATTTAGCTATAAAACCAGCTCTTGGGAGCTACATATATATATATATATATATAAATATATGTATACATACACAATAAACATAGAATTCAGTGTGTAAAGAAAATTAATTTTATAACTGATCTTTTTTTATTGTAGGACATAAAACTGTACATCTTTTGTATATATAAAAGTTTAGGTAACTTTCTGTGTAGCAGAAAGCATACACATTCCTACACTTTTAATGTATATGTTTGTTATAATGTCCATGTAAACATATGCCCCATGTTTGTGCCTTTTTAATTAGTTTGTCTCAATAAACAAATGTAGAGAAAAGGCTTTGACATTGTTTTTGATTTTTTTCTTTTCAATCCAAATTTATTGGTCTCCTGTCCAAGGAAGATCCCTTGTTGTGGAAGCCAACATGTCAAAATTGTAATCCGTAAAAAGATTGGAAGTCTAAATTTCCCCCCAAAAAGTACATTTTTAAATTCCTTAAAAAGTTCTGCAAAATGTGTAAACATCCATACATGTTATATAATTGTTGGCTGAAGTGGCAACAAAAATGTTTTTGCCAATAATATAGAGTGTGTGAAGGTCTCTTGGTTTTTGCCTTTCCCCTCTTTATAGAACAGCAGTTTGAACAGCCTGCCTGTGTAGAAAAGTGAGAAAATGATTATTGGACAAATGTTTATCTTGTGTGTTTACATAAATGCCATATCTGCCAACACATTACCTGCTCACTACATTATTTTTGTGTGTAGTTATACCAAACAGGCTAAATTCTGTTTTAATATGCAAAAATAGTGTATGAAGTTAAGGTGTTCTGTTTTAGTGCATAACAAACATCACCTTTCAATTTAATTTTTTTCCCTTTATTTAAGTCAGTGCAGGTACTTAATGTATTTCCTAGCATTAAGTCTTAAGTGAGCATGCTCAGACCCCAGGGATAGGAGGGGAAGCTTGGTGATGTCATTCAAGATACTGGAAGCAGTAATTTTGAACATTATCTGCAATATAATTTCTCACAGGCTGCAGCCAGTGATCTGATTCAGGGCTTAATTTACAGGAAAGTCTGATTTATTAATTTATAATATTTAATTAATCAATTAAAACTAATCACTTTCATTTAATCTAATGCAGTCTGCAACATTTGTAATGTGTGTAAAGGATTAAAAATGTTTCACTGTTCCTAAGGAACAAAGTACCATGAGAAATTCAGAGCTACTGAGCAAGTTAATAGCTGAAAAATTGAGGCCCCCAACTGTTTAACTTCAAATGGATAGGTTGTCACTTTGAAACTACTGATACATCTATAGGTCAATTCAATGTAATGTGTTATGTGCAGCATTTCTAGCTTTCAAACCTAAAGCTTATTTTTCCACAGTAGTTCTCCTTTAATAAACTTGCTCTTCCTTTCCTGTAATAAAAAAACAGGTCTGAGAATAGACCCAGGCAATACTGCCACAATGTGTAGTTCAAACTAAACAGCACTATGGGGCAGCATGAAATCCTATGCAGGATCCAGATTAACATGATAAGTTCATATTTACCACAGCAATCTCCAGATTTACAGTTGCTATAGGGTTAGGACTTGTGAGTACAGGATATAGGTTAGCTTTATAGCTTAAGGTGATGTGGGGTTAGAGGAGCTAAAAGCTCCCCACAGAGTATAAGACGAGCCTTCTTATAATATAAGGTACCTTACAAACTTGTGTTATTATTATAGTATTTCACTAATAATCTAACCTATAAACACACATTTCTCCCTTCCAGGTAACCTAGAGAAACATGCAAAGTATCATCCTTTGTATCTTCTTTCCTACATACACTTTTTTTTGACTGTCGCATGTTTTACAAACAGCACATCATATGATGTTATATAGACATTACCACATGGAGACCCCTTAGCAGTCACAGGGGTGTAGTTTAACCTCCCATTTTGACTATCCTATATTAAAATAGGAATCTCAGCTCTGTAAGTAAATATATTTTGTATAAGTTGTATATTTTGTCTTGTAACTTATAACATAATAAGTCAGTGCTATACTTTATATACATTTATTGATAGTCATTTAAATGGTTTATGATGGTCATTTAAAGGTGAGACACACATACAGGTACTCCTTTCCTATATGTAATATCCTATACCCCCCACCTCAACGGTAGCTACTAAAAACTAAATGCAATCTCCTATGAAGATATAAATATATCCTCAAAACACGAATTTGCCAGCCCTCGGTCTAACCCACACTGCGGTGTTGGCCAGCTGCTGTAAGCTTTTTGGAGCAAGGCCTGATGTGAATGTATACATGTAATTGTAAAGCGTCACGGAAGATGTTGGCTCTATATAAATCCATAATAATAGAAGTCCACTAGCTGCTAGAAATGATAAAAAGACATTATTTGTACACACAAAAGGGTAAATTGCCAGCACAGAGTTTACTTTTTAAAATAATAATGAGGTGTTCGTACCACACTTCGGCCAAAATATGTAAGCTTGCATGCCACGTAAAGGCCCCTCACTTAATGCAAGTCCTACTCTGCCTATTAGCAAAACATCTTTAGATTGAACACAGATCTGGGATAAAATGGGGAGACCAGCTGCTTTCATCTCCCTCTCTCATCTCCCTCTCTCATCTCCCTATCTCTCCCTCTATCTATCTATCTCATCTATCTTAAATTTTTGCCCAGCTTTAGAAAAATAAAATATAACCGCACAGCAGCTGCAGAATCTCCTAGGTACAATTCCAGCACAAGGGTAATACTGGGACTGACATAGAAATACTTGGGTCCAGATAACCCTGAGAGCCATTAACCAATAACCATATATTATTCTTCCCTCCCACCACACTAAGGAGCAGCTCACACTATTCCTTTGGTGCATTTGCGCGCACCAACCAGAGGCCCTCTGCGCACACACCCATGCTGGAGCGTTCTCTGGTTCCCATGGGGAGGGGGTGTGTTCGCTGCACTGGCACGACTCTGCTGCTGCCGGTGTTGAAGGTATTCAGGGTACCACAAAGGGAAAACGCCTCAAAAACATTCGGGGCACTTTTACAAAGATTCGGGGCATGTGCCTAGCCAAATAATGGCTAGCCATTATTTGTACCTGACGAAGTGGACGGTTATCCCGAAATGTAGTACGCTACTTATGTGCGGAATAAAAGATTTGGAGCATAAACCCGATGTGCGCTGTTATTCTGGTTTCCTGTGTATTAATAGGAGTCATCCAGCTACACTCCTATACAGCACCAGGTAAAAAGCTATGGGGCAACGTTTTGGTCCTGATCTAGGACCTTTATCAACCCTTGGCTTGATAAAGGTCCTAGATCAGGACCAAAACGTTGCCCAGTTTGTTGCACATAATAAAATTATGCATATAAGACCCCATGAGTGCACCTGATCATTTAGATATAGGACTATGTGAATCTTTAGGTGGTAGCAGCAGGGTCATTGGAAGGTTGGAGTGGAATGTGCCCTGATACCAAGACATAAATATATCCAATCTGAAACATCTTACGTTTTAACATTTCTGTAAGCAGTTTTCCTGTAGCTGGATTGGTTTGACAGTTGGTGTGCTGTATACTGTATGCAGTATTGACAGTTGGTATGTGGGAAAATAGTCAGGTCATTGGTCAGAGCCTGAGCAAAAAAAGTACTTTTTTGAAAGAACCTCAGAGTAAGTGCTACTTACATGTATTTATTTATAGATTAATATGAAGCAAAGTAATTTTTTCAGTATACACCCTTTAAATAATTTAACGTTTGCTGTTTTAAAAAGCAAACTACAAGTAAAGGTATAATAAAAGGTTTCTTACCTATAAAGGGTATCTCCACTGATAAAAGTCACCTAGGCTGTAAGGATAGATATGTGTAAGGTGGAAATGTACCTGCAGTATCCTGTGTCTTTGAGCAGTAGTTTAGAGGAAAGCCAATGAGTTTCTCCCTGAACGCTGTGGATGGTGCAGGTCCGCCCATTTTCAGTGACTGCCTGCTTGGGAAATGTCCAACGTGCGTGTTCCTTTAGAGCATTCGCAGAACGTGTGAGGATCTGTTGGGACTGCTGTTTGTGTGATCCGACTGGTTGGTTGAACACACACACACACACTTCAGGCTACTGAGTTCGCCGATTATTGGAGGAATAATCACATAGTAATTAAGGTTGAATAAAGACATACGTCCATCAAGTCCAACCTATTCACCCTCTTTTTTTTTTAACCCTACCTAACAGCTGATCCAGAGGAAGGCAAAAAAAAACAGCTAAAAAGGGGGGGAAATTCCTTCCTGACTCCAGTATCCCTGGATCAACCAGATCTATATGCATTAATACCAGTAATTCTCAATATTTTTTAGTTTTAAAACTTATCCAGGCCTTTTTTAAAGCTATTCAATGAACTTGACATTACCACTTCTGCTGGAAGACAGTTCCACAGTTTCACCATTCTCACTGTAAAGAAACCTATCCTAACCTGAAGAGGAAACTTTTCTTCCAACCTTAAAGGATGTCCATGGGTCCTCTGATATGACCTATTAGTAAACAATGCACCAGAGAGTTCATTGTATGGTCCATTAATATATTTGTAAAAGGTTATCATGTCCCCACGCAAACGTTGCCCCCTTCTCTGAACGTTGCCCCCTTCTCTGAACTGCCCTTCTCTGAACTGCCTCAATTTCCAAGATGTCCCTTTTGTATATGGGATTCCAAAACTGCACCGCATATTCCAAATGAGGCCTTACCAGTGCCTTGTAAAGAGGGAGAATATTAACTCTTGAATCTATTCCCCTCTTTATACAAGACAATATTTTTCTAGCTCTAGCCGTTGCTACCTGGCATTGTTGGCTATAGCTAAGTCTGTTATCTACCAGAACCCCCAATTTTTTTTCCATTACAGATGCACTTAACACAGAGTTATTTATGGTGTAGGTGGCACAGGGATTATTAAATCCCAAATGCATCACCTTACATTTATCAACATTGAATCTAATCTGCCATTCTGCTGCCCATTGTGATAATCTATCTAGGTCTTGCAGCACTTGCACATCATTTGAAATTTCCAAAGCTCTGCATAGTTTAGTTGTCATCAGCAAACACTGAGACCTTGCTCTCAATGCCCCCTTCTAAGTCATTTATAAACAGATTAAACAGAAGCGGCCCCAGTACAGAACCCTGAGGCACTCCGCTTAGAACTAGCCCACATAGATGTAGCTCCATTAACCACCACTCTCTGTTTGCGATCCAATAACCAGTTCTCTATCCATGAACAAATGTTTTCTTCAAGGCCAACAGTCCTCAGTTTATACATTAGTCGCCTATGTGGCACAGTATCAAAAGCTTTTGCAAAATCCAAATATACCACATCCACTGCTGTGCCTGACTCTAACTTCTTACACGCTTCTTCATAAAAACCAATTAAATTTGTCTGGCATGATCTATTTCTCATAAATCCATGCTGACTACTACTAATAAGATGATCTCTGGAGACAAAGTCAAGGATATGATCCCGTAACAAAGTTTCCAGCACCTTCCCTAACACTGATAACCTAGTAACTTACAGGTCTATAGTTACCAGGCTGTGAACGATTACCTTTTTTGAAAATTGGTATTACATAGGCACATCCCCTAACCAAAGCGAATCTGAAAAGATGAGAAACAGTGGTCTAGATAGAACTGAACTAAGCTCTTTTAAAATCCGAGGATGCAATCCATCTGGTCCTGGGGCTTTATTGATATTAACTTTGTCTAATTGTTTCCGTACCATATCCTCTGTTATCCAATGTGAATACTCTTCATTTCTTCCCTGCATAATATTACAATCCCTGCTGTAAGGACAAGGATTCTCAACAGTTAAAACCGATGTAAAAAAAATGGTTTAGCAGATTAGCCTTTTCGGCATCCTCTACAACCACCTCAGCCCCATTATTTAATGGTCCCACATTCTCAGTCCTCATCTTTTTACCATTTATATACTTAAAAAACATTTTGGGGTTGGACTTGCTTTGTTCGGCAATCCGTATTTCATTTTCTATTTTAGATAGTTTAATTGCTTTCTTGCACTCTTTATTACAGCTTTTGTACTCCCTGTAAGCCTGTTTTGTTCCCTCTGTTTTCAAAATTTTAAAAGCCTTTTTCTTTTTTTCCATTTCCCTTTTTACCTGAGCATTAAGCCATGCAGGAGTGGACCTAATTTTTTTACACTTGTTCCCTAAAGGTGCAGATTTAGAAATTTAATAGTTTAATATCCCTTTAAAAGTGGTCCACATCTGCTCTGTATCTTTACCTAGAAACAATTGCCCCCAGTCTATGAGCAGGAGTGATTCCTTTAACAGCATAAAATTAGCTTTCCTAAAGTTTTTGTTAACCCAGTGCACTTTAGTTTTTTGCAACCTATATTAAATGACACTATATCATGGTCACTATTCCCTAAGCTTCCCATTACCTTCATCTCCAAAATGAGCTCAGGGTTATTAGATATCACCAGATCCAACAACACATTCTGTCTAGTAGGAACTTCTACTATCTGTGAAAGAAAATGCTCATATAGGAAATTTTAGAACTTTATACCTTTTAAAGTGCTGGCAGTTCCCTTACTCCAATCTATGTCAGGGTAGTTAAAATCCCCCATAACCAGAACATGCCCCATACCAGCAGCCTTCGCCAACTACATATGGAGATTCATTTCCACCTCCTCCCCGGCATTTGGCGGCTTATAACATACTCCAAAAATTAATTTACCTATCTTCTTGCTTCCTGTACACAGTTCCACCCATATTGTTTCTGCCGTATCGTTTACTCCCCCATCTATTTCATCTTTTAAATTTGGCTTCAATTCCTGTTTAACATACATACATACTCCTCCTCCTTTCTTATTAACTCTGTCATGTCTAAATAAGGAGTATCCTTCAATATTTACTGTCCATTTGTGTGAATCATTAAGCCATGATTCTGCTATACCAATCACATCATATCTTTCCTTTAAAGCTATTATTTCAAATTCCCCGGTTTTTCCAGCCAGACTTCTTGCATTTGTAAACATACATTTTAGATTATCAATTGATTTACTTCCATACATGGTCGTACATGCCTCCTTATCCTCTATGCTCCCCCCTTTCCCTTCTCCATCTTCCGTTGTGTTAATAGCCCCCTGATCCCTAACTTCTCTATCTACCCCTGTGTAGTTCAACATACCCTCCCCCCCATACCTAGTTTAAAATCTCCTCCAATCCCCTAACCATCTTCTTCCCCAAAACAGCTGCACCATCACCATTGAGGTGCAATCCGTCTCTACTAAAGAGCCTGTAGCCAACAGAAAAGTCAGCCCAGTTCTCCAAAAACCCAAACCCCATCTCCTTACACCACTCTCTTAGCCACCTATTTATACTCCTGAACTCCCGTTGCCTCCCTAGAGTAGCACGTGGCTGTGGTAGTATTTCTGAAATAACTACCCTTGAGGTCCTTGCTTTTAACTTGGCCCCTAATTCTCGGAAATCATTTTTAAGGACCTCACCTCCACCTCTAACTTTGTCATTGGCACCAATGTGAACCAAGACCACCGGGTCACTCCCAGCCCCACCCAATAATCTGTCTACACGATCCACCACATGTCGAACCCTAGCACCAGGCAGACAACACACTGTTCGGCATGCAGGGTCTTGGCGACAGATTACCCTATCTACTCTTCTAATAATGGAGTCCCCTACCACTACCAACTTCCTATCCTTCCTAGCCCCCAGTTCTCCCTCCCTTGTATTGGTGATGGCCATCTCCTGGGTGCTCAAGGGAAAGGCCCGCTCCATACATGCTGCTTCCGAGCCATAGTCCTCCACATCTTTGCCTAAAATGGTAAATCTGTTGGGATCGACCAACTGGGAAGAAGCGCCCCTATCCTTCCGTCCCCTACTTCCCCTGGTGACCCTTACAAATCTATCTTTCTTTACCACCTTATCTGCCCCATCTCCACCCTCCAGTTTACTGGCCCCTGACAGTACCTGCATTTCCCCCAGGTTTGCCAAGCCCTGCAATGCTACAAGTTTCCCCTTTAGATTCTGGACCTCAGATTCCAAACGGGCAACCCACTCACATCTGACACATACATAGGTCTCTTTGTGCGGCTGCTCCAAGATCCCATACATGCGTTAGGATGCACACTGCATGGCCCCAACAAAACTGTCCATACTAAACAGCAATACACAGCAACAGCAATACACACCAACAGCAATACACACCAGAGAAACAGCAATGCACAGCAGAGAAACAGCAGTGTTGTTCTTAAACCCTTTCCCATGCTGCTGCAAACAAACGAAAAAACCACCAATATCAAAATTTGTACTCAGGCTAAACACCCCCAAAACCTAGGAACCGTTATACTTATCCTGCTCAATACTGCTTATAGGAGGAGATATTTTGCAGGATTTACCAAAATGTCCATATGCCTAAATATCAGTCAAATGCAATCTGTTGTGTTGGAAATTACAGGCAATGATTTGTCACATTAGGCCCAAAAATTTGACCGTGTGAACCAATTTAGTCTACAAACTAACAAACGTTCAGGGACAATTTTTCAGTTTAACTCTTGTGGTATTTCACTTGCTGTTTTATCAAATCAGTATAGGTTATCAAAGCATTTGACGTGATCTAAATATTTTATATAAGCAGTAATAACTTTTCAGGAATATAAATTGCCAAGACACCAAACATGTTGGAAAGAATTCACCAGAATTTATTTATTTTAAAATGATCTATCGCCAATTCTATTTTCTTAATAATATTAATTACATTCATTATCATTTTTGCTTTTTATCCATCGCTTAATTCTGATATCAGACTTTTATCTGATCTTTTCATACTTTTCTGCTCCACAGGCACTCCCCCATTCTAAAGGCCTGTACACATGTCCGATTTTATGGATGAGGGCCAGCGCACAAGCACATGCTTACACGCAGCGAATGTCAGTTTCTTCCGACAATTGTTGGGTGTTTAATAGGGCCAAGTTGATAATCTGACCCAGGAGATCATCAACGTGGCCTGACTGAACACACGTTTCAGCTAACTAACGAAAGGTTGTAGAAAATACAATTGCCCAGCACCAACCCCCTTCTATAAACCCTAATACAATTCATTAATTCAAAGATAATATTGATAATCAGATATACTGGTATATCCCCATACACTGATATAAATATCATCATATATAGATGTATAAAAAGTGAAATGCAAATAAGAAAAATGGTAACCCCTATATCACTATACACTATATATATATTCTTGAATCACATAGTTACTACATATCAGTGGCAGATGTCTATAGCAAACAAATCTGTGGGTCAAAGATATACTGTACCGATAAACAGGCCAAATATAGGAAAGGTAGCCAGTTAAAAAGCATCATACACGTTTTGTCCACGTATGGCTTGTTGGCTGAATTGGTTGTTCGTAACACACCGTCCGTCTCGTGTTGGCCCTATGATAACACGTGTATGTGACTCAAGAAGCATCAGTGTGTTCTATAAACCAGTCAAATAATCTCCCAAATACTGAATAAGAAAAGAATGTATTTATTCTGCAGCTTTTAATTAAACCCACCCACCACCTAGCTATAGATAGTCAACCACTGACCTGTAGAACAAAGCCTAAAACATTAAAAGACTATATCAAATGTGGGAGATATAAATAGTGAGTGTTGCACTCCATCTAAATTCTCGTGTTTATTAGTGACAACACATCCAAACAAACAACATTTCGGAGGGTAAGGTGCCCCCTTCTTCAGGTTGTGTGGTCACTAATAAACATGTAATTTCATTTGGAGTGCAACCTTTAATGCTTATTTCTCCTTGGAGGGTGGGAATTGGAGGTGTCTACACCCTGCTTTGAGTAGAGTGCATTGGACTGTGTGTATTGTGGATTATATTAAATGTGGACATTATCATTGGTGCTTTTTACCAGCAATATAAAAATACTGATGTGATGACAGTGAGTGGTTATTTAGCCTGAACGGGTAAAGTATTTGTATTCGTTTCTTCAAAGGACCCATAAAGAAGCCATTTCATCCTAAAAACTATCAGGGAGATTCAAAAAGTTTTCATCTTTAAAAATGGTGCAAATTTTGCCCCAATCAATCAAATCTTATTTAACATTTGAAAGCTAACATCTGATTGGTTGGGGCAAAATTATCACCATTTTTAACGATAAGAACTTTTATTAAATCTCCGTTTGTATGACAACTGAAGTTCCAAGGAGAGTGCAACATAAACATCAAACAAAGTCTGACTCAAAGTGACATACAGAGATGGTTACGGAGTATGAATATGTAAGTGGATGGTGGATATTAAGATATAGGGCTGACCTGTGTCTTCTGAACTTCAGAAGGGTTGGCCTAACAGTGTCTGCTGAACTGGAGGGCTAACCTAACAATGTCTGCTAATCTGGAGGGCTGACCTAAAAGTGTCTGCTAATCTGGAGGGTTGACCTAAAAGTGTCTTCTGAACTGGAGGACTGACCTAACAGTGTCGGCTGAACTGGAGGGCTAACCTAACAGTGTCTGCTAATCTGGAGGGCTGACCTAAAAGTGTCTGCTAATCTGGAGGGCTGATCTAACAGTGTCTGCTGAACTGGAGGGCTGGAGGGTTCAGCAGCCATGGTTAGGTCATCCCTTTAGTTCACCAGGCACTGTTAAGTAAACAAACAGCTGATGAACTGGATTTCAAGGCTTATATGATACACGTTTGGATTTCTAAAATATGGGGGTGGAAATGTCTCTTTAATTAAGAAATAAAGCTTAATAATAAATTAAATTTAGATTTTTTTTCCATGAAGTGAGGATCTGAAATGCTATATTTTGCACCTAGATTGAGGCAAATTTCAATGCTCCTTCACATCATTTGGCACCAGTCTAAGAGGACCATTTAAAAAAAAGTTTTTAATCATGTTTTACCTCATGAAATAAAGCTTTGTACCGCGTATGTGTTGTCTACAAAGAAACCCTCATACAAAGTTTTATTGTTATTTGTCTATGAAATATTTTTTTCAGCGCAGACATTTTAGGCTATACAGTATCTATTTTATTAAGTCAGTGGCTCTGGACAAAGACTAAGGAACAATCTTTTTTATTGGGCAATGCTGTTTTGTGGTTCTGTTCTAAGAAGAATGCTGTATATTCTTCATATATCAAGTAAAGGCACTTGAATCATGTTATGGAAATATTTGTTTACCTAATATTAATTTATCGCATCTTTGTAGTTTTCACCTTGTTTGTATTATACATATTGTAACACTGTACAGTGCTGTATAACCAATAGAGATAAACATACAGTATCAAGTCACTACTGCCAAACCACTGAACTTTCAAGCCTTCAATATCTCCCAGACTGATGCCAGCAATTTGTGAAATGTGCATGAGTGGAGGCATACATTCTGCAGAATAGGGATGTATTAAAGGGCATCTACAGTGAAAAAAAGACATTGGCCCATTGCAAAGTTAAATTCATGTACTTTGTTCTGCCTTTCTCCTACCTCTGTCGGTGACTTTGTTTTTCCATGGTGTCAGATCTCTGTGAAGCAATCCCCCCTTCCCCCTCCCCTCTGTTACCTCCTCCTCTAACAAACCGACAAGCTTATCATGTGCAGTAGGAGGTAAATGTTCAACATCATGAAAAACACACCCACGCACAGTGGCCAATAGAAAGCAATATGTCTTGGAGACACGGAAGAGAAGGGAGAACAGTACAGTAACTACTGCAATACGATCTCTCTCTTTGTGACCCATCATCAAACAGTGAAAGCTATCAAGAAGGGGGGTCAAGTGCAGCCTTATTCCTGCAGTCAAAGCTACATCTCCCCCCCCTGCTAATGTTCTTATCTCTATGTTTGTGCAGGAGGGAGGGACTTGAGCAGGGAAGAGGATCACGTCACAGATTTGATTGACAGTACAAGTAGGAGTAGGGGAATGCAATCACATATTCTTCTAATTTGTGTATCTCAGGACAGAGAGGGAATCTGAAAAATGTAAAGACTCTGGGGGTTGGGGGGAATTATAGAAAAAAAAGAGTAAATTTTCCCACTATAGATGCCCTTTAACAACTCAGAAACCTATTGGCACACAAATCTGTCACCCTTAAACCCACCCCTTAACACAGACCGTACACCAAAACCATGCTTATTTTTAATTATAGGGTTTAAAAAAAATTCTATAATGTTAAAATTTGGGAACTGTTTAAAATATTAACTGTACCCTATTGGATGTCAGGTGCTTTTAAAAACCTACAGGGAGATTCAATGAAACGTTAAAAATGGTGCTAATTTTGCCCCAACCAATCAGTTGTTAGCTTTCAAATGTTAAATAAGATCTGAAAAGTTAGGGCAAAATTAGCACCCTTTTTTAACAATAAGAACTTTTATTGAATCTCCCTGCTTATGTGATACAAATTAAAGTGTCTACTGTAGGTAAAATCTTTTATACAGCCTGCAACCACAGGCACCCCTAGACACAATCCAACTGTGCCTGATGGTGAACATGGCCAGTGAAGTTAGAGAATGAAATAGAAGATATGGGAGGCCTGAGATTTTTTTATTTCATTGTTTTGTTAAGTAATGCCAGCGCATGTGAGTCATAGTAAGGTGAGTGAATACATATACAGTATTTGCATACAGTAAATGTGCATACAAATATAGCTTGATGGTACATAATGTATCTACAAGTAACCATGTAACACAAAGAACTAAATACAAAATATTCTTTTTTTTATCTTTATCTTGGGCAATCCCATAGAAAATAAATAAGGTATTAGGGAGGCCTAGATGATGGAATCGTCTGGGAGTATAGTATGCCTGATGCAATATAAATAATTGTATCAGTATTATTTATGAAGGGGGAGGCATGTGACTGCAAGGTGGCAATGTCTAACAATTGCTTCCAAGTAAGCTTCTGCAGGCAAGGAGAACTTTTTCCTAAAACAGGAAAATTGGTTCTGGTTTAGTAAAATATCAGGGTAACCATTTACTGATTATTAAAAATAAAAGCTTATCTTAAAAAGTCCGACTGTGTTACTTCTATGCAGTAGCATTCCCCCAACTTTGCAGACTAAATCTTGTTAGATTTTATATTGTTATGTAAAATTTAATATGTGTATGTAAATAACATAATGCCTGTCACAAAAAGACACCCATCACACTTTAATTAATGTTCATCAATGCAGAAATTGGCAAGTCTAGTTTTAATCTAGCCTCCAATGTACCAATGTACCAGTGTACCAGTGATGTTCTGTCCACTGCCTGGGCAATTATTATTGCAATCAACATTATCGCATTGCGCATACGTTTCTGTTTTGGTAACGCATGCATTCACCATTTTTGGTGCGTTAACGCATGCGCAAACACAAAACGCACAAGAATTGCGTGCGCGTTTTGGTGCGTTGTAGTGTGGCCTCAGCCTAAGAGTGAGGCCACACAACACACGGAAAATTCGCAAATGCAATGCATTTGTGCTGCAATTCTGCTAACATTCCATCAACCTAGTGTATGTGATTCGCAAATAAATGGGATCGCAATTCACCTAGTGCAGCCAGACGAATTGCCCATCACTAGCACGGGTCTGGGAAGGCTACTGTGGCCTACAGTTTGTGAGGAGAGGCTATTAAGGGGGGTTTAAACATAAAGGAAAATGCTGGATTTATTATAAAGTAAAATGCTGCACCAATGCCTTAAACACCTTGGTGATGTGTGAGTTCCCCATTAATCATTTGATGATATAATACAAGGAATGTGAAGGACAGAAAAAAAAATAGAAACAAGATCATATGGAAACAATGAAATCCATTCGGAACAAGGCTTCCTCCTCCTCCTCCCCTAGTAATACCAGCTACCCTGCAGTTGCACCTGACTGCCGCTAGGGTACCCGACTGGCTCCTACTTTCCTGTGTAGAAGAGCAAGCCCCTGGCACAGTCAGGATTCCCCCTGGAAGCGGTTGTGGTGGAAGTGTCGGAAGTGGCTGATCTCCAACCCCGAACGTCACTCTGTGGGAGTTGGAAGGACAGTGTTTAGCGCTCCGTGTGCACAGGACTGTGGGTAGGGACGTAGCCTGCTGGTTGAGCTTCTCATTGAGCGCTGGGAGCCGAGATCCGGTGAGTAGATCCGCCTTATCTGAAACGCTGGGGAATCGAAGGAGCGGGGGAGGATGTGCAGTGGGGGGGGTGCTGGGTATTAATACTGCACCCAGATGGGAGGGATGCGGGGCCTTTCTTCTCTCACTCTGTCCATTGCGCCGTCTCCTTGGCCAGTCTCTGGGGGTCGCCCTGTGTCTTGAGGGTCTCATTCCTCCCATCTATCTACATTCTATAAAGACTGCAGTACAAACTGAGACGGTAACGGAGGAGTTTGCTTTGTAGGTCATTACTAGACACCACGACTTCCTCTTTAATTGCTTCAGCCATCAGAGGGTTAATGGGATGATTTACACCCGCCCCTCCCCCCCAGTTCATAGGAGGGAACCGTGTGTGTAGTGTGTGTTGTGTTATGTAGTGTGTGTTGTGTTATGCAGTGTGTGTTGTGGTACATGTGAGTATTGTGTAGTGTTAGTGTGCTTTGTAGATTGTTAAAAAATGAAATATTTAAATGTTGATTTGTATATAATATGACATTTGAAGGTGCAGCATTTGTATTTGTCAGATATCTGAGATATGTAAAGGTTTAAAGGCATGAGTAAGAACGCCATTGAACCCAACTATCCACTTTATCTTACATGGCGGTTATTAATGTAACGTCTTTCCCCCAGGTCTCACAAAGAAACCCACCTCCTCCCACCACTCAGCCAGTCTTGCCAGTGACCACCACCCTCACGGCCAGGAAATTGACTGCTCTTGCCCCATTTGCTTCTTTAGCCCATGCTCAAGCTCATACATATCTCACAGAGGAGGTGGCTTTCTCAGTGGGAGGAATAGGGGGTAGACAGAGCCAGATTTACCATTAGACACAGTAGGCACGTGCCTGAGGTTGGAGGGACGGCTGTCAATCTCCTCCCACCAATCCAACCCCTTTATAGCCTATTCTCCAAAAAAGAGAAAATGGGTGTGGTTTAGGGGTGTGGCCTGTGTTTAGGGCTCTTTTGGCCTACAGGCTCTTGAGATGTAAATCCAGCCCTGGGGGTAGATAAGTGGTAGGTGGTTTCTATTTTTAGAGGGGACTGTGCCCTTTAATACTGGAAAAGCACAGATTTTGAAGATGTAGGTTTTTAAAAAAGCATTGATGCAGATAAATTGAAATTTGCTTACTTATATTTATTAAGATGCTGCAATTGCGAGTAGAATCAACAGAAAATTTTCTATGACGGCCAATCACATTCTGATAGTTAAACTGCTTAAAAATGGGTGGGTGAATGGAAATTGATTTTTGAGTAATTTGATCATTGAGCCTTGCATGGCCGTATGAAAGGTTCTTATTTCACAGATCATTTAATTTTAAACTGTACATTAGAATCTATCAATGATATGAAAATGTTTACCTTATTTCAATGGAACTTTGACCCTACCCCCCCTGTCGAGGCCAGATATATCCAATTACTAATCTGTATGGGGGTGTTGGTGGACAGGTCCAGATGTTGATTTAGTTTATATCTCTAATAGAGTACAACAAACTAGGCAACGTTTCAGGCTCACACTGTGCCCTTTATTAAGCCTGATAAAGGCTTTGATAATGGGTTGAATGAGGGCCCGAAATGTTGCCTACTTGGAGAAATAAATATGCACATGCACTAAATTAACATCTGGACCTCTCCATTAAAATGTACCTGAAGTAACTGTTCCTACTTTCTATTTTGTGAAGTAAACATTATTGTTTTTTAAGTATTGTGGCCAAATTCATTTTTTAATAGCTTTATGTTTAAAGGGCATGTACACCCTCAAAACTAAAACTTATCCACTACCGGCCCCACTGTGTAGTGTTAAAAAATCCTTGCCTTACATCTCTCCTCCAAATGGTTCTCCTGCAGCACTTGTTTAAAGTCCAGGAAACTGAAGAGTAGAAGCTGTCTGTGTCATCTTGTCCCTGCCATCTTGTCACAGATGGGGCTGCCGGTCCGGCCCCTGTTTGCAACTTTCAGCAAGAAGAGGGCTGGGTACAGAGCACCGGGGGAACAAAGTAAGTAATATAAGTAGAGCTCTGCTTCTTTTTTTAACAAACCTGGCGGTTGGGGGTGGGCTAGGGTGCCCTACAATATATTTAAAGTTTTTTAGAGATAGGGCACCAGGCAGCAAAGAGGTATCCGGAGGGAGGGAGGGGGGTGAAAGTGATCCCCTTTGCATGTCACAGTCCTTACTGAAGCAGGGACCAGATGACACAGAGACAGCTAGGGTACCCTACAATACCAAAAAGTTTTTTTTTGCAGGTGGACATGCCCTTCAAACTAAAATTTGGCAAAATGCATATTTTTAGGAATATGTCGAAAATCTGCCTGGCACAGCTCATCTATTACTCCTTTACCTCCATCTGCTCTAAAATGTCATTGGAGATAAAATAAAAAGAAAGGTGTTTTTTTTTTTAATAGAACAACACGATTGAAATTCTTTTCATTGTATCATAGCTGAAACATTTCCATTGCATTGATAAGGTCAGTTAAGGACAAGGAGTACCAGCTAAACAAGTGCCGTATGTCTATGGTACAATCTTTATCCCTCGCCAGTGGTAAAAATTAAATTGTCTCCTGCTGTGAATAGCACTTCAGCAGCCAATCACAGTGTGTCTTTCCAGTACACCTGTAGTAAAAAAAAAAAAAAATTACATTTAACTACTGACTGAGAATTATTGTGCTTTTGTAAAGGGTTTGCAGGGCACCACTTAAAATATTAGACCAGACCTGAATGAAAATATGAGGGGAGGTGCTGTAGAGTAAAATAACATGAACTAAAAACAGAAGACAATAGACTATACATATAACAAGCACTCTCTAAGTCTGTGCAACAAATCCTACATTAGTTAAAGAGCATGTCCACCCGAATTTTTATTTTTTTATATGGTATTCCCCATGGGCTCCCAGCCCCAACCGCATTATTTATTTTTTTAAAAAGCCCCCCAAACTCTACTTACCTCCCCTCTTTCCTCCGCCGCGCTCCCGGCCCTATGCCTTGACTGAGAAAATGCAAGTAGAGGGGGGGACCGGCAGCCGCGTCTGTGATTGGCTGAGCGGCAGCCAATCACGGACGCGGCTGCCGGCAGCTCACTTCGCCGGAGGAAAGAGCGAGAGGTAAGTAAAGTTTGGGGAGATTTCTAAATATACAAATCTAGCGGTTGGGGCTGGGAGCCCTTGGGGAATATTCTATATAAATCATTTTACGCTAGGGGGAGGGAATCGAGAGAGGGAGGGGGGAGAAGAGCTGCAGTACGCATGGCCAAAATCTCCGGGAGGCCAGGAAGCAGGCAGTGTCCTATATGGACCTGCTAGCCTCCTGGTGGGCAGTTTTTGGGACTTTGGGGGGGCACTACCGGAGAACCCTATGGAGCTGGGATGTGAGGTAAGGATTAAACTACACTACATGGTGGGGCCAAGTAGTTGGGGGGATTATAGTTTTGGGGGTGGACATGCCCTTTAAATAAACCAAGGTGAATCAAGATTAAAAACATTTAAAGGGTATGTCCACCCAAAGAAGGTCTGCAGAAGGGCTGCAGTACGCATGGCAAAAATCTACCTGAGGCAAGGTAGGAGGCAGAGCCCTTCTAGCCTCCTGGTGGGCAGTTTTTGGCACTTTGGGGGGGGGGACTAACGGAGAACCAGATGGAGCTGGGATGTGAGGTAAGGATTACACTACACTACATGATGGGGCCAGTAGTTGGGGGGATTATAGTTTTGGGGGTGGACATGCCCTTTTTAAAAGAAAAAAGCATACCTCCTAACATTTGGAAAGTCCAATCAGGGACAAAAAAATGTTGGCCATGCTTACTTTTCCAGGGCCACAACTTTTTTTGCGAGGTAACGCACATTTTAAAGACCATTACTGCCATTTTAAATTGTTGAGCTGACTACACTGGCTAATGAACTGGAGGGCTTTATAACGCTGGGTAATGAACTGGAGGGCTGATTAAGCTGGGTAATGAACTGGAGGGCTGATTAAGCTGGGTAATGAACTGGAGGGCTGGGTAATGAACTGGATGACTGATTAAGCTGGGTAATGAACTAGAGGGCTGGGTAATGAACTGGAGGACTGGGTAATGAACTGGAGGGTTGATTAAGCTGGGTAATGAACTGGAGGGCTGGGTAATGAACTGGAGGGCTGGGTAATGAACTGGAGGGCTGATTAAGCTGGGTAATGAACTGGAGGGCTGGGTAATGAACTGGATGACTGATTAAGCTGGGTAATGAACTGGAGGGCTGGGTAATGAACTGGAGGACTGATTAAGCTGGGTAATGAACTGGAGGGCTGGGTAATGAACTGGAGGGCTGGGTAATGAACTGGAGGGCTGTCCAGTTTCATTACCCCCCCTCCAGTTCATTACCCAGCCCTCCAGTTTCATTACCCCATCATCTAATCAGTCCTCCAGTTCATTACCCAGCCCCTCATTTCATTACCCGCTTAATCAGTCATCCAGTTCATTACCCAGCCCTCCAGTTCATTACCCAGCTTAATCAGCCCTCCAGTTCATTACCCAGCCCTCCAGTTCATTACCCAGCCCTCAGTTCATTACCCAGCTTAATCAACCCTCCAGTTCATTACCCAGTCCCCAGTTCATTACCCAGCCCTCTAGTTCATTACCCAGCTTAATCAGTCATCCAGTTCATTACCCAGCCCTCCAGTTTCATTACCCAGCTTAATCAGCCCCCCAGTTCATTACCCAGCTTAATCAGCCCTCCAGTTCATTACCCAGCTTAATCAGCCCTCCAGTTCATTACCCAGTGTTATAAAGCCCTCCAGTTCATTAGCCAGTGTAGTCAGCTCAACAATTAAAATGGCAGTAATGGTCTTTAAAATGTGCGTTACCTCGCAAAAAAATTTGTGGCCCTGAAAAGTAAGCATGGCCAACATTTTTTGTCCCTGATTGGACTTTCCAAATGTTAGGAGGTATGCTTTTTTCTTTTAAAAGGGCATGTCCACCCCCAAAACTATCCCCCCAAACTACTGGCCCCATCATGTAGTGTAGTGTAATCCTTACCTCACATCCCAGCTCCATCTGGTTCTCCGTTAGTCCCCCCCCCAAAGTGCCAAAAACTGCCCACCAGGAGGCTAAGAAGGGCTCTGCCTCCTACCTTGCCTCAGGTAGATTTTTGCCATGCGTACTGCAGCCCTTCTGCAGACCTTCTTTGGGTGGACATACCCTTTAAATGTTTTTAATCTTGATTCACCTTGGTTTATTTAAAGGGCATGTCCACCCCCAAACTATAATCCCCCAACTACTGGCCCCACATGTAGTGTAGTTTAATCCTTACCTCACATCCCAGCTCCATAGGGTTCTCCGGTAGTGCCCCCCCAAAGTCCCAAAAACTGCCCACCAGGAGGCTAGCAGGTCCATATAGGACACTGCCTGCTTCCTGGCCTCCCGGAGATTTTGGCCATGCGTACTGCAGCTCTTCTCCCCCTCCCTCCCTCTCTCGATTCCCTCCCCCTAGCGTAAAATGATTTATATAGAATATTCCCCAAGGGCTCCCAGCCCCAACCGCTAGATTTGTATATTTAGAAATCTCCCCAAACTTACTTACCTCTCCTCTTTCCTCCGCGAAGTGAGCTGCCGGCAGCCGCGTCCGTGATTGGCTGCCGCTCAGCCAATCACAGACGCGGCTGCCGGTCCCCCTCCTCACTTGCATTTTCTAGCAAGCAGAGGGCCGGGAGCGCGGCGGAGGAAAGAGGGGAGGTAAGTAGAGTTTGGGGGCTTTTTAAAAAAATAAATAATGCGGTTGGGGCTGGGAGCCCATGGGGAATACCATATAAAAAATAAATTCGGGTGGACATGCTCTTTAACTAATGTAGGATTTGTTGCACAGACTTAGAGAGTGCTTGTTATATGTATGTCTATTGTCTTCTGTTTTTAGTTCATGTTATTTTACTTCTAGCACCTCCCCTCATATTTTCATTAGGTCTGGTCTAATATTTTAAGTGGTGCCCTGCAAACCCTTTACAAAAGCACAATAATTCTCAGTCAGTAGTTAAATGTAATTTTTTTTTTTTTTACTACAGGTGTACTGGAAAAGACACACTGTGATTGGCTGCTGAAGTGCATTCACAGCAGGAGACAATTTAATTTTTACCACTGGCGAGGGATAAAGATTGTACCATAGACATACGGCACTTGTTTAGCTGGTACTCCTTGTCCTTAACTGACCTTATCAATGCAATGGAAATGTTTCAGCTATGATACAATAAAAGAATTTCAATCGTGTTGTTCTATTAAAAAAAAAACACCTTTCTTTTTATTTTATCTCCAATGACATTTTAGAGCAGATGGAGGTAAAGGAGTAATAGATGAGCTGTCCAGCAGATTTTCGACATATTCCTAAAAATATGCATTTTGCCAATTTTTAGTTTGAAGGGCATGTCCACCTGCAAAAAAAAACTTTTTGGTATTGTAGGGTACCCTAGCTGTCTCTGTGTCATCTGGTCCCTGCTTCAGTAAGGACTGTGACATGCAAAGGGGATCACTTTCACCCCCCTCCCTCCCTCCGGATACCTCTTTGCTGCCTGGTGCCCTATCTCTAAAAAACTTTAAATATATTGTAGGGCACCCTAGCCCACCCCCAACCGCCAGGTTTGTTAAAAAAAGAAGCAGAGCTCTACTTATATTACTTACTTTGTTCCCCCGGTGCTCTGTACCCAGCCCTCTTCTTGCTGAAAGTTGCAAACAGGGGCCGACCGGCAGCCCCATCTGTGACAAGATGGCAGGGACAAGATGACACAGACAGCTTCTACTCTTCAGTTTCCTGGACTTTAAACAAGTGCTGCAGGAGAACCATTTGGAGAGAGATGTAAGGCAAGGATTTTTTAACACTACACAGTGGGGCCGTAGTGTGATAAGTTTTAGTTTTGAGGGTGTACATGCCCTTTAAACATAAAGCTATTAAAAAATGAATTTGGCCACATACTTAAAAAACAATAATGTTTACTTCACAAAATAGAAAGTAGGAACAGTTACTTCAGGTACATTTTAATGGAGAGGTCCAGATGTTAATTTAGTGCATGTGCATATTTATTTCTCCAAGTAGGCAACATTTCGGGCCCTCATTCAACCCATTATCAAAGCCTTTATCAGGCTTAATAAAGGGCACAGTGTGAGCCTGAAACGTTGCCTAGTTTGTTGTACTCTATTAGAGATATAAACTAAATCAACATCTGGACCTGTCCACCAACACCCCCATACAGATTAGTAATTGGATATATCTGGCCTCGACAGGGGGGGTAGGTCAAAGTTCCATTGAAATAAGGTAAACATTTTCATATCATTGATAGATTCTAATGTACAGTTTAAAATTAAATGATCTGTGAAATAAGAACCTTTCATACGGCCATGCAAGGCTCAATGATCAAATTACTCAAAAATCAATTTCCATTCACCCACCCATTTTTAAGCAGTTTAACTATCAGAATGTGATTGGCCGTCATAGAAAATTTTCTGTTGATTCTACTCGCAATTGCAGCATCTTAATATATAAGTAAGCAAATTTCAATTTATCTGCATCAATGCTTTTTTAAAACCTACATCTTCAAAATCTGTGCTTTTCCAGTATTAAAGGGCACAGTCCCCTCTAAAAATAGAAACCACCTACCACTTATCTACCCCCAGGCTGGATTTACATCTCAAGAGCCTGTAGGCCAAAAGAGCCCTAAACACAGGCCACACCCCTAAACCACACCATTTTCTCTTTTTGGAGAATAGGCTATAAAGGGGTTGGATTGGTGGGAGGAGATTGACAGCCGTCCCTCCAACCTCAGGCACGTGCCTACTGTGTCTAATGGTAAATCTGGCTCTGTCTACCCCCTATTCCTCCCACTGAGAAAGCCACCTCCTCTGTGAGTATGTATGAGCTTGAGCATGGGCTAAAGAAGCAAATGGGGCAAGAGCAGTCAATTTCCTGGCCGTGAGGGTGGTGGTCACTGGCAAGACTGGCTGAGTGGTGGGAGGAGGTGGGTTTCTTTGTGAGACCTGGGGGAAAGACGTTACTTAATAACCGCCATGTAAGATAAAGTGGATAGTTGGGTTCAATGGCGTTCTTACTCATGCCTTTAAACCTTTACATATCTCAGATATCTGACAAATACAAATGCTGCACCTTCAAATGTCATATTATATACAAATCAACATTTAAATATTTCATTTTTAACAATCTACAAAGCACACTAACACTACACAATACTCACATGTACCACAACACACACTGCATAACACAACACACACTACATAACACAACACACACTACCACACGGTTCCCTCCTATGAACTGGGGGGGAGGGGCGGGTGTAAATCATCCCATTAACCCTCTGATGGCTGAAGCAATTAAAGAGGAAGTCGTGGTGTCTAGTAATGACCTACAAAGCAAACTCCTCCGTTACCGTCTCAGTTTGTACTGCAGTCTTTATAGAATGTAGATAGATGGGAGGAATGAGACCCTCAAGACACAGGGCGACCCCGAGACTGGCCAAGGAGACGGCGCCAATGGACAGAGTGAGAGAAGAAAGGCCCCGCATCCCTCCCATCTGGGTGCAGTATTAATACCCAGCACCCCCCCACTGCACATCCTCCCCCGCTCCTTCGATTCCCCGCGTTTCAGATAAGCGGATCTACTCACCGGATCCGGCTCCCAGCGCTCAATGAGAAGCTCAACCAGCAGGCTACGTCCCTACCCACAGTCCTGTGCACACGGAGCGCTAAACACTGTCCTTCCAACTCCCACAGAGTGACGTTCGGGGTTGGAGATCAGCCACTTCCGACACTTCACACCACAACCGCTTCCAGGGGGAATCCTGACTGTGCCAGGGGCTTGCTCTTCTACACAGGAAAGTAGGAGCCAGTGCGGTACCCTAGCGGCATCAGGTGCAACTGCAGGGTAGCTGGTATTACTAGGGGAGGAGGAGGAGGAAGCCTTGTTCCGAATGGATTTCATTGTTTCCATATGATCTTGTTTCTATTTTTTTTTCTGTCCTTCACATTCCTTGTAATATCATCAAATGATTAATGGGGAACTCACACATCACCAAGGTGTTTAAGGCATTGGTGCAGCATTTTACTTTATAATAAATCCAGCATTTTCCTTTATGTTTAAACCCCCCTTAATAGCCTCTCCTCACAAACTGTAGGCCACAGTAGCCTTCCCAGACCCGTGCTAGTGATGGGCAATTCGTCTGGCTGCACTAGGTGAATTGCGATCCCATTTTATTGCGAATCACATACACTAGGTTGATGGAAGTTAGCAGAATTGCAGCACAAATGCATTGCATTTGCGAATTTTCCGTGTGTTGTGTGGCCTCACTCTTAGGCTGAGGCCACACTACAACGCACCAAAACGCGCACGCAATTCTTGTGCGTTTTGTGTTTGCGCATGCGTTAACGCACCAAAAATGGTGAATGCATGCGTTACCAAAACAGAAACGTATGCGCAATGCGATAATGTTGATTGCAATAATAATTGCCCAGGCAGTGGACAGAACATCACTGGTACACTGGTACATTGGTACATTGGAGGCTAGATTAAAACTAGACTTGCCAATTTCTGCATTGATGAACATTAATTAAAGTGTGATGGGTGTCTTTTTGTGACAGGCATTATGTTTTTACATACACATATTAAATTTTACATAACAATATAAATCTAACAAGATTTAGTCGCAAAGTTGGGGGAATGCTATGCATAGAAGTAACACAGTCGGACTTTTTAAGATAAGCTTTTATTTTTAATAATCATAAATGGTTACCCTGATATTTTACTAAACCAGAACCAATTTTCCTGTTTAGGAAAAAGTTCTCCTTGCCTGCAGAAGCTTACTTGGAAGCAATTGTTAGACATTGCCACCTTGCAGTCACATGCCTCCCCCTTCATATAATACTGATACAATTATTTATATTGCATCAGGCATACTATACTCCCAGACGATTCCATCATCTAGGCCTCCCTAATACCTTATTTATTTTCTATGGGATTGCCCAAGATAAAGATAAAAAAAAAGATATTTTGTATTTGTTCTTTGTGTACATGTTACTTGTAGATACATTATGTACCATCAAGCTATATTGTATGCACATTTACTGTATCAAATACTGTATATGTATTCACTCACCTTACTATGACTCACATGCGCTGGCATTACTTAACAAAACAATGAAATAAAAAAATCTCAGGCCTCCCATATCTTCTATTTCATTCTCTAACTATCTCACTGGCCATGTTCACCATCAGGCACAGTTGGATTGTGTCTAGGGGTGCCTGTGGTTGCAGGCTGTATAAAAGATTTTACCACAGTAGACACTTTAATTTGTATCACATAAGCAGGGAGATTCAATAAAAGTTCTTATTGTTAAAAAAGGGTGCTAATTTTGCCCTAACTTTTCAGATCTTATTTAACATTTGAAAGCTAACAACTGATTGGTTGGGGCAAAATTAGCACCATTTTTAACGTTTCATTGAATCTCCCTGTAGGTTTTAAAAGCACCTGACATCCAATAGGGTACAGTTAATATTTTAAACAGTTCCCAAATTTTAACATTTAGAATTTTTTTAAACCCTATAATTAAAAATAAGCATGGTTTTGGTGTACGGTCTGTGTTAAGGGGTGGGTTTTAAGGGTGACAGATTTGTGTGCCAATAGGTTTCTGAGTTGTTAAAGGGCATCTATAGTGGGAAAATTTACTCTTTTTTTTCTATAATTCCCCCAACCCCCAGAGTCTTTACATTTTTCAGATTCCCTCTCTGTCCTGAGATACACAAATTAGAAGAATATGTGATTGCATTCCCCTACTCCTACTTGTACTGTCAATCAAATCTGTGACGTGATCCTTCCCTGCTCAAGTCCCCCCCTCCTGCACAAACATAGAGATAAGAACATTAGCAGGGGGGGGAGATGTAGCTTTGACTGCAGGAATAAGGCTGCACTTGACCCCCCTTCTGATAGCTTTCACTTTTTTGATATGGGTCACAAAGAGAGAGATCGTATTGCAGTAGTACTGTACTGTTCTCCCTTCTCTTCCGTGTCTCCAAGACATATTGCTTTCTATTGGCCACTGTGCGTGGGTTGTTTTTCATGATGTTGAACATTTACCTCCTACTGCACATGATAAGCTTGTCGGTTTTGTAGAGAGGGAGGTAACAGAGGGGAGGGGAAGGGGGGATTGCTTCACAGAGATCTGACACCATGGAAAAACAAAGTCACCGACAAGAGGTAGGAGAAAGGCAGAACAAAGTACATGAATTTAACTTTGCAATGGGCCAATGTCTTTTTTTCACTGTAGATGCCCTTTAATACATCCCTATTCTGCAGAATGTATGCCTCCACTCATCACATTTCACAAATTGCTGGCATCAGTCTGGGAGATATTGAAGGCTTGAAAGTTCAGTGGTTTGGCAGTAGTGACTTGATACTGTATGTTTATCTCTATTGGTTTTACAGCACTGTACAGTGTTACAATATGTATAATACAAACAAGGTGAAAACTACAAAGATGCGATAATTAATATTAGGTAAACAAATATTTCCATAACATGATCAAGCTGCTTTACTTGATAAATTGAAAAAATGGGCTGGGTAATGAACTGGAGGGCTGATTAAGCTGGGTAATGAACTGAAGGGCTGATTAAGCTGGGTAATGAACTGGAGGACTGACTGCTGGGTAATGAACTGGAGGGCTGACTTTGCTGGGTAATGAACTGGAGGGCTGACTTTGCTGGGTAATGAACTGGAGGGGTGACTGCTGGGTAATGAACTGGAGGGCTTGATAACGCTAGGTAATGAACTGGAGGGCTTGATAACGCTAGGTAATGAACTGGAGGGCTTGATAACGCTAGGTAGTGAACTGGAGGGCTTGATAACGCTAGGTAATGAACTGGAGGGCATGATAACGCTAGGTAATGAACTGGAGGGCATGATAACACTGGGTTATAAACTGGAGGGCTTGATAATGCTGGGTTATGAACTGGAGGGCTTGATAACGCTGGGTTATGAACTGGAAGGCTTGATAATGCTGGGTAATGAACTGGAAGCCTGATTGCGCTGGGTAATGAACTGGAGGGCTGACTTTGCTGGGTAATGATCTGGAGGGCTTGGTAACGCTGGATAAAGAACTGGAGGGATGACTGTGCTGGGTAATGAACTGGAGGGCTTGATAATGTGTCTACCAAACCACATACCTGTGGCATCACCTTCTTCTGTACAGAGGACGCTCCTCCTCCAGTCCTGTGCTGGGCTCCTCTAGAAGCACTACTTGCTGGCAGTGTCAAGGTATGAATAAAGTTTTGTTTAATAAAAAAACAACGGAATGTCCATTTTTAAAAAAAAACAAAACAAAATAAAAACCAAAACTTTATTTAAACCTGACACTGCCAGCTGCAGGGAAGCCGGGACAATCACCATGCGGGCCAAATCGGGACAGCTGGGAGGTGTTATAAAGTCCAATCAAAGGTTTCCATCCCTTTGAGTAAGTGAGTAATATGTACGGTCGTAGGGGCAGGAGTATCAAGCATCAGGTAAGATACAAGATAAAGTGAATGGAGCAGAAGGATTCCATAACAGATGTAGCAGGGCATGCTTCGCCAGACACAAGGCTTCTTATGGTGGAGTGAGTGGGTTTACCATATCTGATATGCTTTTTTGGGGGGATCCCCTAAGCAGAGAATTTAGATCTGATGATTTGGAAATTGTTTTGTTATTGTGTTCTGTTTTTTTCTCAGTATATGAAAGATGACTGCAAAAAGTACTATATACCATTGTTTTAAAATATAATATAAGAGCAACAGTTATTGTAAGTTCTTAATGCAATGACATGCCTGCCTTGTGATAAAAGATTTATATCTATTGTAAGTATACTCCCTTTATTGCTTTTTATGCAAGTTGTTACTATTAATGTTTAGTAATTGTCTTCCCTAAAATGTACACAATTCATATCAAGTGGTATTTTGCAGGAGAAGTAACCATGTAATGCTCATCCTGTTATTAGTTATATTTTGTAAACTTTTTATTAGCACTGTTACTTTTAGTAGAAAACATTTCGTAATTTTTTAAAATAAAAAACAATTAACTGTGGGCTTCTTACTTACCTTGGGCCTGCTACACTATCTTCCCAATAGTAGGTAAATTTAAGCATTTGGCTCCCTACTCCTTTTGAATTAATTAAAGAATGGGAGGGAAGTCAGCTTATTTACCCTTTTTAATCTAAAAAAGGGGATGTTCAATTCTTAGGTGGACATAACCTTTAAACTTTAAAACAAGGGAAATTCAAAAGACCTTTTTATGAATCCACTGGAGACCACTTTCTCTGCAGCAATAAGAAAGATATAAAGATCCAAAATGGAAAAGAAATGGCAAGTATTTTAGGAAGCTAATGTCGCTCGTTTTTGCTTTCTGCCTCCCTACGTTGGTCTGTACATGCACCAATGCTACTTTATAATGTGTGCATGCTTCAACATCATTGAAGAGGTAATGGCACCTAGAACTTTACATCCTGTCATGCTGGCAATTTTTCTAAATTTGGACCGTAACATTTTTTTTATTGTTGCAAGGAAAGTAGTTGTTAATGTAGGGGTATTTCAGGAAGGGATTCCTGAAATGGTTATCATGAGCAGCGATGAGCGCATCACACCACCATTTTAGCCACACATACTTTTTACAGGCCACTTTTGTATAAATTGTACCATCTTTATATTTTTATTTTTAAAAAATGATCCTTTTCATTTTTAAAATATAAGGATATTTGAAGTCACCAAGGAGTTCCATGACCTTTGTTACAGGTGCAAACTTCATTATAGTAAATACAATGTTGTTATACAAATCCTTGTTCCACTTCATGCTAATACTGGTACCAGGACAATAAGCATAAACATGATAAGTTTCCGTTACAGCGTGGTTTCTGTCTGTAATCAGTTTCACACCTGTCCCCAAACAAGTAACACTTAAGGTGCATACACACGTGCTATTGTGGGGGCCGACCTGTGACGCATGATATGTTTGCACTGCTGTCTCAACCGACAATGGTGCTGTGTATGGGCCAGATCAATGGCTGTGCATACACATTGTGCGTCAAGGTTCGTCCCCTTTGATCGCGTGGATGAGCCTTTACTGTTCATGTCTGTATCTTGGCTCCCATTGTTTTATTCCCCTTTCAGAATTCTTCATTAAAGTTATATTATTGTGTTTCGCATCTCCCGGCATAATTTTTTGGCATCTTTACTGCGAATGACGCTGCATATATATAAGATTGTCAACCAAAGCAGACGTAAATGTAATGTATGTACATACGTTTGGTATAGTAGAGTTATGAAATCCTGGTTATAGCAAGGAAAAATTGCCAGCTTTTAAATGTCACTATCAGATACTTTCTCCTGCTTAAACAATAGAGCTGTGAGTTGGAAAGCATCTTTACATGCATACTAGGATAAAATACATCCTCGGGTACTTAAGGAGCGAAGTTCAGTTTTATCTAGGCCATTGTTTCTTATTTTTGCTGATTCCCTCATGTCCGGTGGTGTGCCTCTGGATTGGAAAAAGGCTGATGTTATTCCAATATTCAAAAAGGGTAGTCGTTCACAGCCGGGTAATTACAGGCCTGTAAGTTTAACTTCAGTGGTGGGGAAGATCCTGGAAAGTTTAATAATGGAACATGTTCTAGAGTATGTTTCAAGGACTGACATTATAACTAGTAACCAGCATGGATTTAGGAGGAATAGATCTTGTCAAACTAACTTGCTTGGCTTTTACGAGGAAGTACGGTAAGTAGAAATTTAGACTCTGGTATAGCAGTAGATGTAGTTTACTTGGATTTTGCAAAGGCTTTTGATACAGTCCCCCATAGGCGACTAATGAATAAGCTAAGGTCTGTTGGTCTGGGGAGTCACATTTGTACATGAGTCACATTTGTACATGGATAGAAAATTGGTTAATGAATAGGATGCAGAGAGTAGTTGTTAATGGGGCTTCATCATTATGGACTAAAGTGCTAAGTGGGGTGCCACAGGGTTCTGTGTTGGGGCCGCTTCTATTTAATCTATTTATTAATGATTTGGAAGTGGGTATTGTCAGCAAGGTTTCTGTGTTTGCTGACGACACAAAACTTTGTCGACCATTAAAAACTTCAGAGGATGTGCAATCGTTGCAAGGGGATCTAGATAGATTATCACATTGGGCTGCTAAGTGGCAGATGAAATTCAATGTTGATAAATGTAAGGTGATGCATTTTGGACTTAAAAATACTTGTGCTACTTATACTATAAATGGCTCTGTGTTAAGTGAATCCCTGTTGGAAAGGGATCTTGGAGTTTTGGTGGATAACAAACTTAAAGGTAGCAAGCAGTTCCAGGCGGCAACAGCCAGAGCCAGCATGGTATTGTCTTGTTTAAAGAGAGGTATGGATTCAAGGGAGGAAAATGTAATTCTCCCTCTTTACAAAGCCTCATTTGGAATATGCAGTGCAATTTTGGAATCCTGTGTACAAAAAGGACATCTTTGAAATGGAAAGGGTTCAGAGAAGGGCAACTAAATTAATAAGGGGATTGGGGGAGCTTGAATATGAAGAGAGACTGGAAAAGTTACAATTATGTACGCTGGAGAAAAGGCGCTTGCGTGGGGATATGATTACTGTGTATAAATACATTAACGGGCCATACAGTAAACTATCTGGGGCATTGTTGACCAATAGAACATGTCAAAGGACACGAGGACATCCCTTAAGACTTGAAGAAAAAAGGTTTAGGCTTCAAGCTCGGAAAGCGTTTTTCACTGTGAGAACGGTAAAGCTATGGAACTGTCTTCCAGTGGACGTTGTTATGGCAGGTTCATTGGTCAGTTTCAAAAAAAAGCTGGATGAGTTTCTGCAAACAAGGAATGTTGCAAGTTACTGGTATTGATACATAAAGTAGAGTTGATCCAGGGAAATTTCCGATTGCCACTTGGAGTCAGGAAGGAATTTTTTCCCCCTTCATAAATTTGGTGGGTTTTTTTTGCCTTCCTCTGGATCAACAGTTAGGCAGGAAATGAGGATATTGCTAGATGGGTTGGACTGGATGGACGTATGTCTTTATTCAACCTCAAATACTATACTATGTAGTAACATCTCTGTTTTTTTTTTTAAAAATGAGGAATGTGTTTGGTGTGCTTAAAGGACAAGTCATTGATGTAACAGATGACATTACTGCCAATGACTGAATGCTCTTCCCCTAGCTGCCGCCTCTGAGCATTTAAAAGCTTGTAAAAAAAGCTTGGAGAGTTTGAAGAGGAGGAAACTCATACACAAATTGCAATGTCCTCTAATGATATTCTGTTATTTCACTTGTGATGCTTGTGCTTGGAAAATTTTATTTTTACACATCATGCTTTAGCTAGGGTATATACATTTTTTTCAAAAGAAAACATAAAGAGAGAGAAAGGAAAACCATCTAAAACTATTTGATATAATATACAATGTTACAAAATGTATAGAAGACATGTTTCTAATTTGCATACAATTTTACTCACCTCCAATCCATACTTGAAGAATAAAATCTTAACTAACCCATGTTCACCAAAACATCACAGGACATGGCGACTTTTCATGTCCACTATCCTGGAACCTAATGTCTGATTTTATAAAGCTTTACACCTAAGATTTGGCACCAAGTCAAACCATGTTTGAAACCAGGTACATAAGTAAAACGTAAAATCAGTTATTAATTTCTGTCAAAAGAATGAATTGGACACATATGAATATTCCCATAGATGTGCAGGTAAAAGAGAGAGTTTGGTCCTGTTCAGGAACTGATGAAGCCATCAGGTCCTGAAAAATTAGGATATCGGTAAATTACTGTGCAAAATGCCCTTAGAACTTCACAACATAGGCAATCTATCATTGGATAGCAAGTGAACTCTAAATCTGAAATGGAACAAACCATTAAGGTATCTTATTAGTTGCGTTGTCCTATATATAGTTTTTGTAAGGAACCTGTGCAGTCATCAAGCGAAGTAGAGACTAATGAGGGAAGGATGTCCACAGAGAATTCAGGAGGCTCAGCTGAGACTGGAACAGACTTGGAGAAATGGAAGCAACCAAAACAGGAACTGAAGGATCAATGTACAAAGCAAGATCAGTAACTTTAAAGGGCATGTCCACCCCAAACTAAAAATTCACAGACTACTGGCTCCACTGTACTATTAAAAAAAATCCTTACCTTCCCTACTCCTCATGGTTCTTCTGTAGTGGCTCTTCAAAGTTCAAGAAACTGTACGGCAGGAGCTTTCTTCCTGTCCAAAAGGTCTCTGCCTCTGTGATGCCTTCGGGAAGGATGCGCAGTGGAGCCATTTCCCCCCCTCCCAATCCCTCCCTGGCTTCTTCTCTTGCAGCATTAATTCCTTTTGCTAAACTGTAGGGCATGTTCCTCCACCCCCAACCACTAAATACTTACACAAAAAAATGCTTCCCTTCTCTACATACAGCATCTCATTCCCTCTCCGTTCTCATTGATGGCAGCCACGGCTGTGATTGGCTGCCGGTCCGGCCCCCTGCTTGTAGTTCCGTCGGGCAGGGGAGCCGGACCAGAACAGCAAAGGAACGAGGTGCTGTAAGTAGAGATGGGAAGCGTTTTTTTGTGTAAGAATATAGTGGATGGGGGTGGGGGGACATGCCCTACAGTATAGCAAAAGTTGGAAAAGAGGGTGGACATCCCCTTTAACTGGAAACTGGAGGATCTGAGTACAAAGCAGGATCAGGAGACACCAAGCTAAAACCCAGCACGGCAGACTGTGGATGCAGTGCTATAATCGGGCACTGACCGAAAGAGACACTGTCAATTTGAATCCTGGCGCCACCGCCTTCCAATGATGTCACGTCCCCTACGCCTCAATGCGGAAGCACCGCACAGCGTGATGACGTCGGCGCACTGATTCCATGGGCACCGTCATCTTGGAAGGACCTGAACTGCTGGGAAGATAAGTAACTTTCCTGACAGTTTTCACCTTAAATCTGGATACATGCGGTACTAATCTTTGAAAGATAGACAAAATCTGTAAAATTGTCTTGTCATCTTTTAAAGGTGGCTAAATCCAGTTCCAAGCATTCTCCTTATATAAAGTATAGGGAGATTTTTTGTGACTGCCACACACCGTAACGAGCAAGGCTGACTCCCTATACTACAGTACAGGGATCCAACCTCGGCTGAAGGAATTTTTCTATCCTTAATGAATGTTTCTGATGCTGAATGTTTATCTGTATCGGAAATGGTTGTTTCGCCCATACACACATTACCAACGGTACAGATGGGATTGGCCCTGTATTGGGAATGTGTGTACCCATCTTTACAAGATAAAGTTAATGTAATTCATTAAAATGAATGTGAAGGTTCTCATTCAGCCAGGTCATGGTATATCTGGTGTATTCACTTCGGTCAACTGGACTTAAAGTTTAGTTGTTAACTGTTATATGCTAATTGGGACTTTCCAGGGTATTTATTGCCAACATATTTTTGTACAAGTCATTCTGAATTGAAAAAGCCAGTCGGATGACTAGTGAAACGTCTTAAAGAACTGAACCTAAAGTCCAGTTGATCTAACTGAATAAAACAGATACAAATTAACTTTGTGCCCTAAATATCAATGAGGTTGTTTAAAGTCTGTTTGGCAGTAATTCAATGATATCTGTGAGATTCTGTTCATGGTACAGAGAATTTGTTGTATATTGTCGGGCAGGTGTAAGCGTGCTGCTTCTCTTATCTGATTCCGAGTCTTGTAGGAAATCACTATAGCAGCTTTTACTTGTTGTTATAAATACAAGCATGCCAATACACTAAGGTTTGTCAACACTTGATGCTGAATCTTACCATACAATTTCTGTCTGTTCATAATTAACTTATGTTGGATTTTCTTCTAGATCTTCACTCTGGCCACTAGGAAGAGAACCCTTATGTCATGTAGATTTTCATATAATGCTAGAGCTATTGGTTTTAACAGGCATTTCACTAGCCTAAAATAAAGTAGTCAAAATTATCTGAATAATACTGTCTTAGCCAAAGTACTATGGCAGCTGGATGTAAACTTATTTCCACAAGCCTGGGTTCAAAGTCCTGTATTTAGCTATATAAGTTCCAAATTGCTGGCTCAATTTTCCCCATGAGCCAGTGTGTCTTCATGAAATGGGCTTTCACAGTGCAGTCAGGATATCCCGTATGCTATAACTCATCTTTACCTAGCTTAAAGGGACTGTAAACTCCCCCATCCTTCATAAAAATAACTTTGTGCCATCTGTTTCTATTATTCACAGGGAGGTGAGAACGCTTATTCTCACCTGCCTTATTCTCACCTCCGCAGTGTCCCGGCCCTCTGCTTGCATGGAACTGAGAGGCAGCCAATCATGGACGCAGCTGCCGGCTGCTCAAAACGCCGGGGGAGAGAGGTAAGTTAAGTAGAGATCGGGGGACTTTCTTGAAATTCTTTTATAGCGGTTGGGGCTGGAGGAAGGAATACTATTATGTCGCAAAGGGGTTTTAAGGTAGGGGGAGGGCTTGCAAAATGGGAGGGAGGGGGAGAAGGGTTGAACTGCGCATGTTCAACTTCTCCCGGAGGGGAGACAAGAGGCAGAGTCCTATATGGACTCTGCTATCCTCTTGCTGGGCAGTTTTTGGGACTTTAGTGGGGGACTACAGGAGAACCATTTGGAGCTGGGATGTAAGGTAAGTGGGGCCAGTAGTGGGGGGAATTATAGTTTTGGGGGTGGACATGCCCTTTAAGTAACTTTTTACCTTCTTAGGAGACGTAATTCTCTAACTTTGTCTTTATATCAGTACCTGCCTTTTATGAGATGAAAGCCCCTGCTGCTATTTCGCTTGCTTTCTTGGGACTAACTCCAACTTTCAGTACTTGAACACATGACCCTGTGATTTGGTCAAACCCTGTGATTTTATATACATTTTTATTATAGTGAAAGGAGAACAGCTATAGCAGCTGTTTTACTGCTTAAAATAAATTATAAAATTTTCTTTCAGCTGTAGGAGTTTGGAGAGGTGTGCATCGAAACCCCCTTTCCATGCGCAAAGTACTTTAGAGGTGATTTATTTAGCACTTTTCTCCAAAAATAGAGAAAACATTTAACAGTGTCATGTGCTATCCCACTTGAAAAATTTAAACTCTTAAGGGCTGGAAAAAAAGGGAAAGGAGGGCCAGTGAAGGGGAAAAACAGATTTAAGGCATACCTTATTATCGTAGCTACACTTCTCCTATGTGTAATCTTTACCATTTTGTGTCTCTACATTGAATACTGTGGGAGAAGATACAGTCCAGAAAATAGAAAGAATAAAAGATAGGAGAAAATAAAAAGAACAGGCCTTTTTCTCAAGTTGAATAATAAAACTTCTGACATTTAAAAAACAAAGCTTTAGATATAAATGTAATAATGCTCAGGTTATGAACAAAGGTTATTTGTGATAACACATGTAAAATGTTCTTATTCTTCACTTAGACATCTGGTTATATCTGCCAGGCGGATCAACGAATGACCCACGACCAAACGCATGCACATGGGCGATTCTCGGCCGAAACGGCCGTTCGTCGTGTGTAGCACTCAGCTGTCGGGGTCGATGTTTGCTCGAAAGCGTGTGTATGAACCTTTAGGGTTACTTTGCAGTTGACATTCAACTGCAAAATGAATTGTCCTGTATGGGGAAGGTTTTGGGTAAAACCGCCAAAAGGTAGTCACGACTATAAACATTCGATGAATTCAACAATCAAACTTTGAATAGGTATTATGTCTTATAGGTGTTAAACAATACCCTTGGGTCATTTTTAATAGGATCAATGTAATGTCAGACTTAATGCTCATACACACGTGTGAATGTGTGTGCCAACCCGCAACGTACAATGTGTATTACCACTCGTTTCACCCGACAATCGTGGCATGTATGGGCGCTTTGTTCGCTGAAACAAGCATTTGGTCGGGCCTCTTTAAAGATCTGCTGGTAGAATCGGTCAACAAGGCCTAACCAAACATCCGTTTCAGTCAACGAAGCGCCCATACACGGTACGGTTGACAGGCAAGATGCGATCGTATGTGTGCAACTATTTGTGTATTTGTAATGAACAAATGTCCAACCCTAAGAATTGTCATTTCGATTTTTTTGGTCATATTTTATAGAAATTTCATTAAGATAGTTGGGTGGTGTCAAAATGACCGGATTGACCTTATTGTCATGCCAGCCAGTCATTTGAATTTTTATATGCTGTATATACCAGGCCTAACATCAGTTGTTAATGAACTACCCAAAATGTTCCAATCCAATTACCTGCCAATAGGAAGGGATCTGTGTGCGAACCATATCTTTGTATGTGAATGGATCCGTATTTGCATAATCCATCTGTGTTATAAACCAAATTTGTATTAATTTGTAATACAAAGATGTATTAGAAAAGAACAGAGAAACTTGATGACATAGTATATATTTTTACTTGTTCTATGCATTTTTTTCGTCTTTTATGAACCATAAAAAAATCTCTAATAATATTAGTGAAAAGGTGGTCATTATTGTTTTGTTCAGCATTAAGTACAAGTGTCTTCAACAAAGGCAAGAGAAATGTTGCGTCAGTATACAAATATTGTACAGAGATTACAATAGGGGAACTGTGGGGAATAGGGATTAGAATAGGGGAACTGTGGTCTCCATCAAGTGCCTTCTATTACAATGAACACACGTACTTTTAAAATTAAAAGGGAAAACCTACTTACAATGTGAGCTGTGACATCACCAGCACCATTTTTCTACACCTTTGCTGCTGGCTTGAGCATGCCCACCAATATCCCTCTGCAGGGAAAATGCTGCATCTTCTGTCATGAGACCGCCCTCACAATTCTTTATCATTTTTAAAGCTAGCCACAATCCTGGAAACAAAAATGTCTTTATACTTGTAAGGTGTTCATAAGCAGAGGAAAGCCCAGATAATTGTTGCAAGACTTTGACTATCTTAAGAAAAGTTTGATTTTGGGGGTGAGACTTATCACTCATGCTGTCTCTTTCCCGTGATGTGACAGAATATGGCATGGGAGAGAGACATTCAATCAAGGAAGTGAAACTTGATATCTTTGTGAAGAATATGGAAATTACCCAAAAGTCTCAGTTCCTTATTTGCATATACTGAAGGGGAGCTGCAAAGCCTAATTCTCTTCCTATCTTATCTTTATTTATTAGTTACGTTTGTCCATAGGCGCTTCACACTGCAAAATCAGAGGTGAAACAGGTCTGTGGTTGGCTTTTTGGTTTTGCATTTAGCTTGTGGAGTGCTATATAAACCTTTAGGTAAAGTATTTTGTAAAGGGCTACTATGGAAGCATATAAATTACTCCAGAAGTTTCTTATTTGCCTATATATTTGGATCTACTGTAGCTAAGGAAATTATGCTAGGCTTGTTTGAAGGGTCAAAGTAAAACAAGGCGCTGCATTGTGTTGACTAAAACTTGTTTTGTTGTTTACAGAGATGTTTTACCTACCATGTGTCCACTGTTATTTGTTTATCATTTTATTCAGTGTTAGGAATTGATAAATATTAGGTTTCATTTTGAGCTAAACAAATTCAGTATTTTAGGTAACTGTGTTTTATGCATACATCTATATTAATTATATGCTTTTATGTGGTTTTTAAAGACAATATTTTGTCAGGACAAAAAGTTTATTTACACATTGTTTTAGAGTTCAATACCATAGTAGCTAGTAGCTATAATCTGTGGCAGTATCATGGCCAATTAGGTCTAACCAAGGAGTCATTAGTGTTAATTGTATTTTTTTCAGTACATTACTGTGAGTCTAAATGAAAACTCTTTCCTTTTAGCCATAAGTTTGTGCATTTTAAATGCCTGTTTTTGGGGGGTTTTCTGAACTGTACAGATAAATTGAGAGCTACAAAATGTAGTAAAAAAAAGTTTTTTTTATAAAGAATTGGGAAAAATTAAGTTGATTTCTGATAAGAAATACTATTTTTAATGATAAATCTTACTGATTACTACGTCAAATTTAAGTGATTTATTTTCTAATCTGATAGGGGCTGGGATGCTCTAGTACAGTCTTCTTCAAACTATGGCTCTCCAGATGTTTGAAAACTACAAATCCCAGCATTCAACTCGACTACAGGGGGAAGCTTACGAGTGCTGGGAGTTGTAGTTTTCAAACATCTAGAGAGATGTAGTTTGTGGATCCCTGCTCTAGTACAATACTACTTTCCTGCTTTCTAGAGTTGAAAGAAATTGTTGCAGCACCAGAATTCAGACATAGTCCCAGATTAGGCCTTGGGTCCAGGTCCAAGATATGGTTTTTAAGAGTATGTAATAAGTGTTAATGTGCACAGCAAACCTTTCTGTTTAGAGTGAAGTGGGTGAAAGCAACACAGGTACAACAATTCTTTAAAACACAAGAGTGCTTTATTGATATTTTTCCCTTACCCCTATATCAAAGACAAACCGCAAGTTCACCCGAAAACACCTGAAACAAAACAAGGATATAGGTAACGATTGCTTTAAATATAGTGTGCTCAGTTCTTGATGACCGTATAATCTAAAGGCAGTCTAAAATAACAAAATGAGAGACCTTAACTAAATGTTTGGGGGAAAATTTGTAAATTGTCAAAACTGAGATTTAAGAGACCTAGGGGGAGATGCAATATATTTCGCTATCGCAACCTACGTGCACTTGTTTCCGCAATGTATTTGCGCATATTTTAAAGACACCATTGAAGAGGCGTTACTTTTCGCGCTGCGCAAAGAAAAAAAAATTGTGATATGGTGCAGGCAGTGCAAAACCTTCGTTAACACGTTAGTACATAGGTTAGTGTGATTTTAGCGCTTATTTTCTCGTTAGCGCGGCATATTGCATCTGCCTGATTAAGAGCAAAACAAATGATTTGTTGATGTGTTGTGTTTTATTATTTTACTTTTTGAAATGGAAAAAAAAGATGGACTTTTTTAATAACCTGTTGCCTTCTTGATGTACTTAAAGGGTATGTCCACCCCCCAAACTAAATTTTCATATGTTGTAGGAAATTGGCTAAAATCACAGGATCGGATGCCTGTCGAGCCCCTCCTGCTTGACTTCTGTGCACGGAAAAAGCACGGAAGTAAAGCAGAAGGCAGAAGAGATATTTCTTACAACATATAAAAGTTTAAAGGGCATGTCCACCCCAAAATTTAACTTTTGATATGTGGTAGGGCATGCTCCCCCAGCCCCAACCGCATTAATATAATTGTTAGAAAGTCCCCCGATTCTTACTTTACCCGCCCTCTCTCCCCTGCTGCAGTGTTCAGGCCTGCTTGCATGGAATTAAAAGCAGGGGGCGGGTCCGGCAGCCGCGTCCGTGATTGGCTGAGAGGCAGGGAGGGCTGCACTGAGCATGCCTCAACCTTGACGAGGTTGAGAAGTCTCAGGCACGCATGAGTCACACACTGCTCCTACACAGCAGTTTCCTGGACTTTGGAGGGGCACAGCAGGGGAACTATTTTGAGCAGAATGTAAGGTAAGGTTTGTTTTAAACTACTTGATGTGGCCAGTAAGGGGCTAAATTTTAGTTTTGGGGGTGGACATGCCCTTTAATTTGGTAGGGTGGACATAACCATTAACACCTCTTAATGTCTTTTTTGGAATGATTGTTAGATGATAGCTCCAAATGGGATTTATCTAACTATTCCCCTACAGTATCTGAGAAGCTTGTTCTGTGCAAAGCGGATGGGAGTGACCAAGAGCAATAACTGTAGAACTCTTTGTACTTTAAGATTTATACACACACAAAATTTTTGGGTCGACCTGTGATGCACGTGTGTATATAGAATGGCTGCTCCGGCCGACTAGCATTTATGTAGAACTTACCGTATACACTTAAAGCGAATCACATGAGCCGCTGCTGGTCTGGCTCCTTTTACAGACCTACAACCATTCTCTGTCCATTACTCTACCTATGGAAACTTTAGGCTGGGTACACAGAAGCAGATTTTTCAGGCAAATTGGCCAATATTTCTGTGTATCAGTCAGGCCGGTCAAAAAAATCTGCAATGTTTTCATGCTGCCGGATCGGACGAAACGGGCGATCGGACATGTCAGTAAACCACTGATGATCACACAGTCTCCTATGGATCACACAATCGGTCGTGGCGACTTTCGTCTGACGAAAAATTCATTTTTGTGTACCCTGACTTCGGGAAAGAGAAAAAATATTTTCAGGCTAGTGGCTAGCTTTAAAAACGATTTAGAAGTTTGGGGACGGGGCTTATGATGCAGCTGATGATGCTCTGTCCCAGCAGTGGACATGCTCCAACCTTAATCTTGAAGGCAGACCCCAAGTGCAGGTAATGTCACAGCTCACAGTGCTAGCAGGGTAAAACACCCTTTAAGGCTAGGCCTTTTTAACACGCGATCTGATCATTAAAAAGCGTACACTAGTTTTCGGCAATTGGTCTGACCACAGTAGGACTCGATTCAAAAATGCTGATAGCATGCAATATATTTCAAAATCGTTTCCAGTGCGCTAGTTTGCGCTGTCCTCACCCCTATACTGCTGTATTTTAGGAGAGACTGCAGCTATAAGCATGATCCTGGAATTATGTTAAAGGTAGGAGAGTGTCCTTTTAAAAAAAAGGCCACTTGTATGGAGACCACAGTTCCCCTTTAATAATGGGAAATAATGGAAAACTAATAGGTTTGATTTTACAATAAGACAAAGCAGAAAAAGTTAACTTTAATTGCTGTATATTATTAATAAAATGTAATTTTAAGCATATTTTAATGTTATTGTGCTTTGGATTTTTTTTGGTGGGGGAAGGATAATGGTTAATAATGAGTTACTTGTTACTGTGGAGCAAGGGATCTACTTCATGAAAAGATCTGGATTTCTCTTCTGTGATAAACATCTTTCTTTAGAGACAGCTGGTGTGACTATGCTCTGTTAACCCTTCTCGGATTTCTAAGGCTTAGTGACCTTCTATTCTCATTATGCTTAAACCCTTGGGAAACCAGTGCTTCCTACCTTCCATATGGTCATCCATTATCCTCTATTTGTGTCAGATGGCCTGTGGACATGCACAGAGGAGCATTTCTTTTTAAACCTTTGATAGGAATCCCTGGCCTCATCTTCTAGTTCACAGCTGTTCACTAGGAGCACGAAAGATAGCTTTTTACTGGACCAAGCAATATTGTATTGATCCCTCTCAGTCTGAATGGCCATTAAAGAATTCCATGAACACTTTGTCAAAAGGTATCAAAGCAGATGGAATCCCCAGGGAAATAAATAAAAGGGCTGCCCAGTTAGATTTTTTTTTACAGCTGAATGCTGAAGTATGCTATGTTCATGCTTGATTTTCATGTGATCAGATACAGTGATGTGAAAAACTATTTGCCCCCTTTCTGATTTCTTATTCTTTTGCATGTTTGTCACACCTAAATGTTTCTGCTCATCAAAAATCGTTAACTATTAGTCAAAGATAACATACCGTATATACTCGAGTATAAACCGACCAGAGTATAAACCGAGGTACCCAATTTCACCTAAAATCTAATAAAAGTTGTTGACTCGAGTATAAACCAAGGGTAGAAACTTGGCATTCAAGATGTTTGGAAACTACAACTCCCAGCTAATAAAGCATGCTGGGAGTTGTAGTTTCCAAAACATCTTGAATGCCACCCTCACCCTCAAACCCAGTTAATTTTATACCTGTGGGCTCTCTTCATCCAGGATCTTTGGGCTCTCCTCCATCCAAGGGCTTCCTGGGACTGTGTGCTGGTAAGTTCCTCTCCATTCCGGCAGCAGCGTCCTCTCCATTCCAGCATGTACTGGCGCGCTGGCTGACGTCACTAATTGGCGCCGGGCAGTGACGTCGGCCGGCGCGCCAGTACATGGACTGATCGTGCGGCTGCCGGAATGGAGAGGACGCTGCTGCCGGAATGGAGAGGACGCTGATCTTCAAAGGTGAGTGACTCGAGTATAAACCGAGTCCGAGTTTTCAGGCTGATTTTTCAGCCTGAAAAACTCGGTTTATACTCGAGTATATACGGTAATTGAACACAAAATGCAGTTTTAAATGATGGTTTTTATTATTTAGTGAGAAAAAAAACTCCAAATTTTCATGGCCCTGTGTGAAAAAGTGATTGCCCTCCTTAAAAAATAAGTTAAAAAATAACTTAATTGAGATCTATCAGTCTGGTAAAGGTTATAAAGCCATTTCTAAAGCTTTTGGACTCCAGCGAACCACAGTGAGAGCCATTATCCACAAAAACATGGAACAGTGATGAACCTTCCCAGGAGTGGCCGGCCGACCAAAATTACCCCAAGAGCGCAGAGAAAACTCATCCGAGGGGCCACAAAAGACCCCAGGACAACATCTAAAGAACTGCAGGCCTCGCTTGCCTCAATTAAGGTCAGTGTTCATGACTCCACCATAAGAAAGAGACTGGGCAAAAACGGCCTGCATGGCAGATATCCAAGGCGCAAACCACTTTTAAGCAAAAAGAACTTTAAGGCTCGTCTCAATTTTGCTAAAAAACATCTCAATGATTGCCAAGACTTTTGGAAAAATACCTTGTGGACCGACGAGACAAAAGTTGAACTTTTTGGAAGGTGCATGTCCCGTTACATCTGGCGTAGAAGTAACACAGCATTTCAGCAAAAGAACATCATACCAACAGTAAAATATGGTGGTGGTAGTGTGATGGTCTGGGGTTGTTTTGCTGCTTCAGGACCTGGAAGGCTTGCTGTGATACATGGAACCATGAATTCTACTATCTACCAAAAAATCCTGAAGGAGAATGTCCGGCCATCTGTTCGTCAACTCAAGCTGAAGCGATCTTGGGTGCTGCAGTAGGACAATGACCCAAAACACACCAGCAAATCCACCTCTGAATGGCTGAAGAAAAACAAAATGAAGACTTTGGAGTGGCCTAGTCAAAGTCCTGACCAGAATCCTATTGAGATGTTGTGGCATGACCTTAAAAAGGCGGTTCATGCTAGAAAACCCTCAAATAAAGCTGTATTACAACAATTCTGCAAAGATGAGTGGGCCAAAGTTCCTCCATAGCGCTGTAAAAGACTCGTTGCAAGTTATTGCAAACGCTTGATTGCAGTTATTGCTGCTAAGGGTGGCCCAACCAGTTATTAGGTTCAGGGAGCAATTTTTTTTTCACACAGGGCCATGTAGGTTTGGAGTTTTTTTTCTCACTAAATAATAAAAACCATCATTTAAAACTGCATTTTGTGTTCAATTATATTATCTTTGACTAATAGTTAAAGTTTTTTGATGAGCAGAAACATTTAAGTGTGACAAACATGCAAAAGAATAAGAAATCAGGAAGGGGGCAAATAGTTTTTCACATCACTGTATGTTAGGAAAAAAATTGCAATGAGTAGTTTTATCTGTTGTATTCAGTTAGTTAAAGTTTAGTTCTTGAAGACTAAACTAACTGAATACAACAGATATACCATGACCTGGTTGAATGCGAACCTTCACAAGCAATGAGTTAAGTTAGAATACAGCTTAAGTTTATTTACTTTCTCAGGAAAAAAAACTATTTTATTTTAATACATATTAATTATTTATCCATTAGGTAAACCAAAATTTAGAAACATTGCTGGTAACAGAATACAAAAACCTGTTTATTTTTCTTTCTGCAATCTGAATATTAAATGATAGTCATCCTAATTAACACATATAGAAAATGAACAGTGTGACCATTCAGTGTTACAAAAGAGATGCTCATAACAGAAACAAACATTATGTCCTAAGTGCTGAGTTCAATTCCACCCTTGGACACATCTACAAGGAGTTTATATGTTCTCCTCGTGCTTGCATGGGTTTCCCCCACAATCATAAAGAAATATTAAAAGGTTGTCTGTGTCAAATAAATGTGCTTAGATTGTAAGCTCTTTGGGTCAGGGCCTAATGTGAATGAATACATGTAATTGTAAAGTGCTACGGAAGATGCTTGCCGCTTTTTAAATCCATAAAAATAATAATAATCGGTTTTAATCTCAATTATACAGAGTGGGCGAGTCTAGTCTGCAAAGCCTTTATAAGATTTAAGTGGTATGTACAAAATAACTACTTAAATTTTAGATTACCGTATATACTCGAGTATAAGTCGACTCGAGTATAAGTCGAGGTACCCATTTTTACCTCAAAAATGAGTAAAACCAATTGACTCGAGTATAAGTCGAGGGTAGAGTAGTAGAAGGGAGTGGAAGTAGGGAGTAGAAACATCTGGAGTGGAACTGCACACACTAACCCCAAAACACACTACCCTGTCCCACACACTAACCCCAAAACACACTACCCTGTCCCTGACTCCTTACTCTCCCCTCCAGCCCCAGGTCCAGCCCCAGGAATAAAACCTATTTCCCTGCACCCATCTTCTCACCCTGCCACTACACTACACTACTACAGTACACTACACTACTCCCTGCACCCATCTTCTCACCCTGCCACTACACTACACTACTACAGTACACTACACTACTCCCTGCACCCATCTTCTCACCCTGCCACTACACTACACTACTACTAATGCTGCAACCTTACCTTTGCAGGAGAGTCCGGGCCCCCGACATCATGCACTTGATGGAGGATCCGGCTGCCGCGTCCACATGATGGTCGCATCCAATGACGTCACGACTCGGCGCCGGTCTAATTTCCGGCGCGAGTCGTGACGTCAGTGGATGTGACCATCAGTGGACGCGGCAGCCGGATTCCTCCATCAGTAAGTGACTGACTCGAGTATAAGTCGAGGTTCAGTTTTCAGGCTGTTTTCACAGCCTAAAAACCTCGACTTATACTCGAGTATATACGGTATTTGAAACATTAACTCTTCACAAATATTGCAGAAGTATTTTTTTTGTTTATCTGTCCCCTATTACTTTAGATCTTTAGATATCCATTCTGAAGCATCTTACATTTTAGTTGTCAGTGACTTATTATTATAAGCTCTACAGCTGTTTGCAGTTTTACAGTAACAAATGTACTTACCAGTCTTAGAAAAGGCATGGAAAACAGGCAGAAGGCAGCAAGAGAACGAAGGCTAATAAGTACATTTGGGGACAGCTTTGAGTTCTGTAAACCTTGCGAGGTTGAGGTTTATGGCCATTTCCTGCAGCATATAAAATTTTAGTTCGGGGGTGGACATACCCTTTAAGTTATAGTATTAGAATGAGGCAAAGCTTTTTTTCCCCCAGTATACATACATAAAATGTACCAATATTTCTCTGTCCGATATGCATCTTCTTAGATTATTTATTTGTGTAGTAGTGCTGGTACACAGTGGGCAAGTTCAGGGCAGTAATCTCATTAGACAGATTTACCAATCAATATATCGATTGATATTCTGTTAGAAGAAATTAAAGTGACATGGGCAAATATAATTTAAAAAAGCAAGGGACTACAGTATTTACACAGTTCACTGCCCTTTTGAGTACAGTGTTATTGTAGTTTAAATTGTACTATCATTATCGTCATCGGTAATACCATGCCATTTAATGCAGCATTTATGCAAAATATTTTAATCATGATGTTAATGCTGCTAGCAATGCCTTTAAAGGGGCATCACCCCCCTGACAAACTTTTTACCTCACTACGAGGGCCCACAACTTTCAAAAGCAAAAAATAGAAAGCAAGCTGTCCTGGAGACACGGAAGAAGGAGATCAGTACAGTTTACGATCTCTCTCTCTTTGTGACCCATCATCAATCAGTGAAAGCTATTAAGAAGGGGGGTCAAGTGCAGCCTTATATCTACCATCAAAGCTACCTCTCTCCCCCTGCTAATGCAGTTATCTCTGTTTATTACAGAGCAGGGAGGGGGGATCACGTCACAGGGATATGATTGACAGTCCAAGTAGGAGTAGAGGAATGCAATCACGTATTCTTCTAACTGGTGTATCTCAGGACAGAAAGGGAATCTGAAAAAAGTGATGACACCCTGGGGGTTGTGGGGAATTATAGAACACATGGAAAGAAAGAAAAAAAAGTTAATATTCCCACTATAGATGCCCTTTAATGTTGTTGCATCTCAATTGTACAGAGTGGACAAGTCTACTTTCAAAATACTTACGTTGCTCCCCAGCATTCCTGAAAGAAGATATTAACTTTGAAGTCTGCTGGTCCCTTGCAGCACTGTGTCTTTCTCCTTTACAAGCTCAAACAGTGGTAAAAAAGTGTCTTGTGCAGCCATTGTAAGTTGTTGGTCATAACCTTTACTGTTGCAGCCATGACTGACTAGTACACGGATGAGCGGTGAAGGACCAGCAGACTTCAAGGTAAATATCTTCTGTCAGGAATGCTTGGGAGCAAGGTAAATATTGAGAAACTAGGATTGGGGGGTAAGAAGTGTGTTGGTGGTGCCCTTTAATTTTGGTATAAATATTACTGCATTAATGCTGCCTTTAAAGGGCATGTTATTATTAATGTCATTGATGCTGGTGTCAACTATAAATTTAATGCTGGTTCAATTGTACCATAAATGGTTATGTGTATCAATAACTAGACTGTCTGATTTCTTTGGAGGGTGTTTACCTGTTAGACATAGTCACCCAGTTTGATTATTTGGGGTTTATGAGACTTTGAGGTTCTTAAAGGAGAACTAAACCCAAATTCATACACTTCAGAATATGAACATATACCCTCTGTAAAATAGCAATGCAGTAAATAGCATTAAAGTAAATGTTACCACTTGAAGAACTGGATGAGATAACTGTGTGTATGTACAGTGACTGGCCACACCCCTGATCTCAGTCACAGGCTCCCTTGCCTATTCTGTCCTGTAAAACGATTGGCTAGAGGCTACTAATGGGTGTGACCAACTGTATCAACTGTAACAAGTTCCTGCAGTATCTTAGGACTGAGCATGTGTAAAGAACATAATGGTCAGTGACCAAACTGTGCGATACTGGAACACAGGGAAATAAGACACAAAACTCATTTACGAAAGTTAAATTTTTCAACAACCATATTAAAATAAAAGGCAAGACACTGATTACTGCTGTTATAACAAGGAGATCTGCCTTCTAATTCAATGTTGTTCTGAGGCTTTAGTTTTCCTTTAAGCAGGGTACACGTGTATATTACGTGTATCCTTCGGTCAGCCCCAAAAAATAATGATGTAAGTGCTGCATGCTGCATGCTGAATACTCTATTCACCCTCTCCCTTTCCAGAACTTTCAAGTAACTATGGGGTGATCTGCACATTAAATCTTGGTAATCATTTAAAAAACAACAACAGTTATTTGCTAGGAAGAAGAGCTGCAAAAATCTGCTGGTTTAGGTAATGAGAGTTACAGCTACATGCTAATTAGCAATTATAGAATCCATTCACAGACATTCCACCCTGCCATTTGAGGCTTCCGGGCAGGGGAAGGGGGCGTGGCAAAGAGACGTCACTTAGGGGTGCAGGGAGGCAGAGTTAGTGGCTTAGGGGGTGGAGGGAGGTTGGTTTAGAGGCATTTCTGGCACATTCTGTGGGTGTGGTTAGCAAAAGGGGTGTGACTTGTACTTCTGTAATAAATATATTTAAAATTTCCAGACAAGTGCTCCGTAACTTACTCTATATTACTACTTATACGGTATAGCTCCCTTGGGGACATCTTTGAAGCGATAGTGCAGCCAGCCTAGAGACTTATATATATTCTATATATTGTGATAGGGTTTCACAGTGTTGCACAGAAAGGGTGCTGGATAGAAGGTATATTGCACCAAGATTCTGGCACTGCATGTGTTAAAAGACTCCAGGTTTTCTCTACCTGTGTGCTGAGCACAGGTGAGTTAATTAGGACAGTAGGCCTGACACAAGGGTCTCAGTGCTCAGTCTGTGTCTGAAAGGCTGAGAGGAAAGAGCTGGGGAAAGGATCTTCATTTGTAAAACTGCCCTGTTTATAACAAATGACTGTAACTGCTTTACGTTTAGTTAGACAGTTTGTTAGGTAAGACTGACAGGAGCCAGACGGCTTACATTTATTTTATGTTTTGTTTATTGTTTTGGGCAAGCTTACAATAAACTACAGGCAGCAGCCTGTTTGCACCAAACTCTCCTGCACACTTCCTTGACTCCTGCCCGCATCCTCCACCAATTGTAGCCGGCAGGAGTCAAGGAAGTGTGCAGGAGAAAAATCACTGCCTTATTAGAATATCAGCTGGTTCTACAAAATCAGGTTCATAAATAGTGGGGTCGATAGCACCTTCAATTAGCTAGAGGATGAATGATGTCCTGATGATCACCATTATGGAATTGATTGTTTAACCTCTATATACTCTTTTTGTAAAAACAACAAGAGCGGACTATTTGTTCATTTAATCCTCAAGGGGCTGTGGAGTGTCCAAGGTCTTTAGCCACCACACCTCTCTATGTAACAATTTTCTTGAGTGCTTGGGAAGGTTCTCATTCATCCACGTCATGGTATATCTGTTGTAGCTTTAAAAATACCATTGCCATATTTTTTTTACCTATTCCCCTCCAGAGCCTACCTTTGTGCCTTGAAAGTTGGAAGCTGCAGCTTTAAAAATACCATTGCCATATTTTTTTTATCTATTCCCCTCCAGAGCCTACCTTTGTGCCTTGAAAGTTGCTGACATCTTGTTAATGGTTTGCTGAATGTTAAGCCCCGCCCCTCAGAGACTTCCTCTGCTTTCTCCTGCTTGAGCCTCAAACAGTAATGCCTGTGAGTTCCGTGCACTCTCCTGCTTGAGCCTCAAACAGTAATGCCTGTGAGTTCCGTGCAAGTGCACGGAACTCACAAGCATTACTGTTTGAGGCTCAGAGGAGAAAGCAGAGGAAATCTCAGAGGGGCGGGGCTTAATATATATATATATATATATATATATATAATATATATATATATATATATATATATATATAATAATATGTATATCTTTTGTAACAAAATGAAGTAATGGAAGCAAGGTAAATAGTTATTTAGGGTCTGATGCTCTAGATATTACGATAAACATTTTAACTTTTTAAAAAAATATTTTATATGTTAGGTGATAATCAATTATTATATCTAATGCATTTTATCAGTGATGGCTAAATGGGTTAACTTTGGTGAACAAGAAGTGATAGGGATGTTGGCTCCTTACTTCACCATTAAGGAAGTGACAAATGTTTGCATCACATCCTGAGGATGGCTGTGTTGTTAGCCGGAATGGGTTGATGTAGAGTGTTTAATAAATAAAAATATTTTGAAAGTGCCAAAAGTGCGCTGCCTTAGTTATTTCTCTTGTGCATTAGACTCTGCAGCACCGGGGCATTTATTACTGAGTCCAGAGTAGTGCTACTGAATTATATTATTAAATGGCATGTCCACCCCTTTTTTCAAGTTTTTATATATTGTAGGTATTGGTCCCCCAGCCCCAACCGCCATAATAGAATTTTGAGAAAGTCCCCCGATAGTTACTTACCTTACCTCTTTCCTCCGCCGCACTGTCCCGGCCCTCTGCTTGCATGGAACTGCAAGCAGGGGGTGGGACCGGCAGCAGTGTCCCTGATTGTCTGAGAGGCAGCCAATCAGGGACGCAGCTGCTCAGAACGTCGGAGGAGAGAGGTAAGGTAAGTAACTATCGGGGGACTTTCTCAAAATTCTATTATAGCGGTTTGGGCTGGGGGAACAATACCTAGAATATTACCAAGGGGTTTGGAGCTAGGGGAAGGGAGAGGAAAATGGGAGGGAGAGGGAGGGGGGGAGGACTCTCCTGCGCATGCCTCAAACCTTTACAAGGTTTAGGCTGAGACAGGCACAGGATAAGTCACTGGGACCTACTACACTACACCGGAGGGGCATAGCAGGAGAACCATTTGGAGCAGGGATGTAAGGTAAGGATTTTTATACACTACACAGTGGGGCCAGTATGGGGTTAAATTTCAGTTTTGGGGGTGACATGCCCTTTAACCTAATTATATATTTATAATTATATATAATATATTATTAATATGAATAATAATAATAATAATATTACTATTATTACTGTCCAAGTACAGGTTACAAGTCCTGGAAGCAGTATACAAATACATGATGACCATTCATGAATGTATTTTGTGACCATATGAAAGACTTTGCTACTGTAAGCCTTTCAGTATTTTACAGTTTCTTTTTATTATTGTATTCATTATTCAGCTATAGAAACTGTGGCCATGGACTTAAATCTATTTTTAAACTTAGAATACTAAAATAACTGTCCATGTCATCTGTGCAAAGGTTTGCATTAAGCCACATTAACTGTAAATTGATTGCATTTTACATTTCACTGCTCACAGGATTATGTAGCCAATCTGCCGGTGTTCTTTATATGTCCTTTGATTTTTTTTCAGGGATCTAGAAGGTTTATGTAACTGTGTTACTATGAATATCTATACCCTAATAAACAACAAACCTAAAGAGAGAGCACAATGAGATGATTTAAGTGAACCCACCCCCAATTCTCTGCATCATCCCCCAGTGAAGTGAGAGCGGGCTCATTTTGTGGATTAATTAACCTTAACCAATTGATAGGCTAGGCAATAATAAAGCAGTAATGTAAAATAATTCTATTCCAGGTTTGAGCCAAGCATGAACGCTTACCCCTTAATTTTTGAGAATGCAAAAAAGTTTTCTGTAAACTGAACAAAACTGTGTAATATTTGAATCATGAAAAATATCCATTAGTTAATCAGCTGATTGAATCAGTACTCGGTTCTTACAACCAAAACCTTTTGGAAGAGTTTGGATTGTAGATAAATATGAATTCATTTTATTTCTCTAATAAGAATACTCTGTGGTTGCTTATACCAAGTAATAGATTCTAGATGCAGTGTCAACACTGTATGTTGTATATGTGTGTGTGCATATATATGTTCACAAGCATTCTAAGAGTACAAAAAGAAATAAAGAAATTGATTAAAGCAACCACATGAATCCTGTAATTCCCATTAAAGGAGAAGCTAAAATAATAAGAAACCTGAATTCATTCTGTAATGTCTAGTTGCTTTATTTAGCGCCTTCTAAATAAATAGCGGAAAGTGTGTTTATTTGTACTCATAGAGGCGACGCAAATTCCAGTGTTAGGACAAAGAAGGCTATGCCCATGAGGCATTTCAGAGGACTGCTTCAGCTATGAGATCAACATTCATTTGCCCTAGTATTTTCGCAAAGACGTTTTGGCTAGTAGTTAACGATATAAAATATTTAGCATTCTGAGGATGTGGGATTGCCATAACCTCGTGTTAATTGCTTTTCCTGTTTTTATGTAACCTTAGAAACTAGTATTGGGTTGTTGCAGCATTCACATCACCAGAATGATAGGTTTAGTGACATTACATCATGCAGTAAATGTTAAAATATATAATTAAGAAAGGGAGTTATCAGGAAGGTTATCAGGAAATACATCTTTGCTGATCACTTCTAGTTGCGATAAACTTTGGTTCTCTTTGATGGGTTGGGGGTTGCATTTTGGCATAGAAATAGTGGTCACTGCAGGCACGCTATTGTGAACAGGCCCCTGAACCTCGTGGGGGCCAGCAGAGCCTAGCTCAGTGTTCCCTTTGCATTGTGTGCAGGCACAAAGCTCAACAGGCCTGCGCACAAATGTTCTGATAAAGCGTACACAAAATCTGCTTGAATATAGATAATGCAATGTGTATCACACAAAATTTGATTTTGTGATTGCACAGATGATATTTATCTGCACACAGCCGATAAGAAATTAGATGGACCATTGGTTCAGCTGCAGGCTGCAATATGCCAGAGAAATTGTGCTGCTGCCCCCACATGATTACCCCCCAAATCAATTAGGTCAGCCAAAAGTCAGTTGCCCAATATTGGGACTCCGCTCCAAAGGTGGATGCGGCAGTAGCCAGGTTATCTAGGAGGACTACGCTACCTGTAGACGATGCAACCCTATTTAGAGACCCTATGGAAAAGAGGGTTGAAGTCTCGTTAAGAAAGGCTTATGTTGCAGCAGGGGCCTCGTGTAGAACGGCAGTAGCCATGACTTCCGTGTCTAGATCTATGAAGGTATGGATGAAGAATATTGAGGAGGCGGTCAACTCTAATGTTAAAATTACTGGAGATGTTTTCAGACCTAAAATTGGCAATTGATTTTCTCTCATCAGTAGATTTGGTTCGCCTGGCAGCCATATCTATGGGCCTTTCAGTGGCTGCCCGGAGAGCACAGTGTTGAGACCTTGGCAAGCGGACACCGCTTCAAAAAATAACCTGTGCTTACTGCCCTTTGAAGGTGATTTTCTCTTTGGTGAAAGATTGAATTCCATCATTAATAAAGCTCCGGGAGGAAAAAGTATTTTTCTACCGTAAGAGAGAAACTTTAAACGACATAGACCAGACTTTACACAAGGGCCAAATAAGTCCTTTCGGTCTTCAAAGTTTTATAGGCCAGAGAAGAAAGCATCAAAACAAGCAAGTTGGAGGTCAGGTAAACAAAGTTTTAAAGGTTCGAAAAAGAGACCTTCAGGTTTTGCAAGTCAGTCCTTTGTCCAGCCATAGGGAGATGCCGGTCCAGGAGACAAAAGTCCTGGCTAGTAAGTGTGGATCTGAAGGATGCCTACTTTCATGTTCCGATCTGAGACAAGTTAAGAAATTTCTAGAGGTTTCTGGTGGGAAATCTGCATGTACATTTCGTATGCCTTCCTTTCGGTCTCACTCAATCACCCACTACCAAATTGGTAGTGGCCTTAGTAGCAGTGATACGGAAGAAGGGGATTGCCATCTTTCATCACCTGGACGATATCTTAATAGTGGCAGAGACCAAGGACAAAGCAGAGAAAGATGGGAACCCTATTAAAAATCCTAAAAGAATACGGTTGGATAATCAACAATAAAAAGAGTCCCTTAACTCCGGTACAGGACCTTGTATTTCTGGGGGTACACTTTGTGAAAAAAGAAAACTTAGTAAAGCTACCAGAAGAAAGACAACTAAAGCTAAGTATGGAAGTTTGAACCATTGTACAAAGTCCAAGGTCAACAGTAAAACAGGTGTTAAAAGTACTAGGATTGATGGCAGCAGCTATCCAGCGGTCAAGATGGCATATGTGATATCTACAGCACTTTCTAATCGCCAAAGCCAGGGTCCCTCAAACTCAAATGTTCAAGAGACTTCACCTGCCAGCTTGGTTAAAAGACAATCTTACCTGGTGGCTCGACAGAAGAAATCTAAACAAAGGATTGGAGCTGGAGTGGCGAACGCCTCTAGTAATAACAACCGACGCGTCCAGCATAGGATGGGGGGGCGACATTTCAGCCCTCTTCAAGTTCAAACAGGCGAATGGAGCCTTCATCCAACGGTGTTTCAAGACATAGTGGAAAGATGTGGACAGCCAAAAATCGATCTGATGGCTTCAAAGAACAATGCGAAATGCAAAAGGTATTACACACGGTTTCTCTCAAAAGGTGCAGAATCAATAGACGCACTACAACAAGATTGGAGCAAGGGGTTGCTTTATGTCTTTCCCCCATTTCCCATGATATGGAGAGTATAAATCAAAGAAGAAAAATCCAATATAATAGCTTTGATTCCTCATTGGCCGAGGAGGCCATGGTTTCCGCTACTATTGTCCCTAGCCGTGGAGCCTCCTTAGATGATTCCTCCAATAAAAGACTAGTTGACTCAGGGTCCACTTCAATATTTGGAACACATCCAATTAGCGGCCTGGAGGCAAAGATTGAAAACCATTCAAAACCATGAAAAGTCATTAAATTTTTACTTCAATCTAGGAAGGCTGTCACTTCTGAAAAATACTATTAAGTTTGAGAGGTGTTCACCAAGCATGCAAATTCACAAAAATTAGATTGTTTCAATCCAAGTACACCTCAAGTAATCAAATTTCTATTTTTCAGGGTACAAAATAAATTTGAGTGAAAATTTCTTAAGGGGTCAGATTTTGTCTTTCTCTGCTTTATTGGAAAGAAACTTGGCTAGAGGTAAGAGCTCTGCTTTTAGAAAGACAGAGAAAAAGTTGCAGGTTCAATTCCCCAGACTTTTATTTTTACTGAAATGTTAATATTCTGTTTCTTACATTCATGGTAGCTAAGAAATACACTGCAAAGGTTACTTTTCTTTTTGTATGAAAGGATTACATCATGGTTAGGACAGAAGTATTGAATGTTGTGCAAGGCTGAAACTTCCTTGTTTTGATCTGTTAAGCTCTACAGAGCATGCGCCTGTATGCAGACACTTAGCTGGGGGTTTACCCAGCTAAGGTGGATTATGGGAGTTGACCCCTAGTACCCACAGGTTGATTTAAAAAATCACACACACAGCTTTTGGTGTGTTTGTGAATTTACTCTGTCTATTGGGTCAATGTTGTCTGGAGACTTTTTAGTTCTCCTTTAAAAAAACTGAACAGCAGTTGTGCCTCTGATGGTATTCTACCACTTCTAGCAAACAGCAGCTTTCATTGGCTAACCTAAATGCTGGAAGTTTTACTACACTTCTTTATGTGGTTTTACCAAAATGTTTATTCCTTTAGCATGTTGTGATATAAGTAATCTGTATGTTAATTATATAGAAATGTTTAACCTCTGGATTTGTTTACTGGTTTATGAAGCAACCTAAATCATTTCACTATATAGATTTGATAGAGTTGGTTTTGATGATTTGGCCATTACAGTCAGCATATCCGGAGGTTCCAAAAAAAAAAAACCCCATCAAAGACCCAGCTGCAGTACAAAATAAATCTCCCTTCCTGACATTAAAAAGAAAGGATGGTCCTAAGACTGGACAGAGAAGAGCCATAGGCCATTTTTCATGCTGTGTGCAATGCTCGATTTAAAGGGTATGTATACTGAAAAAATTACTTTGCGTCATCTTAATCTATAAATAAATACATGCAAGCAGCACTTACTCTGAGGTGTGTGTTGCTGCATGCCTTCAATAAAATACCTTTTTTGTTCAGGCTTTGACCACTGACCTGACTATTTTCCCACATACCAACTGTCAAAACTGCATACAGTATACAGCACACCAACTGTCAAACCAATCCAGCTACAGCAAAACTGCTTACAGAAATGCTAAAACGTAAGATGTGTCAGATTGGATATCCAATGAAATAGGGGGTAGCAAAAAAATGGTACAGTGATGGTTGGGATGAATTATAGTTTCCACTAATGGCCAATTTAAAATAACAAATTTTCCAGTGTACATACCCTTTAAGATGAACACATCTGTCCCAGTTCTGGTCTGAGAATATTTAATAAAATTTCAGTTTTGCCTCCTAGTGAAAAGTGGCTACTTGTTAAAAACGTTTGCAAATTATAAAATGTCCAAATATAGTTGTGTGTGTAAATATGTGCAGCAACTTTCAACTAATAGAGAATGTGGAATTTTTCAAGGTTTTTTCTTTTTTTGGTTTGTTTTCTGAGCGGGTTTAGATATTTTGCCTACATTTGCTAGCAAGATTTGACCTCACAAAAACAGCAATGCCGTCTGTGTGAAAGTAGGCTTAACAAGGCAAAAATGGATACTGACCCAGCTTGCCAGAGCAAATGCTGGATGTCAGAATTTACAAAGAAGAAGGGCAAACACTGTTAATGTAAACTCTGCATAAATTTGATGTATTTATCACTTAAAGCATAAAAAAAACAGCTAAAGCAGCAAAACTTGCAAAACACATTTACAGTATGTCACTGCCAATGCTTTTGAGTGTGACTGTACAATGTGCCTTCTCTAATCCTAGGATAGCAAGATTGTAACCATCATGATCCATGGCCCCTAATTATTTTTTTTTTTGGAGAGAATGGGTTGTCATCTGCAGAAATAAAATGGTTAAAATGTGCACTTCTAGCATAACCATGGCAACAGCAACTCTGCTGTCAATTATTTGAATTGCATGCTCTTTATTGAATAATTACATAGTTTGTTACATTTATAAATCCACTGATTTCTGTCATGCATTGGCTAATTCTTTTCAGTTCAATGTTTTTTAGGCATAATCGCTAATATATATAGTGTTTACCTATTTAGTTGTTTTTTTTTATCTTTTAGTTATTATTGGTAAGATTGTTCTTTCCAGGCCTTGTAATGAGAAAATGAGTATTCAAAAATGCTTGCCTTGTCTAAAGACTGCATTACCCATTAATGTGCAATAACACATATTATTCCACTATTAAGTCATTTACCATATATGAAAAAGGGCTAAAGATTTCTAAATATTGCTGTAAATGATGTCTGCTAGTTTGCCTTTAAAGGAAAAATAAGTTTAGAGGATAAAATCCTTCATTACACACACTAGAGATGAACAAATCCTGGTGGTTTATTTGCGAATATCCCCTAACTTTGTGAACTGCAGCCATGCCTAATGCACTCTTGTAAATATCCCTTCAATAACTAAGCATTAGGAATGTCCGAACTTCCAACTATGCGGCCGGATTTTGGTTCAAATTAATTTCAGAAAGTTAATATTTAAAATAAGGTTAAAGGGCATCTATAGTGGAAAATGAACTATTTTTTCTTTCTTTCCATTTGTTCTATAATTCCCCACAACTCCCAGAGTGTCTTCACTTTTTTCAGATTCCCTCTCTGTCCTGAGATACACCAGTTAAAAGAATACGTGATTGCATTCCTCTACTCCTACTTGGACTGTCAATCAAATCCCTATGACGTGATCCTCCCTCCCTGCTCTGTAATAAGCATACAGATAACAGCATTAGCAGGGGGAGAAAGGTAGCTTTGATGTTAGATACAAGGCTGCACTTGACCCCCCTTCTTAATAGCTTTCACTGATTGATGATGGGTCACAAAGTGAGAGATCGTAAACTGTACGGAGCTCCTCCTTCTTCCGTGTCTCCAGGACAGCTTGCTTTCTATTGGCCACTGTGCATGGGTGTGCTTTTCAGGATGTTGAACTTTTAACTCCTACTGCACATGATAAGCTTGTCGGTTAGCCGGAGTTGAGACATGGAGGAGGTAACAGAGGGAGGGGGAAGGAGGGAGTGCTGCACGCAGATCTGACACCATGGTTAAACAGAGTCACTGACATAGATAGGATTAAGGCAGCACAGAGTACATGAATTTAACTTTGCAAAGGGGCAATGTGTTTTTTTCACTATAGATGCCCTTTAAAATAGCAACGGTAACTTACTGTATATGACTCTGGCCAGGACCTGGGAAATGTTCTCGGGAACATGTACAAATATCCAGAACTTGAAATAAAGTAACATGGTGTGGCAACGCTACCATGTTGTATACCTCAACAAAAGGTGGAAAAAAAAGATCTGTCTTTAAAGGGAAAGTTCAGTGGAAAATATTATTTTTAAAATTCTTACTGGATTATTTACCCAGAGCTGCTGGGCAGTTTTATGTTAAAGTCCCGCTAACTCCATTCTTATTGCTGGATGTGCGGGTTTCTCAAAAGACATGTGCATCCACCACTTGTGGTTTAACATTGCATTTGTGCTGCTTTAAGCGCTGGATAGCTGATAGCTGCCATTAAAATCACACTTTGATTACCGTAAATCCCTTTCTGGCTTTACACACAGTCATAAATGGGATATTGAATCATGTTTGGGAGAGAGTGATAGCGGCTATGGGTAAATCTCCCCCTTAGTTTATGTTATTCTACATTAGTTGAATTTATACCCGTGTCACCAGGATTGTTTGTTGGCATATGTGTTAATAAAACTTTGTGATTTTACCTTATCTGCATGACAACCTTTTCATGCCAAAGAGCCTAATGTTGTTTGGATTTCTGAATTGATACACCTTGCTATTCATTGCTGTTGACATTAGTGAGCTGACATTTCAGGTTCTGTAACAGTCCTTCCCAGAATGCACACTACCTTGGAAATTTACTAACAGATTGGCTGTTGGATTGGTAAAACATGCTCAGATCTCTACTGAGCAACTGAATCAACCCAGGAGCTGGGTCAAGGGCAAAACCATAACGGTCTCTATTAGGGGTCCTGCAAACAGGAAGTCAGTATTTTGGAAGCATTTATTTATACACGGGCAAAATGCTGAATGGGCTGAATTGTGTAAGCTGCAATAAAGTCTCACTTGCATTCAAGTGCTCTTAATTTTGAACCTGTTCGTGCTGAATGTGCAGGTTAATGTCATAAGGATGAAAAAAATGCTCTTTTTTTCCCTTAAAAGTATATATATTTGTACTAAACTCCCCCTTTAATCTTTATTTTTATAATATGCATCATATTGGCATCATATAGGGTAAAGCAGGGGAAAGGATAATGCTTCACAGCAGCAGAACCATTGAGTTAGAGTTGGCTCACTGCAATTTGCCACCATTGTTGAGGAGCGAGGCAGGTTTGGTCCCACTGGACATAACCCCTCTCTACCGCAGTTTGCATCATATAGGTAAAGGCGGGCGAAAGAGAAATCGTTCACATCTGCAGAACTATTGAGTTAGAGTAGGCCCACTGCAGTTTGCCACTCTCCCTCAGTGTATGCACTGTGCAAGTGATAGTGGGTGAAGCACTTTTAAATGTAGCACTTTACAAGGCACCTTTTGAGCTGCCTTTTCTACCCAGGGAGTTGGCACTGCTATGGGGCTGTGTATTGAACTTTTAATGGGGCTGTGCATTGGACTTTCTATACGGCTGTGCATTGGACTTTCTATGGGGCTGTGTATGGGACTTTGTATGGGGCTTTGTATGGGACTTTCTATGGGGCTGTGTATTGGATTTCTATGGGGCTGTGTATTGGATTTCTATGGGGCTGTCTGTGGAAATGTCTATGGGGTTGCCTGGGAGAAAGTCAACCTTCGGTTTATACTCGAGTCAAGCGCAGTTGCCCTATTTTATCAGGTAAATACCTCGGTTTATATTAGGGTTGGTTTATACTCCAGTATCTATGGTATGTGACTAGATAGTTTCTACAAATTCTATAATTCTCAAAAAGTTTACATTTTCAAAAATTCTAAAATCTAAATGTCCGAAAAGTCAGAGTTTGAACTCCGTTTCGAGTTCTGGTCCATCTCTAGTGATCATGTAAATTGCTTATATAATAGTTTGTCTTAATAGGCAGAATTTCATAGCATTGGGTTAAAACCTCTTGCCAATACCAATCAGCTACCTCATACTATATATAACAAATACAGTATTTCTGGGCTACAATATGATATTCTGTTCCTTTGAGTGTCTAGACTATTATACCCATGTTTTTCTGCTGAGAACACATCCAGGGCTAAGAGCAGCTAAATTAAGAAAATAATAGTTCTTACCCATTTAGAGTTAAATTTTTTATTGTTATTCTTGTTATTTGCTCTGTCTGGAAAGCATTTTAAAACAAGGATATGTCTGCTGTTTCTTGCCAGTAAAGATGAATAAAACTCACACTTTGCCTTTAATACATATGGAAACTATCAAAGGGTCCACAATTTTACGAGAATTAGTATCACAAGCAAATTCTTGGTATATTACATAACTTTGACAGCATGCTTGTGATTGCACCACTATTTGCAGACTTAACACATTATGCAACCATTTTGTTTGCTTTCAGGATTCATTTTTTACCAATAACATGCTGGGGAAAAAAACTATTCAGCAAAACAGCTTGGTTACAAAGCTTGTAAAAGTGACCTAAAAAACCTTTAATGTTAGGAGAATAAATTAAGCATAATCATTTTTAACTGCATTAAGCAATGCATCGATCTGAAAATATATTAAACTACCTGGCAAGACTTATAGTCCTTTTTAAATGAAAACTATTTTTTCTGAAAAAATATGTTCCAATATATTGTAAAGCTATTTGCGTTGCTTTATCTTGTTACTAAGATGTTATAGTTGGATATTCTACATTAGTAATTTTTTTACCTAGTAGTTACATTTTGTTTGCATTTTCTAACATCATTAAGTTGCTACTCTGCTGGCCAAACACAAGATACAAATCCACAATATGTAGTCTTCCCTCTCTTTCTCTTTCCTGTCTCATCTTTTTATAGCCAATGGTTGTTTACAACTGAAACTTAAGCTGTAGTAATGTCATAATGTGTGAAGAAGGTGTCATGTGACATTGAAACGTTATATGTGTTGTATAAACTTCTGGAGGGCTGTGAGTTTGACATTTGTGGTGTATGCAGTACACTTCACATGTTCTATTGTGCACAACAGATCAAAACAAAGACGCTGCAGTCTTGCCCACTAGAAGCTAACAGACAATTCTATTCTAGCACAGACTACTTCCTTTGTTAGGCACAGATCATGTTACAGCAGATCCCTCAGACGCAGAAGGGAAATGTATTATTATTGTGGATTTAAATAGCTCCAACATTAAAAATTAAATGTATACATTCATATCAGGCCCTGCCCGAAGAGCTATCAATCAAAGCAAATTTATTTGACACCCATACAACCTATTGTATGTCTTTATGATTGTGGGGGAAACTGGAGTGCCCAGAGGAAACCCACACAAGCAAGGGCAGAACATACAAACTCAACTCGTGTCCAAGTGTGGATTCAAACTCCGGACTTCAGCACTGCAAGGCATCAGTGCTGACCACTGAGCCACCGTGCTGCCCCACAGTGATCATTGTTCCAAATGTTCCTGCCAAAAGGTACTGTACATAGGCCAGCATGAAAAGTTGAAGCAACTATTTTTTATGTTATCCTGCAGAAATAACCGCATTAACTGTTTTTTTGGTTGGCAGACCGTTACCCAGAATGAAAGGCTTAGTTGGATATTTCCATCATTCATTTTTTAAAGAACATTTCCTGTCTTTTCATTTATTTCATCCATTCGACAATACTTAAGTGCATTTTCTTTTTACTAAAACTTTAACAATGCACAGAATGCTTTATAGACCTTTCTCTCAAAGGATTTTTTTTGGACTTTCCTGACTTCGCTGCACATGTTCTTTACAAAACCATCCCTTTGTATCACTGCATAATGCTTGCATTGTTGCCTGGTAATTTGTAAGAGTTGCATAAAATAAAAACTTACATACAGGTAAATCACCCCCCAAAACCCTAAACGGTAATAGTTTGAAATCTGAAATATATAAATCTAATGAAAATCCTGCACAATGTCCAGTTGCCCATTTCTGCTTCCTGTTTCTTACAGTTAGCAACTGTCAGTTATGGATTTGTCAGCTGACATCACAGCCAATGATGAATGTTAATCCCCTGTCTGCCTCTTCTGAGCATGCCCAGGCTCAGTACAGGTTTCTAAATTGCTCAGTTTCCATCAGGCATCCAGAAACATAGCAGGCATACAGTAATGAATTCATAGGACAAAGTATGATATATCAACATATTTTAAAGAGTCCATTCTTTCAAAAAGATGTTATTATGAGGATGGAGTTGTCCTTTAATGGAACTCCTTCACATCCTTTCCGACTTTAAAGAGGGACTCAATGAAGGATGCCCTCTCTTACCCTACCTCTTTACAATAGCCATAGAGTTTCTTGCTACTAAATTTTGCTCTAAGCCCATCTGACAGGTGATGTGATGCTCTGTGCCTCAGAACCTTCTCTATCTGAAACACTGCAGACTGTCAGAGAGATTGGTCCCAAATCCACATTTTACCCCCTGGATACCAACACCTTTCGAAATATTTCTATGCTATAACTTATACTGGTTGTCTTCTTCCTTAAGATTATATATATTAGAAATCCCTTATATTATATAAATAAATTTATATTTTTACGGAGATTGCATTGAGTTTTTAGGAGCAACCAACTAGGTGGGGGTATATAGCATTATTACACATAGGAAAGGTCCATATATATGTGTGTGTAATTAGCACAATTTAATTAAAATCACCATAAGAAATAACACCATACAAAGTATAGTACTACTACCTACTACTGAATTACAAAACAATTTATATACAATTAATAAACTAAACTTCACTGGACACCCCTAAGTTTGAATGGAAAACTCAAAATGATAGGTTAAATGGGAACTGTGGTCTCCAGACAAGTTAAGTTTAAATGAAAGGCCAGTTTCCTACCTTTAAAATGAGCCATCAACCACCTCTCTATGTGCTCCACAGCCCAAGATATAAAGAAATGACTGACCAGAAAGTTAATGGGTGGGAGGCTGACATGTGACATTCCTATGGCTTCTTCTGCACAGTGCCGCCGGCGAGCACAGCCTCAGACTCCCTCAGTGTGAGGAAGACAGGAAGTCCCTGCTGTGTGAAGTCCTGACAGAGAAGGTAAGGGGAGTCTGAGTAACCCACGGCATCCGAGAGTGGGCGGGGCTTAGACACCCATGAGTGGGTGGGGTTTAGACACCCGTGGGGGGGCGGGGGCACATGGGGCTGTAAGATAATGGGCCATGGGGGGCCTGCAACTGGAGGGACCATGGGGATCCATGAGTGGGAGGGACCAGGGGCACTGAAAAGGGGAGGAGGAGACACAGGACAAATTGAATGACAGTTTCAGAGCAGGAAGTGCAGGGGACCTGGTGATGCTGCTGCCATATCACACACAAAAATGTAAATATCTTCAAAACTATGCAAAATAAACAATGGAAATAAATTCCCAGGGGAGCAATTCCTATCAATTTACCTCAATTTACCTAAAGTCATTTTTGGACCACAGTTCCCCTTTAAGACACACCTCCAGAATTTCTACAGGGTCTCCATGTAGACACTAAAAGGAAGTGGAATTTTACTAACATCCAATGAGAGGTTCTGATCTTACACTGTTAGCAAATCAAAAAATTCTCTTAGGCACTGTCCATGACAAGACAGGAAGTGTAAGGAAGTTCCTGTATTACACCCAGTTATGTGCTGTTTGTAAAACATGTGACAGTCTTAGCCAATTAGAAAATTCTTCAGACTCACATTTACTCCCCCCCACTGGCGATCGCATGTGTGCACGAACCTTTAGACTTTATAGATTATATGCCAGGTAGGTGGTATTTGGAAGTGAGTGCAAATATGGTAAAGTTTATGACTCTAACAGGGAGATTCACCCAGAGGACAAGCTCTCTGGGCAAATCTTACCTAATCCAATAGTCTAATGGCTATGGATGTAAGGGAAGGGCAGATGAATCACTTGCATGTTCAAACCCTTGGGTAGGAAGCGCTAAGGCATGACCGTGGGCTTTTAATGTCTGTATGTCAGGAAAATATCTTATTCCAGGATGTATGAAAACTAAGTTTTCCTGAATTTGTAGTTGTAGTTTTAAACATGTGAAAAGTTCATTAAGAAGACACTAACTGCAAAACAGAATGCTGGGATTTGTAGTTTTCAAAAATGTGAAAGGTCACAAGCGTAGGCTGTATTAGATCTAGACAGATGCCTTAGCTACAGGATATTAAGAAAAAACTTACTGCAAACAGAGAATGCTGGGAATTGTGGTTAAACACGCCTGCTCTATACCATTAGGCTGTATTATATCTAGACACATACCTTTGCCACAGGCAATAAATAAGATACTTTGCATGTCCCCACCCATTTCTTTAAGTGAGAAATATGTGTTTATGTGTTAGATTATTAAGGCAATGCTATTATAATAACATGATTCTATGAGGTACCTTCTGTTATACTCTGTGTGGAGCTTTTAGCACCTCTATCCACACCTCTCCCTAACATGTATATTCAATCAGTATTCTGTGCTCCCAAGTCCTAAGCCCATAGGTTAGTTAAACTTCTTGTGATAAATACTAATAAATATGAACATTGCATGTTAATCAGGATACTGTATAGGATTTAAGGTGGCTATAAATAAATCCGATTTTACTTATCCAACCAAGCGCTCATGCAATATTATTTTGATCTTGCCATTCTTCTATGCCACAGACAGGCGGTTCTTGCAGGATCGGTCTAATGTCGCGGGAGCACTCGGTCGGGAAAGTAAAATCAGATATATACGTATGGGCTGCTTTTGATTGCCCAAAGGTGCTGTTTAGATTGCCTGGGTCAGTTCTCAGACCTGCAGGTTTATTCCACATAGACCCTCTATATTCTAGCTGGCAGGTAGTATAGGTAAGGGAGGATATAAATGTGTGTTTGTTCTTTTAATATGATGCGATTATTTGGTGTTTTTTTTAGGACCTTCAGACTAATTTTATTATTGCCCCCCTGGATGTTTCCTGATACACACATAATTTCCAATAATAATTTTTGGTATTGTGTAACTATAACAAGTATACCAATTCAGTGATACAAACCCAAGTAATAACTAGCTCCAGGGTTCCAATCATTAGTACAGGTAACCAAGTGCTTCCATAATATATAGCATATTATATATAACATATAGCACATACACAATGATCTTAATAATCACTGTCCACATATTTTCCCCACACATACACACTTATAAAATTGACTACTTGAGAGTAGTATATAAACATTTACATTTCATTTATCCAGGGGCAAAGCGGTATTTTAAAGGGTAACTAAAGCCACAACACTGAACCAGAAGGCAGAACACCTTGATATAAAACCAATAATCTGTGTCTTACCTCTTATTTTGATACAGGTGCTGGGAAATTTACCTAAATAACATATGGTTTGTGCTTTACTTCTCAGCATTCAAGTATCAGACAGTTTGGTCAACGACCATTATGTTCTGCACATGCTCAGTCCTTAGCTTTGGCACAAACTTGTTACAGTTGGTCACACCCATTAATCTCTAGCTAATCCTTTTACAGGACAGATAAAGCAAGGAAGCATGTGACTGAGGTCAGGAGGTGTGGTCTGACACTGCACCTACACACAGATACTTCACCCAGTTCTTAACAGGCTTTGATTTACTTTAACAGTTTACTAAAGTGCCATTTTATAGTTTATTGGTGTTTTTAGGGGGGTTGTTTTCAGATTCTGGAGAATAAAAAATTGGGTTTAGTTCTCCTTTAAAAAAGTTAAATTTGCCATAACTGATGTTAAATTCTTTATTGTGCTGGCTGCACATATATTTTGCAAAAGACACCCGCACAGCCATACACACCATAGACCATACACGCACCAATCTCCTTCATTTAGTATATTTACTCTCATTATGGTATTAGCGAGACATATTTCAGTCAAGTCAATGAAAACATTCTAACACTTTTGTACCCAGGACAGATCTGATGCTTTGTTGGCTACTGAAATTTGTAGCCAGTGCCAGATTGAACATGGAGAAGCTTAGCAAACAAAGCATGACAATGTAGAACTCACTGCAGGAAGAAGACTGGTGCTTATTTATGTTTAAATGATTCCATCTGTTGTCTGTGTTGGAAAGAACACGCAGGAACAACACATTGTGAATAATTACTGATGTTCATTCAGAAGCCACATGCAACAGGCAATATTTCTTTTATAGTATCTTACATTTTGCAGGGTTATTTTATACAGAAGCATACAATACTCGCATTTCAATTACACAGGGAAAAAAAGGTAAAATAAAAAAATTATAATAAATAACAAAGTTAAAATAAACTGTTACAATGGTAATGCAGCAAAATGGCACATTGGATCTCACTCTTTTTTTATGTTCCTGTTTTATGCTGATGGTAAGCAGACATATATGAACAGACTAACTCTCCTTCAGAAATGAGTACAGCAAAGCTGATGATGTTGGGAGTTCATTAGAGATGGACTTAAACTCAAACACAAGTTCAAATTGGATTTTCAAATTGGATTTTATGAGCTTGAACAAACTTCTCTGATTTAGGACTTTTCAGCAGGGCTGCTTCTAGGCACAGACCACTTAGGCAAGAACTAGGGCACCCAGTGTTCTCCCTAGCATCTCCCTGTCATCTCCTCTGTGATTAGCAGCCACGATATTGTGCCAATGCTGGCACCGAAAGTGTTAATGGAAATACTCTTGAAAAAAGAGTTAAACATCCCCGAACTCACCAAATTTCCCTGTTCTGTCCCACCTGGCTACTTTTCCTCCCGGCTGGAAACAATTTCTGGGAAGTACACTGGCACCACATACTGTGCATCCACTGAAAACCTATCCTGTCCTTCCAATTGGTATTTTGGCCAGTGATGCTGTGTATGCACAAAACCTACATAAACACGCCCGCTAGCCCTACCTGGTACAGCGTACACCTCTTACCAACTACTAAAGCGGTCCCACTATAAAGAAACATTGGCAGTGGTAGTCTTGAGTGAGGAAACCCAGCTGCAACAGTTTGTCTGGCCAATGTTTGGGGAATTGAGCTTGTAGGTGGGAGGGGGGCTAGGGCAAGATGGCTAGAAATGGCCCTGCTTTTCAGACTTTTTGAACTTTAGAGGATTTTGTATTGTATGATCCAGCCACATTTCCCAAATTCACCAATGACAGCCTTATGTAGCAGAGCCAAACCCCTGGGTCATGTGAAAAATTGGAGCAGGCAGCACACCAAGATCCTCAATAAAAGCAAATCTTAATTTCACAATTTAAAACCAGTATATATTGGACATGGCATGGTGAAGTCCACCATTGGCATGGGAGAGGCAGGGAAATACCTGACGCGTTTCGTGACGTGTAGTCATTTTATGAGAAGGGACAACTAATATTTCTTCATATGGGTAGTCAAACATTGCTGTTTGTTAGGGCCTGCCCCAAACCCCAACTGATATATTCAGCACATTGTTAGACATATTATTAACCATCTATTTAAGTATAATTATTGCCTCCATTCTGGTAGAAGGCATGTATATAAATTATGTATAAATGGATATAAGGGCAACAAGCCTTGACACATTAGGAATGAAATCCCTGCCCTGAAGAGCTTACAATCTAAGTGGGTGTGGGAGGGCAACATACAGGTACAAGTGGTGGGGATGGGTACAAAGTGCTTAAAAGAGCTAACAATCATTTGTTGTGCTGATGCTCAGAAAGTTAGGAGAATAGTCTAGATTTGGAAGTATTAATGGATGTCACCAGGCGAAGCGAGAGAGGGAGAGAGTTCCAAAGGTAGGGAGGAGCAAGAGAGAATGGTTTAAGGCGGGAGGCAGTTTTTGTTGGGGGTTTGTGGAGATTTCCTTGTGAGGAATGGAGGGCACGGCCTGGAACATAAGGGACCAAGAGAGAAGATAAGTAGGGAGGTGCAGTAGAGTGAAGGGATTTAAAGGTTAAAAGCCAGGTAAACAAGTATTGAATATGATTCTTTGTTTGATGGGAAGCCATCCTATGGACTGAAGTATCGGGGTTGCGGGTTCTCTTTTGGAGGAGAGTGGGATGATCCGAGCTGTCGAGTTTAAGATAGACTGGAGAGGAGAGAGATGAGAGGCTGGGAGTCCAAGCAGTAGAATGTTACAGTAGTCAAGACAGGAGATTATAAGGGCATGGATGAGCATTTAAGTAGTGGAGAGAGAGAGAAAAGGGCAGATCCTGGCAATATTGTGAAGGAGAAAACTACAGGTCCTAGTGACATTATTAATGTGATGATGGAAGGAAAGAGAGGTGTCAAAGATCACTCCAAGGCAGCGTGCAGATTCAACTAATGACCATATTGTCAATAGAGATGGAGAATGGTGGACTAGGTCCCAGTTTAGGGGGGGGGGAAATGATTAATTCCAATGATTTGTGATTGAACTTAAGGGTTAGCGCAGGGGTGGACAAGTAAATTTGGGTATCATCAGCATATAAGTGATACTTAAAACCGAAAGAACTTATTATTTTTCCCAGAGAGATAGTGTAGAGGGAGAATCGAGCCCTGAGGGACCCCCACACTAAGCGGAACAGGAGAGGAAGTCTTATTAGCATAAGAGACAGTGAAAGATCTGTTAGAGAGATAAGAAGACAACCGCGCCGCAGTTTGATTTAGGATGCCCAGAGAATATAGAATCTGCATTAGAAGAGAGTAGTCCATAGTATTAAAGGCAGCCGATAGGTCGAGGAGAATGAGGACCGATAACTGTCCTTTGTCTTTGGCAGCTTGTAGGTCATTTGAGACTTTGCAGAGGGCCGTTTCAGTTGAATGACCCAGTCTGAATCCTGATGGCAACGGGTCCAATAAGTTATTAGCATGGAGGTATTAATAATAGTGTCTGCGTGTAGAGACGAGACGTTCTAAGAGTTTTGAAGCAAACGGTAAAAGGGAGACAGGGCGGTAGTTTAAGAGACAGGTAGGGTCCAGAGAGGGTTTTTTAAGAAGAGGTTTGACACATGCATGTTTAAAGGCAGTAGGAAAAATCCCAGAGGTCAGGGAGGAATTAAAATGTGAGCGAGAGCAGGGGAAAGGATTTTAGCGCAGTGTCTGAGTAAGAATGAGGGCATGGGATCAAGGGTACACATTGTAAGCGGCGAGGACAACAGGAGGTCGAAGACTTTAAACTGGGTGACGGGTGAAAGATTCCAGAACTGCAGGCGGTGGGGCAGGCAAAAGAAGGCAAGACTGCTGTTTCCCCTGCTGCCTCCACTGCACATGCTCAAGTTTATAAAAAGCTCATTGAGCGGAGGGAGGAGGCAGATACCTTTAATGTGAAAGAAGGGAACTTATTAAATATCTTGTTACAAATGCATGTAATAAATTGGTAAAATTAGCAGTTGGGATTGTGGGCAGATTACTGACAAGTCGCCATTTTTTTGTTTTAAGGGTAGGCATGCCTTTTAAGCTAGGTACAGACAGGGAGATGCGACTATGACACCCGACATACGGCTAAGGATCGGTTTGTGTTTGGGCACCTGTCCAAATGCCAATACATAAACTGATTCTCAATCATTTGACTTCATGGCCGCATCTTCCTGTCTGTACGTAGCTTTTGACAAGAATGTCAACATACTTCCACACAGCACTCAAAGCATCTCATGGGAGTCGTCTAATAGCCTATCAGTTCAAGGCTATGGAAATTAAATTTGCATGAAAATACCCTCATATGTTCTTAGGCTAACATGCGAGAAACACATTTAAAAGCAATCAACTACGAGTCTCCCAATCTTGGATTAGCAATGTGGTTATCAAATGTGCAAATTTAGTGACCCCGAGGAAGCTATGGCGGAAGTTTAGCCTTTGCGAAACACGTGTCAGTTGTGTACCTGGAGGGAGGAGAGAGACGCGCCAATGGTGTAGCTGTTACCGGAGGCCGGACTTATTCAGAGATCATTGGAGTTGTGCTGGGTGAAGAGTGTTGGTCCGTCCACAGGGGGAGATAAGTATTCTTGTTGTAAATATTTCTTGTTGGTGAGATCGGGGACCTCACTTGAGAACTTAGTATACCTCGTACCTGTGTGATTTGGCGTCTCACGGCAAGCCCCTACCATCTTGGCGTGTATATGGGATTGTCCTTACTTGTGACTTATCCTTGGCGCAGTGCTAGTTGTCTCTTGGTTACTATATGAGTTGTGCATCTATCCACCCATATTATTGGTTATCAAATGTGCACAGATGCGATAGCAATATCATGTTATTAATTTTGCTAGTAAATAAATTAATTAAAGGGTAACTGTGGTTTCCAATTCTTCCAAACAAGTTAGGGTTTTATAAAATGCCCTTCCATCATACCTTCAAAATGAACCCTAAATCACACCTCTAGATAAAATTTGTGAGAAGTTGTTACAATTCTCCCCCCAGGTATTTCCTGTTTTCCTCAGCATTAAGCCTCAACTGAGCATGCTCTGCCCCTGGAGTAGAGGGGCATGGTAGAGGTCAGGTGATGCCACTCAACTAACTGGAAGCAGTAAATTTGAACATTCGCTGCAATATCATTTCTCACAGGTTGCAGCCAGAAATACAATCTATGGCTCATTTTAAAGGAAAGACCGCAGGCTTTCATTTAACCCTAACTTGTTCGGAAATCACAGTTAACCTTTAAACAAAATTCAACCATAATTTCTACATTTAAAATAGAAAAATAACTACAAAACTAATTTTAGGAAACTGTACTTTATTACTTTATATTTCTTTTTAGCTATGTTAGTGATTGTTGTTTGTATTATCCACAGGTACTGTGGTAACAATTTTGTGACACCAGGAATTTACTTTTAAGAGGATTGCGGATGAAGAATATATATGCTGCACTTGGTGTACTGGGTATCAGCAAGACAAGAGAGAACCAAGACTCTTGACAAATAATGAAAAGCAAATTTGTTTACCCCTCTTCATTTGAATCTTAAATCCTTAAATTTTTCAAAAACAATTCCTTAACATGACAAGTCTTTTTCGCAGAAGCAACAGCAATGGGAACTCAAGAAGTAGCCCTTCCTCTCAGGAACTTAATAATAGTCGGCCAGTACGAAGGCTGGAGTTTAACCAGGCCATGGAGGATTTTAAAACCATGTTCCCAAATATGGACTATGATATCATTGAGTGTGTGCTGAGAGCCAACAATGGAGCTGTGGATGCTACAATTGATCAGTTACTACAGATGAACCTAGATGATGGTGGATATGATGAAAGTTCAGATTCAGAGGATAGTATTCCACAAGAGGTCATACTTCATTTTATTATGACTTAAAAAGTCTGTTTTAACGATGCAGAATTTTTTTTCCTTCTTTATTTACATCTGCTGGTAAAGGTAACATATTTAAAACAGTTTTACAGCTTCCTGCGTATATTTTCTGGCCATCCTTTTAAATACAAAAATAAGATGTTGCTTAGGAACAAACAAGTGGATTGTGTATCAGATGGTATCTGCACCACTGAATTAATATTTAGACCTGGTACATATCCTAATGCTGGCCATACATATTGAAATAGTTTTCCTTTTCCTAGGTTTAGTAGCTTTGCATGTTAATAGTTTGGCCAATTAAACTAATTTCTACACACACACCACCCCACCCTTTATCAGATCCCTTAATGTGTTACAAAACATATACAATATCTAACATGGGAAATGTACAACCGCTAGTAGTAATGCTAATTCCACTTTATTTGTGCATTGGAATCTGCTTTTCTGTCTGCAAAGATGGAAGTTAAAGGGCATCTATAGTGGGGAAATGTTTTTTTCCCCCTTTCCATGTATTCTGTAATTCCCCCCAACCCCCAAAGTACATTTATTTTCCTCAGATTCCTCCCCTGTCCTGAGATATACAAGTTATAACAAACTGCAATTACAATACACTCTTGCATAATATAATGGAAGGTAAAGCCTTCACAGACAGTAGCTCGTTAACAGCACTATAACAATTACCACAAATTATACAAACATGGCAAATGATGCTATTTATTTTAAACACTCATGACACACTAGTATCCTGCACTTATAAAGCAGTGTTCACCACCCCAATCAGACCTTACAAAGTGCTAACGTGCAATAAATATATTAAATATACAGATATCTAAAAGAAAGGAGGAACCAAAATGGTAAGTCTTTCCAGTATCAGGTTCAAGCCTGCAGTATCCTAAAAGCCCAACTTCAGGTAAGTATAAAAGTACATGTAAGAAACTCCAGATGATATATTATAACCTCAGGTCTCTCTCACCATGAGAATTAGAAAATACCGGGCAGGCAATATGGACCTTCAGGGACTTCAAACAACGAATCCGCCAGTGCAAAGGACAGGTAAGCATATCCAGCATACATTACCGGTCATGGCGTAATAGTAACCAAAGTGTCCGGCTACCAGTACAAGTTGGTGTCCGTCCAACACTGAATACGCTGCACTAGATGTCTAACTTGGCTCCTAAAAGCAGTCCCGATCCTGTTCCCGCCACGGAGCTTGAATCACCTCAGCACTTCGGTTCCCTCATAGTCCTGTCCTGTCTGGTCATTTATTTTAGTGTTTACCAGCCATAAAGCTTCTTAGAGCTCAGTACTTCATTCTGTTAGCAGGTATTTATAAAGCCAAAAAGAAATACCAGTAGAGCATTTATTCTATACAGGTTTGCATGTTGTCTTTGGAACATGCAAACCTGGGGGAGAAGGGCTGCAGTGCGCATGCCAAACTTCTCCTGGATGGGAGACAGGAGGCAGAGTCCTATATGGACTCTGCTATCCTCCTAGTGGGCAGTTTTTGGGACTTTGGGGGGGGGGGGGGGTTAGTGGTGACGCTTTGGGGGGGGGGGTGTAAGGTAAGGATTTTCATTCACTACAGAATGGGGCTGGTAGTGGGGGGAATTATAGGTTTGGGGGTGGACATGCCCTTTAAGCTGCATGGCAATGCTGTTTGGGTGTAACACAAATCCAATAATATTTCCATGCTTTGCATCTGTGGTTCTCCCAATTTCAGTGCTTACTCTGCAATAGCAGTACTGTCCTATAAATTTTTAATTCTAGAGGGTTGTGTGTTGTTCAATAAAACAAAATTAGGAAATTTATTTGATTGCTAATTAATATTTGCTTTTACAGATACTGGAAAGGACTCTAGAACCCGATAGCTCTGATGAGGAACCGCCTCCAGTGTATTCTCCTCCTGCTTATGACTTGCATTCAGTTGAGAGACCACATCCACAGACCCCACCTACTCCTCCTCCTAGGTATTTTATGCAATTGTGTAGGTCCTTAAAAAAAATTTTTTGAAAATTTTACCAAAATAAATTGAAAGTGTATATGGCATGATAAAACCATTTTACCCTACCATTTTTGTTAATTTAATTAATCTAAAATGTAACTTAGATGTTAAAAAGTGACTGAGTTGCTGAACATTTATATTAATCTTCAATAAAAAATAATGTTTATAAAATAAGATTAACACCTAACCATTGGGATAGAAAATAGTTAAATGTTAGTAAATTTGTTTATTTGTAGCAGTTCCTAATCTTCATCTGTTCAGTCAACTTACTGTACCAATTGAATGAGCAAGGGAATTAAGAATTTGTGAGAACAAGCCGACAGCTGAGTTGGACCACCAACAATGCCTAAACGAATGGCCATACACGTACAATGATTGTACGCCATTCGTCAGGGGTTTGTTCATCACCCATTACTTTCAAAATTGCATGTCTGTATAGATATCTTCTTATGTATTTAATTGGTGGATCAAGGCCCAAGCTTTTTAATAATATCACATAGCACCTCTTTGACTTCTGATATCCTTACATCATGTAGGAAGTTATTTTATTTTACCATATATACTCGAATATAAGCCAAGATTTTTATGCTTTAAAATTAGCCTGAAAACCTAACCTCGGCTTATACTTGGGTCAGTTCCTAATTTAGCTCCAAATGCTGCAATTGTGGATAGTATCCAGTAGGTGGCACTGTGTTTAAAAAAAATTCACCTGCATAGAAAGTTACAGGACCAGCTGATCTTCCTTTACACTCCTTCCTGCTTCCTATAGTCTGGCTTCTGGACTCACTCAGCACTGTCACTGCTCATCTGGATGCTGTAAATCTGATGGGTCTCCTCAGTTTGGGGCAAAAAAACAGCTGCTAGTTCAATGCAAATGACAGCCTGAAACTACAACTCTCAGGTGACATATTGGGGTCAAAGAGCCCTTTACTATATGGGAGTCAGGAGAACTGTAAATGACGGTAAGCTTAATTAAGTTTATTGAACCTTGCCACTCCACATGTTTAGAAACTAGAATTTCCAGCAACCATACTGGGAGTTGTAGTTTCCAAACATCTGGAGCGCCAAGGAATTGGGGTTACTGGTACAGGATTTGGATATTACTGTATGGGATTAATGTATGGGAAGTCTGCTGTCCATTTAAAGGGCAACTTAAGCTACAAAACAATACTGAATCGGAAGGCAGTAGTGGTCATAATTTCTACCCTTGAGTCAATCAGATTTTACTATAGGTACCTCGACTTATGCTCGGATCTACTCACTTAAGTATACACGGTATATGTGTAGCGCTCTGGTTACAAAGAATAGAAGTTTGGAATTTATAGTCTTGATTGGAGCTACAGGAGTTCTGTGTCTCCGCTATATGAAAGAGCAGGAAATAGCAGATTGGCATGCCTCCACCCAGGATTGAGACAGGTTTCCTGGGAACTTCAAGTGCCGAATATACTCGAGTATAAATCGAGAAATTTTACCTTTAAAATCATCCTGAAAGTCTCTCCTCAGTTTATACTCTGGTCTTGGCTGATCTGGGAAAACAAAAGCATACCAAAAGATACCAAACATTCCAAAGAAAGAAAAAGGTACACTTGCTCCACCCAAACCCCTCCCATAGCTCCACCCCCAAACATCTAGCTCCACCCTAAATATGTCTCCAATATTGCCACTATTTTCTAAAAATAATAACTATAAATAAGCACAGGCAACCTTCCACAAGAAATTAATCAATTTCACTCAGGCAATAAACTTTGTCTCAAGTGAAGTCAGTGAATCTGTCAGGCTGCAAAACAGCCTGTGTAGCCTCAGCCTGCGCAGCATGGCAGAGGCAAGCCCCTAGTCAGAGAGATCAATGGACGGTAAAGACACGGAACATGCAGTGACATGCTTGGCTCCGTGTCCCCTCTCATTGGACAGTGCGAATGGCGGTTCCAGCAGAACATTGGCTAGGCTACAGTCTCCTCAACCCTCGGTTAATACTCAATTCAATCAGTTTTCCTGGTTTATCAATTCAAAATAAGTACCTCAGTTTATATTTGGTTGGTTTATACTCGAACATAAGTCGATCCGAGTATAAGTCGAGGTACCTATTTTTACCTGGAAAATGAGTAAACAATGATTGACTCGAGTATATGTCGAGTGTCGAAAATATGACCACTACTGCCTTCTGATTCTGTATTGTTTTGAGGCTTTAGTTGCCCTTTAAATGGACAGCAGAATTCCCATACAGTAGTCTCATATAGTAATAGACAAACCCAGTATGGCTATTACTGTATAGGACTACTGAATGGGAATTCTGCTGTCCACTTAAAGGGCAACTGAAGCCTAAAAACAATACAGAATCAGAAGGCAATCCTCCTGATTCTGTATTGTTTAGAGGCATTAGTTGCCCTTTAAATGGACAGTAATCTGATACAGTAACTTATCCAGTAAGCCGACGGCTGCTCACTCCGATCCACTGTTCTGACACCTGACATCTCTACTCGACCCCGTGAAGTGAGACCTGCGCTGTGTAGTAACGTCACGCGTCAGAACAGTGGATCGGAGCGCGTGGCCGGTGGATTACTGGATAAGTGGTTAGTGACTTGTGTAAAAGTCGAGGCTGGATTTTTAGGCTTTTTTTAAATCCTAAAAACTTCGATTTATACTCGAGTATATACGGTATACGGTAATTGCTCTGTATTCACTTTATTCCACCGAACAGAATGGAAAAGTTTATTTAAGGCAAATATGAACTTTGTAACAGTACTTACAATCTGGCATCCAGGAGTGAGTTTTGCAGTACCAGAAACAGATCCGTTGTAACGCTGGAGGGAATTACTGGAGAGAAAACAGTTTCCTGACAAGGGTTTCCTTCTTTCTGTTTACACCTTTATCATAGTCACTTTTTATCACACCGGTTCTCTCTTCCCCCTCACTTCCTAACTTCCTGGTTACTTCCTGGTTACCTTGCTCCTCCCTCTCACTTCATAGTCTAGGCATCTTAAATTCTCTATGATACAGGATGAGTAGCAAGTTTTTCTACATATGTTTAAATTAAATATGAATAATTTGTTTCTTTTATTTTCTGTTGTAGTAGAGTAGGAGAACATTATTTGTTCCATTTTTGTTTTACTTTTACCACCTTTCAGTTTTTAGAGGTTATTCGCTACATGTTTAAAAATTAAATTGTAGTGATTAAATGTGAAATTATGGTTCTGAAAAGTTGCTTCATTGTTTATGAAAGAGTCTGTGTTCTTGCACCTGCCTTGACATTGCAAACAACTGTCATTGTCACTTTGTGCTAAGAATTGGAAGTAAGCCATAAAAAAGCATGGATTTTAACCTTTGGTCACTCTCAACTTTCCGTGTTCTTAGTCTTTATTACCTGCTACAGTCATGTGATTGTATTGGGTGTTTAATCCTTATTTGACTGATCAGTGATTGATTTTAAAAGCTTTTTTCCATAACATATATGGAACAGAAAAAAATTAAACCCTTGCACCTCTTCAATGTCTTCTGAGATAACAAGAGTTTTTGTGTGTTTTTTCAGTTGAAACAGCTAAGATCAGAAAATAGAAGAAATATGTTTTTTTGTATGTATACAGATTTTATGTGCTTTTTTTATGTACATAAAATACATTAAAACATTATACATTAAAATACATACATTAGCATGTATTAACTAAAATTTGAATTGTATAACATTTCTAAAAACAAGCTTTTATTGTAGGGTTGTTTTATTTGCTGGTGAGGTATGTAATAAATGCACACACAATATGCCACCCACTGGGGATTTGCAGGATTGCAGCTGTTTATTTTTTTGTAATTAATCCCCACATTCCAATCTGTTGAAGTCAAGAAGCATTTGCGGAGAATGTTTTAGTCTTCAAGATGTGTCCTTGATAAAAGGACAACTTAATTAAACCAGTATCAGGCATTGAATAAGGTTAAACCAGTGTATTTTAAAATTCCCAGAGGGGGAAACTGCAGAAAATAATATTTCATGTATAACCCTTGCTAATGGTTGTCAAAAGAAACTAAAAAATACTTTCCATTTTGGAAACAGAAAACTCTAGCTATTTGTGTATAGTTGAAAAGGTATTTTAGTTTCAAAATGTAAACCACCCAAGCTGCACATTACATTATAATGAGAATTTTGCAAGAAGGAGCCAAACATACACTTTAGATTTATGTAGTTTTTACTAGGATAACATATAGACTTTTATGAAATTGCAAACTTTGCAGACAAAGGAGGAATGCATTAATTGTGTATGTCACTCTCTCTGATAAATTTTTACTCACAGTCATGAGATCTTTCAAGCAATAGCAGATGCTGCTTCTCCACTATAAATGGGGCTAATAAAAGGCTGATACACAATATAGAAGCCTAGTGCACATCCTACTTAATTTAGATTGGCAAAATAATTTCAAGCCCAGCCCAAGGTTTGCTTTCTTCAGCTGGCTCCTTTCTGTAATAGTTATTTAGTAGTTGCTCTCTTCAATAGTGAGGCCTCATTCAAGGCACAAATACATTTTTAATTGTACATTTAAAAAATAAATAAATAAACATATATACAGAAATACATCGAGCACTACTACATTCTAGGTGTGAGAAAAGGAGTATATGGCTGTATTGGACTCAATGCTTATTGCAGTTCTAAAATTATTATTTAATTGTCTGGAATTTCATCAGGTTCCCAAAGGGTGGACCATTTTCTGGTTTAACCTTATATGAAAACGTAAATGTTTTATTACTTCTTTGGTACTTGTTGGATATCAGCTTCAACGGATGTAAAGTGATAGTGTAGTTTGTCCTTTATCTCACCAGGGTGAGAGACTAGTGTGTATATAAACCATTTCCTGGCAAGTCTCATACATTATGCTATATACAGAATAGAAAATAGAATATTAAAACAAGATAATTAAGGTAACAACCCAGCACCCTGGGACGTTACCACTTATATGATGCATAAGGCCAGATTATTATTTTTTTTATGTGTATCCTTTTACCTAATTTTATTTTTTTTAAATAGAACAGTACAGATGGTAGAAAACATTCCATTATTACATTCCAAATAAGCTATTGCATATTTCATTATGATTGTGTAACTGTAACTAACCACATTAGGATTTAATTTTATTCTTTAAATTTAGTGTGGTTTAGTCAGGATAATAAATAATATTTTAACCACATACAAATGAAATATAAACACAAGCAACTTGTGGTCCATGGTCCATTACTATTTAGACCAAAATTGAGCAAATAGTTTTAATGCAGCATTAACCACAGTAAATAGCAAAGACCCAGTTGATACCTTGTTTTACATTTATTAGTGAGTTAATCATTATTAACCAGTATTTGCCAGTGTAATCGCATAATAATGTTTCTGCATAAATGGAAATGATAACATAATTACCCAGAAGTCTCTTGTCTCATGTGGTTTTACTTATTTACATAATGATACTCCATATCATATAATATTCCATATTTTATAATATTAGTATTTACTACACAGCTATTTGTGGGATTATTACAAAAAGCATGCATAGTATGCATGCATCTTAAGCACCAATAGGGTAAGACTCAGGGGTTAGGACCTAAACCTTGGTGTCCTCACATATGGTATTATTTATTGAGAGAGGTGGTATAGAAAGGTTTAATTGCCCTTTAAATCTGCCACAGCCTCTCACATTGCATTCCATCTGCATACCCTTACGCATTTGATAGTTACCCTTATAGAAATAACATAGTGCAGGGTGAGTAAAATAAAGTGAACCCAATCTTAGTACAGCACTGTGAGATGTATTTCTCAATAGTGTACCTATCTGAAAGTAAATAAAACCTTTTACTATCTGAAAGTGTATGAAACTTTTAGAGCAGACCAATCTCCCTCCGATTTTTGTTAATTTCCCAATCAAGCACCACACACTGACTCCCTGCACTGAGAGCTGATTGAAATCAAGCGTGTAAGACTCCTTCCTGTATTAGGAAGTAAGGCTGGGTACCCACAAGCAGATTTTTCTTTCCAGCTGACTGATATTTCCAAAGTCGGTCGCCCATCTTCAATGGACTGCGCAATCACTGCAGCAAACTTAAGGCATCTGGTGACTTTCACCACAACCAACAGTGATTCGTCCAGGTCGACCACTCGCTGGTGCCGAACGGTCAGTCGGGATGAAAAAATCCAGTGGTGTGTGCCCAGCCTTAGACTGAAAAAGTGCTAAAATCTACTATACACAAATGTCAGGAAGAAAATAAACCAAAGGAAAATAAAACTTTGAAGTTAGGAGAAAAAAAGGTGAGTAAATAAAGGGTGTACATGCATTTTTTTGGGCTGTAAAATAAACTGTCTGTTACATTGTTCACCAAGATATATAATGGAAATATCTTAAGCCTGGCACACAAAGGACTGGCGACCACGGCATAAGTAGAGGGCCACACGATCAGCCGTGGTTTTCCAATGTGTCTGATTGACCATTTTAACAAATGAACAGTCGAACGCTGGTTGTGGGCCAGTGAAATGCTATGCTGGGACTGGGACAGTTTAGAATAAGGGCAAATATTGTACAGCATGGGATCTGCAAGAGCTTATAGCCAGGTTGTCCTCCAGTTGTTGGCTACCCACCAATGCTTAATGAGCTTCAACTGTACCAGAAGCAGCTGTTAAAAATAGCTGATCTCAAAGCTGTCTGGCACCACAATCCATTTTTACTACTGCAAACATCTGTCAAAGTTTAATAGGTATATGCACCTGTTGCATCTTTCATACAAATTCAACTTAAGAAGAAACCTACAGAACTTTACTGGTGTGTAACCCACGGACTGTCTCTTGTTCATGTTGATCTTTCCATTTGCCATTTTTTGGTCAGGAATGATTCTTCCCCCCCCCCTTTTTTTTTTTGTGCCCCCCCTCCCCATGACCAACTGTTAGACAGGCATTATGGGTAGGATATCATCCTCTAATATGATGGAGTATATTTTAATAGAATTTGTATATAGTCAATATACTGTAAAATGTTACACAAAATTGTTGCAAAATATATTTTTTAGAGAGATGAGGCTAATATTTTAATGAGGCAGATGGAAATATATTCAGCAAAATATTGAGACGTACCTCTGGCTCTCAGTTCCTTTAGTCTGGGTAGTGTGTGTGCGTGTATGTGTTTCAACCAGGAAATGTATTTAGTCACACAAAATTTGCAGGGAAAATAAACTTTAAAAGGATATGTGTTTTATAAACAATTATGCTATGTCACTTTAAACTACCTGCACATTTTTTACAGGGCCAATGTGCTGGGTTCCAGTGGGGCACACGTGCAGAAAACATGCAGGAACTGGAATCCTCCATTGCTTGGCAACTTACCTGATGATTTCCTGCGTATTTTACCTCAGCAGATGGACAGTATTAAGGTAAGAAACAATATCTAGATTTTGCTTTGCAGCTCCGTTTTAGAATTGTTTACTTTGCTACTTTTTTAACCATAGATAATTGGTACAAAATAAGAGAAATAATTTGATGGGTTTTTGCACCAATGCTCATATGTTTATACATTCCACTGACAGTGTTATTCCTTCTTATTTTAAACTGTCCCAGTCCCATCGTTTGCGATGGGATCGGTCCTTTTTCAATAATGTGTGTACTGACAAAACATCTGTTTCCAATGCAGAGTTGGCATTGCTAATGGACATTTTGGACCTAAAAATTTATTTTTTTGTGGTCTACTCCCTGTAATATAGTCGGCCACGATTGTTAGTGTGTGTAGCAGTCCAGAATGAGTTGCCTTATACTTAATATACGGAGAATGTGAAGCCACATCTGTAATAGATGACAGACAGTATATTACATATTCTGTCATCTGTTAAAAAATGGTACTTTGTGTACCCATCTTAACTGATCTAGAGGCAGTGTGTTGTGGAAACAAGAAAATAAAAACTACTCATTCCTCTATATTTTGGCATTTAGGATTTAAAAATCAATTCAGATCTGTATCTCTCATATGTTTTGGTACTTAAAGGACAACTAAATCTACTAACCAACAATGATTTAGAAGACAGAGCACATGACAAAAAAACAGCAGTTCCTTCCCTTTTATTTTGCTGTGACTGATGGCAAATTTTCCTTATTAACATGGGGCAATATTCATGTGTGAGTATATTTCAGTCTTAGACAGTTTGGTCATTAATGGACAACTATATTGTCCAAGCTCAACCCCCCCCCCCCCCGTCTAGGATTTATCCAATCGGCAAAAGCGCTTATTGCAGAACATGTCTTCTCATTGGTTATGCACTGGGCAGATAAGGGGGTGGAGCAACAACACTACAAGTTGTCTTAACGGTTATATCTCTTACAAAGCTGACAGATGTAACACTAACCTTTTATGCAGCAAAAGGTTATTTCCCCCTTCCCTCTCTCTGTCTGATGCTTTCCTTCGCTCTTCCTTTAAAAAATTTTACACTTCGAGCTCCCCAAGTTTTTTAACAAGCTTGTACTTGCTCAGAGAAAGTAGTTAGGGAAATAGCATTGTCATGTAATGTCATCAGTGGCATTTATAACTAGAGATGGGTGAAACTGCTAAAATCCGTTCTGCCTGCAGATTTGCGGATTTTTGAAAAAATTTGAGAAACCCATTGAAGTCAATGGGAGAAAAACATCCGCACAGATCGGCCTAAATATAAGGTAAAATAGCAATGGTAACTTACTATACATGGCTCTTGGACCTGGGAAATTGTCTAGGGAACCTGTACATATATCCAGAACTCTAAAAAAAAACAAAAAAAAAAAAAAAACTTTCCTAACGATCGCACTGTTTTTCGAGTTGAAAATTCAAATTCTCACGGAACTTTAACATTTTCAAGGAATTTTCAAGAATTTAAAAGAAAATAATACAGTAACTTACTGTAAATGGCTCTGGGCCCTCGGAAATGGTCTTGGGAACAGACATATTATTTTTGAAAGAATCTGATTGTAACCAATTCTGATTGGAAAATTGTCTTATTGGTTAGAATACAATCAGATACTTTCTGAAATAATTGGATTTTATCCAATCAGAATTTTATCTTTCAGAAAGAATATAATAAGTATGCTTTCTGGAAGAATCTGATTATAACTAGAGATGGATGTAATGCTCGAGGATTCCCGGATTATCGGAAAAATTAGAAAATCCGCCATCAAAGTCAATGGGGGGGAAAAAAATTGGAAATTTACGCCTAAATAATGGTTTAAATAATGGTTTAATTAGCAATGGTAACTTACTGTAAATGGCTCAGGAACCTGGGAAATGGTCTGGAGAACACTAGAGATGGCCAAACTTCGGAAAGTTTGAAAAGTTCGAATGAAATACAATTAAAATATCAATGGTAAATGGTATTAATGTAAATGACTGTGGGACCTGGAAAATGGTCTGGGGAACATGTTCGAATATCCAGGACTTTCGAAAACTCGAATTTACTCTTACGCACGCTACTTTCAAGCTCTTGCGTTCGAACATTCGATAATTATCCCATGAACGACTCGCGGATTCGAAAATTCAATATTTACTCACGTATAGGTACAATAGCCATTTTACTTGTGGATTCGATATTCAATATTTACTCGCGTATAGGTTTAATAGACATTTTACTCGCATATTCGCATGCCTCGAACGTTAAAACATTCGATAATTATCGAAAGTCAGGAAAATATCGAAAGTCCGGGTCCGGGATAGTTTATCCTAAACACCCGATTTTTCAAAAATATTTGATTTTTTGAAAAAAATAAACAGAAACCTTCTTCTTGTGTTTGCCCTGTGATTGACAGCAGCATAGAGATCTGTATCAACATTAACCCTGCAGCTGCCTGAGGTAATTGCTGAGACTGGGTTTATATACAGTACTTACTGTACCTACTCCACAGCGAGGGAGCTTAGTAAACAGGAATAGGGACATTAGGCTATCCTGGAGGTGTTTGTATAGCTGACTATCAACATTGTATTTTATATTTCTATAAAATGCGGTGGTTCAGTGGTTAGCACTGATGCCTTGCTGTGCTTGTGTCCACCCTGCAAGGAGTTTGTATGTTCTTCCCACTCTAGTTTCCCCCACAATCATAAAGACATATTGATAGGTTGTATGTGTCAAATAAAAGCTCTTTAAGACAGGGCCTGATGTGAATGTGTACATGTAATTGTAAAGTGCAAATACAATGATCTAATTAGATATATAGAATATATAATATTATAGATATATATATAGATATATATATATATTATATATAAATATATATATAGATATATATAATATAATATATATATTAGGAGCCACCAATATGGTGGGGGGTAGGATATTACCATAGGAAAGGTGTATATTGCAGATGTGGCTACTATCTCACTGTTACCATTTAAATGAACATCAGTAAATGTATATAAAATTTAGCACTGACTTACATTAGGTACAACACAAAATATATAAACTTACTTACAAAATAGGGAGCAAGTACATACACTTACTTACTCCCTATTTTAAAATGGAATGGTCAAATGGCAGCTTAAACCACACCCCTCTGTCTGCTCCATGTGAAAGGAAGTGATATCCAAAAAAAGTTTCTGTCTGCTACACAGGATGTGATGTGTATTGTAATGGACATATACACCAAGGCTCCTTATATACCACCTCCAGCCTGCAGGTGGTGTCAGTGAGTAATAAAATACAAGACATCCCTGCTCTCTATAGTAGGAGGAGAGAAAGGGAAAGTGGATTCTGGTGTGTGCTTTGGAGAGATATTGACTGCAACACAAGATCCTGTGTATAAGATCCTGTTACCACCTGTTGGGAGGACAGATCATTGGACAGACAATTTACATTATTGGATACAAACTCTGAGGCAACAGATAAGTGTACACCAACTTACAAGGACACACAATATACAGGCCTGGTCAATATTCAAAGTGGTGCACCATAGACGGGCACCCCTGATTACTTCACATGTTATGTGGGAACCTGTTAATGTGTACTGTCTGCTTTTTGCCAGACCACCAGAATAACCCACTGTGTGCCATGCTACCCATAATCCTTCCATAAAGTGGTGATCTGGTACAAATTGGTGGCAGCGGTGCTGGTAATACTATTTATTCTCCCTGTTTTCTTTGTATATTTGTTCTCTGTATTAAGCTATGGAGGCTGCTAATTAGACTCGGTAGCTCTACCAGGCCCAATTGCCAAACCTATTTTTAAATCTGATCCATTTGATGGGGTAACTAGGGAGTGGACTGATTGGCTAGAACAATTTGAATTGCCAGCCACTATTAATGGTTGGGATAAAGGTGCAAGTCCTTAGCCTTTTGCTTAGTGGTAAAGCCAGGCTGGTATACCAAGGATTTACTGTAATACTGAAATAAAAAGCAGTTATCAGTTATTAAAAATTGCTCTGAAGCAACTTTTTTTAAAAATTAGATCTGTATATAAGAGTATATAAAGGATAAATCCATTTCTTTAGGTGAACTGGGAATGAGAAATGTTTGTTTATACGTTAGATTATTAGGGCAATGCTATTACAATAACATGATGCTGTGAGGTACCTTCTGTTATAATATGTGAGGTACCATCACCACTTGCCTTGGTGAATACTAATAAGTATTAACCTAGAATGTTTAGTTTCAACCACACAGTGTAGCAGGATTGTCTGGGTCTACTCTCAGACCTGCAGGATTATCTATATTTGGTTCCTCTGGAAGCTGGTGAGTAACAGTTTAAAATATACCTGTGTAAAGATTCTATATCCACTATATCTACACATAGAAAACATACACACACACAATTTCCATTGTGCACCAATGGGCACAATTTTGCTAGTATATATATATATATATATATATATATATATATATACATACACACACACACAAACATAGAAAATACAATCAATGCACATTCCTAGGCCCCATACAATATCATATTATCTGCACACTGGCATACTTTATAAACAAAGGAGTTTTAGTATACATTACTGTTATCACATGAATGAAAAGCCTTCCAGCCACGTCAAGGTAACCCCAGTCTGCAAGGTCCTAACTTCTAACCTTTTTTACTTCAATTACGATTAGCAAACTTTGCATTTCTCATTCTTACACACTGGATCCATATAACAGGCTCTCTCACTTCCCCCAGCCCTTTGGCTTTTTAAAATGAGGGAAGAGGCCATCCAGTGCTTTATATTAAAGGCATAGGACCTCCCATAAAAGGGGCGTGTTGGGGGTGCATAATTGCACATATAGTTAACCGTTACTGTTTAAAGTTAATCAAACTAAAGTTATATTTCATATAAAAAAAAATTTTTTTAATTTAATGATATAATTATATTAATATACAAAATATGCAGTTACATCAGGCATCACTGGGTTCAAGTGGGTGTGGCAGAAATCATGAATATGCATGTGTTGATGCACAATTACTGATGGCCCACCCAGCACAGTAGCAGACACACCCCAGAAATGAGCAGAACTTCCCCTGACTGCTGCAAACAAACAGAGGAGATTGTTGAGAAAATAAAGGTAAGGGAGGGTTGGGAAAAGGTGTACTTTCAGAGTTCAGTGTATTTGCACTGAATTTCCCCTTTAATCATCCATAGTGCTGACTTAAAATCTTTCCATGTAAATCTTAAAATAAAGTGCAAGGTGCAATACATATTTACTTATTAGTGATATTAAAAAACAATAATCGTTAGAATAAAGTCAAACATAAAAACAATTTCATCTTTAAAACACAAAAGCCATGCTACATAGTACGAAACATAGTATTGATTCCTCCATTCAATGATCCCATGAGTCTAATTATCAAAGAACCAGGGACTTCTCTGTAACTCTTTCATATGGGCAAGAAGGATACATCCTAATTTCCAACAGCCGCTCATTATCTACAGTATGGCCGTGTGAATAAAATAAATCAATCTTTAACATCTCCTAACTTATCATACTGTGGATCGCACAGCGGTTGTAATAAATAAGAACGCCACCGTCCCAATGCATAAGGCTATAGGCGTATCAACATGTGACCATCCTAAACCATCGGAAAACCATGGCCCTAGATCTAGAACAGAATGTTTTTCAAACTTTAATTCCTGAGAACCTAATGACGTATACAAGTCCTAACCAAGGGTCTAACACCCACATTGCTCTCATCAGGAGGAAAATTACCATGAATTTCAGATACCACATTATTATATTCTTAATGACCTATCTGGATCCGCACCCATCACTGGTATACCTATCAAACTTAAACTATATGTTCAAATATCTCTATATACACAATATCTTTTGTGTCCATTACCATTAAATCCAAAGGTAATATGGCATCTCATGTTAAATTTGTAACCATATCTACACCTGTAAACGGGCCCACAACAACCCTGCCTCAAAGCCCAGAAGCAGAGAGCACATATTTGATATAGAAACAAATGTTACAAAACATATATACAATGTAACCATTTTACTGTTGGGAACATTTCAAGGAAGTGCGCATCCTGGGAAGAACAAGTGTTGTAGCAAAGGGTATGACATCCATTTTTTTTTTAAAGGGCATGTCCACCCCCAAAACTATAATCCCCCCAACTACTGGCCCCACCATGTAGTGTAGTTTAATCCTTACCTCACATCCCAGCTCCATAGGGTTCTCCTGTAGACCCCCCCCAAAGTCCCAAAACTAACCACCAGGAGGATAGCAGGGCTCTGCCTGCTATCTTGCCTCCGGTAGATATTTGCCATGCGTACTGCAGCCCTTCTCCCCCCTCCCTCTCCCTCCCGTTCTACTATCCCTCCCCCTAGCTTTAAACCCCCTTAATATGCTGCTCCCCCATGTCCCCCAGCCCCAACCGCATACATTTTTTTTTCAAAAAGCTCCCCAAACTCTTACTTACCTCTCCTCTTTCCTCCGCTGCACTGAATGACAGGCAGCCGCGTCAGTGATTGGCTGCCGCTCATCCAATCACAGACGCGACTGCCGCTCCCGCCCCTCTGCTTGCATTCTCGCAAGCAGAGGGCCGGCAGTGCGGCGGAGGAACGAGGGGAGGTAAGTAAGAGTTTGGGGGGCTTTCTGAAAAAAAATTTTATGCGGTTGGGGCTGGTGGACATGGGGGAGCAGCATGTTAAAAAAATTTTTTACAGGTGGACATACCCTTTAAAAAGGAAGCAAATCTATAAATTAGCTAGGAGAATGTAATATAGATATATAATTAAAATAATCCTTCTGAACTTTCTCTTAAAAGAATGTGGTTGTACACAGCGGTAAATGGGGATGTTACAGCTTTGTGTTGTGTGTGTTTTTTTCACCAATAATGTAGTAAAACTACAGTCATTTAGAGAGGTATGATTTTACACAATTTATTTCAACATTCACCTAAACATTCTTTCATTATCTAGAGAAATCTAGCTTTCGATGCACAGTTATTACATTTCACGAGACCACCTGGTGCCCTTTCTAAAAGCTAGAATAGAAATGTAGAATCAATGCCAATTCCTATTAATGAGCACACATAGGCTTTTATTGTTCCTTACAGTTTGACTGGCTGAAATCCATGCTGGAATTTTAATCTGAGGTTTTACCTCAGCAGAGCCATTGTGCAACAATAGATCCAACTGCACGAATGCTCTGCCTCTGCTGCAGGGAAAAGGACACTTTGGTTTTTACTGATTTAGCAGCTAAAAATAAACACTTTAATGGTTTTGCTGCATTCTGTAACATTCATTTCAATATCCTGTGTATAATAGGCTTGTGATTATGTCTCTGCACTTGCTTAAAGCAATACTGGAAGTGTTGCTTTCCAAGTTTAATAATGTTTGCAAGAATAGAACATTTTTTTATTCCCATACATTAGGATGATCATGCTTCTTGTAGTGTACTGGAATCATGTAACCACTGAATCATGTATCTTATCTATGCAGCAAACATGTTTGGCACAGTATTCTTCTTTTCTTTTGACAAAACACATTAAAGTAAAATTGTTTAAAAAGAATGTATATTCATTGTATTCAGATTTTACCTTCACATCTTTACAGAGTTCCCAAAGTGTCTCTTCTAATTTTCTTTGTGAAGACAACAAAAAAGAACATCAATCCATGGATCAAGAGAGGAAATTAAAACAATACCTGGAAGACGAGCGGATTGCTCTCTTCTTACAAAATGAAGAATTTATGAGGGAGCTTCAAAGAAACCGAGAATTTCTCCTTGCACTTGAAAGAGGTAATATTGTGAAGATCTGCCAATGTGTTTTTATATAGCTTTCACTACTTGTGATTTAAGTATTCAGATCTTTCCAATATTTTGATTGAATGAATGGGTTGAGGCTGCCGTGCTTTTATTTCTTTTATTCAGCTGCACCATTGATAGGTGTGTATAGGTTAGTTGCTGGCGCAATTCTCATTTGCTTTGTTCTCCATGTCTTACCTTTATTGCATATGTACAAGGTTATGTCTTTATTTTGCACCATGAGTTTTAAAAAAGTTAAGTTAAGACTTTTAAGCTGTTTATTGGTGTCTAATACTGCTTAAAACGTTTTTGCTGCAATGATTATTTCCCCAATGACTAATTTGGGGGTGTCATTTTTTGTAGATTGTAGATTGAAGTAGATTGCTTTAATACATGGACTTTTAGATTGTTTGTTCTGAGAATATGACACATGCAAGTAGACAGGACAAATACCAGGAATCAGGTAGTCAATGTGCCTTGATATTTACACCTACAGTAACCTATTGGGGCACTGTTTTATTTAAAGGGCAACTATAGTGAAAAAAAAACTTTGTCTGTATACAATGTATAGATCACTTAGTATAAGCTGCCTTACTTTCATGTTTCTGTGTGGCTTCGTTTCTTCACACTGGCAGAAGTTTGTACCAAGCTGTGTAGTCCCCCTCCCCTCTCTGTCTACTCCCCCTCAAGCAGTGACGGGCTGTATACAGAGTCCGAGCATTGTCAGTTGAAAGGACTTTAAATGAAGTGCTGACATCCTGTTGACCCCTCCCTTCCAGAGCTAGACTGCAAGCAATCAAAGTGTGGAATAAAGTAGCAATATGCTGAAGGGAGGGGCAGAGGGGGAGAGAGGAGGACAAGTGGTGCTGAGATTCTTTACAAGTAAGTTACTGAACTCTGCCTGTTCTCGAACTTTGATAATTGTTATTTACTTTTTACCTAAAGTTCATATCTCTCCCCCTGCTTAGCTGAGATCTTAATCACTGAAGAGAGAGTCAGTGTAACAGCAGCTTGTAGTGAGACCTTCACAAACACAGTGACACTGCTTGTTGTCCTGTTACATTTCAGTTGCTTTAGTCTATATATTTCCTAGATTGCACTGTGTGTCTTGTTTGGTATATAGTCTGTATTACTGTATTATATATACTGTATTAGTTTTCCATTTGAGTCACTGGTTTTGTATGTATATAAGATTTTTTTTGGGGGGAGGGGCTGTTTTATAGTGTGTTATGCTCATATTGCTGGGTTAATGGTTTATTGATTGTGTTTAGCACTACAGCATTTGACTATATGTTGCACATGGTACATATAGTGTGGGTGAGAGTGTGTGACAGTACTGCAGGGGAGCTTTGGATTGTGTGGGTGTGTGCCTTTGAGTGACAGATGAGGTGTAGCAGCTCCTACAAATCACAGCATATTCAAAGGCTTATATCTCGGGGACTATGTAGAATTTAAAGAAACTAAAGGTACCCTGGTGGATGGGATGACTTATAGGATACATTAGAAGAAATTTAAAAAAAAACAATTTTCTCACTATAATTGCCCTTTAATTGTGCATTCTGCTTATACTACATTATGTATTACTCCACAGTGTACATACTCTGTGTTATGAAGACATCTGCCTCACAGTGACTTCACTTTATCACTGATTATGATTTGCATCCCCAGCTTCCCTACATATGAAAAATGTATATGAGGTGGTATCTTGCTGGTTAATTAATTTGGCTTTTAAACCTCAATTTCAGTCCTCAGTCCTGCTGAATTAAATGGATAAAAGTTGTTCAGTTTTCTCAACCTTGGACCATGAGCTGTATATGGAAGGAGGTTGCTGCCTGTTTGTTTTTGGTTTTTTTGCTGTTTAAAGGGCATGTCCACCCCCAAAACTATAATCCCCCCAACTACTGGCCCCACCATGTAGTGTAGTTTAATCCTTACCTCACATCCCAGTTCCATAGGGTTCTCCTGTAGTCCCCCCCCAAAGTCCCAAAAAATGACCACCAGGAGGCTAGCAGGTCCATATAGGACACTGCCTGCTACCTGGCCTCCCGGAGATCATTGCCATGCGTACTGCAGCCCTTCTCCCCCCTCCCTCCCCCTCCCTCTCCCTCCCTCTCCCTCCCGTTCTGCTATCCCTCCCCCTAGCGTTAACTACTTTACAGTAGTAATCCCCCATGTCCCCCAGCCCCAACCGCATGATTTTTATTTTTATAAAGCTCCCCAAACTTTTACTTACCTCTCTGCTTTCCTACGCTGGAGTGAGCTGCCGGCAGCCGCATCCGTGGTTGGCTGCCGCTCAGCCAATCACAGACGCGGCTGCCGGTCCCGCCCCTCTGCTTGCATTTCCTCGCAAGCAGAGGGCCGGGAGCGCGTCGGAGGAAAGAGGGGAGGTAAGTAGAGTTTGGGGGGCTTAAAAAAAAAATAAATAATGCGGTTGGGGCTGGGAGCCCATGGGGAATAGCATAACAAAAATTTAAATTTAGGGTGGACATGCTCTTTAAACTTTTCTTAGCACTTTATATGAGTGTCACCCCCTTTTTCATTGTGTTCCTTTCTGTGAATGAAGCTGTGGCACAGAGTGAGGAGAGGTTTCAGTGCAGTTGGCTTCTGTTACCATTTTTCACTTGGGTTGAATCATCAGCCCTACAGAAATATCTGCTGTATTGTATTGGCAGTCTAATGGGCCAACTCCATTAAAAAAAAATTATTCTGGAAAACTAAAGAATACTTTGTGCAAAGCCAAGCACATGTCTAGACCCTAGCCTGTATTAAATCAATCTGTTAGATAATTTACACCATTTATGCTGTTCTAATTACCTTGATTGCTATATCTAAATGTGGTTAATTAGGGACATACAAATCCAGCAGCAGTGGTTTGGTTATTGTAAACAAGAAAATGGAGTTGCCTGGGTAGTGCAGTGTTGTTGGCCCCATCTCTGTGTATTTACCATTTCTAATAATTATGCTTCAAACATCAACATATTTCACAGCTCCCTCCATGTCATTAAGCCATTCCTTATTTCTTTTTCTTTTCTTCTTTTATTTGAATTAAAGATCGGTTGAAATACGAGTCAGAAATGCAAGTCTAGCAGCAGCCATCAATATGATTTTAGCTTTTGCCCTTCACTGTCTGGTAAGCACATACTATTGAAAATAATACCACACCCCCATCCCCATCTTTATATGTGTGTGTATGTGTTTGCGTCAGTTAATGAAAATATAATCTTCAGTGTGATTCCGTTATTGAGTTACTAGAGTTCTTTCGCCCTCGCCCTGGTTCTAAACTTATCAAAGAATGACGTAGCTAACTGTGGTTTACAATATACCCTGTAGCTCTCTTAAAACAATTTAATAAAGAAGATAAAACCTTAATTCGCTGCCCATTTTACATGTGGGGAGAAAATTTCTATTTCGGCCAATAATAACACGTGTGCAGTCTTTCCACCAGCGAGTAACAAAGTGATAGCCAAAAAAGTCGCTGAGTTGATAACCGTTCCAAACAGTTCAATACTGAAGGCGAGTAGAATTATGCACTTTTCCAATACTATTAGTACAAACCCCGGGCCCATCACTGTGCCTTAAACACAGCGGAAATTTAATTTTTGCTCACTGCATGCCCGCAGTGGTTCAGGTGAAGCCTCCCCCGAACCCATCGCCTGGTTCGCAATCACAGTAGAACAATCAATAGGGTGTTCCGGCACCACCGTTAGATGGTTAAAAACACAGTACTTTATTAGTATTCCATTACAAAAACTGGCACCACAAGTAACAACTGACGCGTTTCGGGATGTTATTAGCCCTTAGTCATAGCTAGAAAACCACCATCTGGATCCTCCTTATAAGGACTCGCCCCCTTCAAAGCTTAAAGGGACAGGTCCACTATATGACCAGAATAGTGAAACAATACAAACAGTAATAAAATGCAACAAGCTATAAAATCACATCCATATTGATTGTGGCAATAGCCAATAGATCAAATTTTCAAAAAGAATTATACATGAAGGCAAGAAAACGAACAATTCAATCACTATGAAGGGAGACAAGGTCCATATAAATAAGTAGATTACATAACAAAATCTAATCTATGAGATCAATTTACTAATTTGGCACAATTATTGACCCCTAGTTCGACAGGCATTGTGCATCAAATCAACAGTATGTACAAGCCTTTAGTATCACTTAAAGGAAATGCCCAGTCAAAAAGAAAGTTTAGCTAGAAATGTAGATGGGAAAGTGGGTTTTTTGGGCGTCCTCTACATTTCTAGCTAAACTTGTTTTTTGACTTGACATGCCCTTTAAATATGCTCATAATGATATTGTTTCAATCCTGTATTACCATTGTGTAGTCAAAAAAATGCTTAGAACACAGTTGTTTTTAATAACATAAATTGCCATTTTTGAGAAGTTTTGTTATATAAGTATTGACCTAATTCCCTGATTAACAGTTTTATATATGTGGTTCATCCCTCTAGAAAGATACAAGGACAAACAGGGTAGGATTAACTTAAGCTGGGTATACACTGTATCAATCTTTCAAAGATGACCTCTGAAACCTTTGAAAGATGTGGCAATACAGTCACTAGCAATCTCTCTATATAAAGTAAAGGGAGATCGTTCCTGACTGCCACACACCCCATGACCACGGCCAACTCCCTACACTTAGTACAGGGGGCCAACCATGACCGAGGGGAAATTTACATCCGTTTCCAATACCGACGCTGAATGTTTGTTAGCATTGCAAACAGTCGTTTTGTGCATACACACATTACCGATAGAGGACCAATCCCACTGGTACTGACGGGATTGGCCCTTTAAAAGTAATGTGTGTACCCAACTTTAGGGGGTCCCCTCCCAGGCCATTATTTTCTTTTTCTTTACATTAAACAATATGTTGGATGATGTTGGATGTACACCCAAAAGACTGAAACAAAAAAGTGTACCCAATTGTTACAAAGACATTATTTAATGTCTGTACTTGCTTTGGACAGCAAGAAAATCTTTAGCTAGGTACACAAGGGCCGATATTTTAACCAGAATGACTTATATTTCAATCGATCAGGTTGAAATATCAGAAAGACTTTTTTGCCCGCTGCCAAATCAGACGAAAGTTAGATGGTAATTTTTATCGCTAATTTTTTATCGAGCGTGTAGCCTTATATAAACCCCATGATCAGTCGCACCGAAATATCAACAGTGGTGATTCCCCCACCGACAGATGATATTTCGTCCACGCTGACCAGTCGTTTAGTCGTTTAGTCGTTTAGTTGGAATACTAATCTATATGTGCCTTCCTTTTGGGGCCCCTCTCCCCAAAGCTTCACAGTGACCTTTGGGTCTGCTGCCTAATGTACATACATGTATATTTTTTCAGCCTAACAAAGTGCTGTGTTCTTTTACAACAGATGAATTCCAGACTGTTTCAGGAAGTTGTGACTCTAACAGTACTGTATCTGAAGATGCCTTATTTAGAGATAAATTGAAACACATGGGCAAGTGTGAGTGCTTTACTTTACTTCTTCTACATGAACTTGAATTTTATTGTTTCTAAAAGAGGTATAATTAACCATTCTTTCTCCTTTAATTTTGTATTTTTGAAATATCGCCTGCATCACTTTTATTCCGACCTACAGAGGGAAACAAAAGTAAAGGTTTAAGAGCATAAAAGTACACATCAAATTGATATTTCTTATTTTTCGATAATGCATTACCTTTTGCTGCAATCTCGTGTTTTTGTCCCCTGCCTCCCAGTGCCATAGTTTAGAGGCCCTTGAAAAGTCTGCTTTTAGTCACTTCACTAATTCCAGCAAAATGCTCTTTAGTGATTGAGAATTTGTTCTTAGTGAAGAGAAATGGATTCGTCATCCCTTTCTCAAGCCAAAAGCAAGAAGACAATATATGCATCAACATTTAACAAACTAGTTGTTTGCCTTCCTAATAATGTTTAAAGGGCATGTCCACCCCTAAAACTAAAATTTGCCCCACAAACTGGCCCCACTGTATAGTGTTCAAAAATACTTACCTTACATCTCTGTTCCTAATGGTTCTCTTGCATTTCCTGTTCAAAGTTCCAGAAAGTGAAGTGTAGGAGCTGTCTTTGAGTCATCCAGTGGCCTGCTTCTTCCTTGCCCTTATTGAGAGTAGCCCTCCCACCCTCTGGATCCCTTCATGGCTGCCTCTTCACCTAACATTAAAATCTATTTCCGCAGTGTATTGTAGTTTTTCCTAGCCCACCCTCAAAACCATCAAGTTAGATTTGTAAAACAAGCCCTAGAAACATACTTACGCTCCTTAATTCCCGCGGCTGTCTGCATAGCCGGCAGCCACATCTGTGATTGACTGACGCAGGAACAAAGTAGCATAAGTATACAGTATTTCTGGGGTTTGTTGATGGTTGGGGGTGGTCTGGGGTACACTACACTACAGTTTTTTTTTTTTTTCTGGGGAAGACATACCCTTTAATGGTTAAATTTTCTGTAGTGTGGGGGACCCCCCTCCAACCCTAAATGCTAGGGTTTTAAGTTTGTTTAATAAGTGCCCAGAGATAGACTTACACAACCTTGTTCTCTCAGCCTCTGCCTCTATTGCTACTTCCCAGAACAGAGAAGCAACAGGAGCCGGACTAAGTCTATTTATGGGCATTTTTAAACTTAAAAGCCTAGCAGGTTTTTTTTGTTGTTGTTTTTTTTAATAAATGCAGTGCTGATGTATCTGGATGGCAGGGAGAGAGTTGAACAGCATATGCCAGAGTCCTCTAGGAGGACAGGGAAAGATACCAAATGACACACAGAAAGGCTCCTACTATTCACTTCTCTGGACTTTCAGCAGGTAATGCAGAAGAACTATAAGGAGCAGAGGTTAAAGGTAAGGATTTTTCAACACTACACAGTGGGGCCAGCAGTGGGGTAAATTTAGTTTGGGGGGTGGACATGCCCTTTAATATAATGAAGAAATATGTACTGCCTGATGCTTTTGCATCCATACTGTAGTGCTAGACCTAAAATAAAATACATACAAACAAAATACATTACTAAAACAAACAAAATATTTATATTATAAGACGGTATTTTCACCCCAATTAGTAACTCTCTTTAGATTGACCAGCTTCATCTTGCAACTCTTATATATCATCCCTAAGCCATCAAAGGTATTTCCCTCCACTTTGTTTTAAAGGAACACTTAACTGGCTATTATAAGTACATGAAATCTGTTTCTATCATTCACAGGGAGGAGAGAACGCTTATTCCCACCCCCTTTGAATTTTGCATTTAATCATTTTTCCTAGGGATGGGGGGGGGGGAAATTGACTAGGGAATATATTATCCAGTGATGGTGAACATTTTAGAGACCGAGTGCCCAAACTGCAACCAAAAACCCACTTATTTATGTGTCAACACAATTTAAAAGACAATTTTACCTGAATACTGAGATTTGATTGAAACAGATAGCAACAGACAAATACAGTAGATAGATTGTTTGAGATCCAAAACTGTGATTCCAGAAGAACTGAACTTTAAAGCACAAATATAAAATCAATTAATTAATATATTGGGTAAGATATCATCTTTACCCTGGCTTGTCAAGTGTCCCCCCCATATGAATCTCAGTGAGAATACCCCAGTTCCCTTCAAAAACTGTGCAGAGCAGATATCAGTACAGTAAATTGAGTAATTTGACATTCCTCACCTCCTTAGCACGCTGTGGCAGCCACAGGACAGAGAGCTCATGTGCAGCAGTTTCTCACTTACTGCAGTTCCTACCCTTGTGTGCTGGAATGAAAGAGACACTGATAGAAAGAGACACTGATGTTTACATGACCTCTCTCAGCTACGGACAGCTGCTACACTTTCTCAAAGGCTGTATTTTAAAAAGGGGAACAGACCGGGCCGTTTCTGGTATAAAAACTCTAGTGAACTCTGCTGTGCATGAGTGCCCACAGAGAGGGCTCTGAGTGCCACCTCTGGCAACAGTGCCATAGGTTCGCCACCCCTGATATAATCTAATTCTATACATTGGGAAAAGACTTTTATAGGTGTGCAGTTCTGCCCAGCACTGTAAAATGCTAAAGCAGTGCATTAAAATACCGGAATAAAATACGGTATTAATAAAATAATTTGTGGGGTATGATTTGTTATATTTCACATTAACAGGCATTCATGTTTTCTTATATACTAACTTAGGGATGTAACTATGCATGGACGCCGGACGCATTTGCTCTAGCACCGCATCACAATGTGGGAGAGATGGAGGAGATGTGCGCGGGGAGGGGGAGGTTGCGTGTGCTGTGGAGTTGGCTAGTTTATCTTAAACACTGGATAATCAGCCTATTTTGCTGCTTTGGAAAGAACATGGTAACAACCCTGAAAATGCTATGGTTCCCCAAAACAATCACTACTAGCTAAGCATAAGAGTAATGGACCCAAGAACACAAAAATGTGTGTTTTCAGTAAGACTAGGCAAACACACAAGGCATATTCAGGGTTATTCAATAGTAATAGTAATAAAAGTTTTTATTGTTAAGAATGGTGCTAATTTTGCCCCGACCAATCAGATGTTAGCTTTCAAATGTTAAATAATAGTCTCCTCACCTCAAAAGCAGGCACAGGCGCACACCGGAAGAAACAAAATCACTTCGGTGGTATGAAATAACAAAAGGTACTTTATTTAAGCCATGACACTAAGGACAGTATGCACTCTTGGTGCCTATGAGTAAGGACCGTTCGGTCCGAAACGCGTCAGGCCATGAGTGCAAAAAGTCCTTAGTGTCATGGCTTAAATAAAGTACCCTTTGTTATTTCATACCACCAAAGTGATTTCGTTTCTTCCGGTGTGTGCCTGCTTTTGGGGTGAGGAGACTTTTATTTTGGATATGGACAGAGCGAAGGGTCCGGGGCTGGCAGCACCTGGACTACCCAGATGGACGGGTGAATTGTTCACATTTGAACTAATGGAGTCTAAAATATTTTAAGATATTATACAGCGTTGGAAGTTCCAGACAGCTGGGGGTCTAGCGAAGGGTCCGGGGCAAGGGCACTCGGACCATTATCATGTTTAAGTAAGCTTTTCCTTAATGAATGTGAATGGTCAAAATACATATTGTATGTAGATAGTAGAGTGGGAGGCTTAATTATCGCTTACCTGTTTTTTGTTCACCTGGACATTATTAATTACTGTTTTAAATGTTAAATAATATCTAATTGGTTGGGGCAATATTAGCACCATTTTTAACGATAAGAACTTTTATTGAATCTCCCTGAATATGTTATAGCTGTCCATCATAATTTACACAACAAAAGTACAAGGTAAAAATCATATGTTTAACAAAATGGTTTGTCACAATCACTATTTTTTTAAGTTAGGGGGCCATACACATAGGATTACGATGCAACATGTGATGGTACCGCATACCCAATACAGATAGCAGTAGTATGTATTTTCTAATGTATCTTAGTATGATTTGTTTGGTTCCAGCTCAGGCTTTCTTCACATTTTTAGCTCTTTGATACCATCTTGTGGCCTTATTGGGCTTTTTTACTTGCATTCAACATTTATTTCCTTTATATTATATAAATAAATGTATCATTTCATGGGGAATACATTGGGTTTTTCTGAGGTACTATGTTGGTGGGGGTGAGTAAAAGTAATATACACAATGTTTGTGTTGTTTAAGCACTAAATAAATAGTTATATCAATATTAACAAATATGTAGTAATGACATTAAAGTATATAGAAATGTAAATAAGGCAAAATATATAAATAAATAAAAGTACTGTTTTGTAATGGTATCTTCAAAATGGACTGTTAAGCCACACCCCAGGAAGTTTTACAGGGAGACAATGGAAGCTTACAAAGGAACATATTTCTCACTTCCCTTTTAGTGTTGTATCCAATGGCGTGCTTAATATTAGATTGACAGCAGTGTTAGCGAATCAAGATATTTTCTGAGTGTTAGTAGGAAGTGTTAGTAGGAAGTTGCAAGACTTATATGTCACTTCCTTTGTAAAACATGTGCCTAACTCCACCCCACCCCTCCCCTCTCAATAGACAAAAAGGAGAGCTGCTGTTTGCTGGACAGTAAGAGATATCTATAGATCAGGGATAGGCAACCAGTAGATCTCCAGATGTTTGGAAACTACAACTCCCAGAATTCCTTAACTACAGAGTGCTTGTAGAGGAATGCTGGGAGTTGTAGTTTGAATTCCCTAACTACAGAGTGCTTGTAGAGCAGGGCCGTTTCTAGCCATTTTAGTGCCCTAGGAGTCCTCCCACCTACGTGCGCCCCCCCCAAAAAAAGAATGTCTGCTTCTGACACCGTCTACTGCGACTGTTCTTTATAGTGGAGCCGCTTTACTAGTTGGTAAGAGGCACACGCTGTACCAGGTGAGGCGGGCGTGTATACATATGTATGTGTGTATGCAGCGACACTGGTCACCAATGAAATACTGAAGGGAAGGACAGAATAGATTTCAGTGGATGTGCGGTATGTGGCACCAGTGTTCTCCCCAGAAATAGTTTCCAGCCAGGTAGGGCAGAACAGGGAAATTTGGAGAGAGCTAAGACATTTTACAATATTGGCATTAATAATTTCAGTGCCAGCAGAACATTACTATTAACTCTTTAGTGCCAGCAGACTTTACTATTAATACTTTCAGTGCCAGCACCTTTCCAGTGAATTGCTATTAACCCTTCAGTGCCAGCAGACTTCCCCATAGTATTGCCATTAACACTTTCAGTGCCAGAAGAGTATTACCATGAACCATTCATGAATGAACCATTCATGGAACCATAAATCCACTCCCTAGGGAGGAACTTTATTGAGGTAAAAATAAAATATTGCATTAGAATTTCACATATAACAAACATAGCAATTTTTGGACAATATGCATTACTTTTTGTTGCTTATTGTATCTCAATGTTTACAATAATGTAAAAATTAAGAATATATAGGACTAATAACATCATTACAGTTTAACTCCATAAACATTGTTATATTACTAAACCATTTTTTGTTTACTTGTTTTGTTTCTCATCTGGGGACTTTCTTCACAGTTGGGGGATGCTTTTCTTTTATCAAGGTGTTTTGCCTATTAGAAAGTATTTTTACACATACGCTTCATTCATTTAAATACTCATTGATTGCCTGTATTGGGAGATCTTTCCCAACAGTTCCACACTTTATCGTATTTAAGGGGGCAACCCCTGTGGGTGTACATTCATTTTTTTGTATGGCAGTATTCTATTAATTTCTTGCTTCCATTGTTGGATGGTAGGGGGAGAGTCTTGCATCCAGATCTTGGCAATTTGCTTTTTGGCAATAAATAATGCCTCCCTTATAAAGATTTTGGAGAATTTATTGGTTGGTAGTGAGTCTACAGAATTTTGTAAACATACTTCTTTGGGGTCCATGCCCACAGGGTATCCCATCTCATCGTGTAGGAACTTTATAACCTGTTGCCAGTAAGATTGTATTTGTGGACACGTCCACAAAATTTGGTAAAAGGTACCAGAGAGATGTTGGCATTTGGGGCAATTCGGGCTATGACTTGTTTTATATTTAGAAATTTGTTGGGGAGTTAAATAAGCTCTGCTTATTATTTAGATTTGTGTTAGTCTGTCAGAGGCCTTGGATGAGACACTCTTACAGGAATCCAGTATCTCATCACATTCCTCGGCGTCTATTGGTCCAACATCTTGCTCCCACGTTGTTTTTTTGATTTGTGATTGTTGTTGTGTGGATGGAGTGTGGAGGGCTTGATACATCATGGAAATTAGTTTGGTTGAGACCTTTTGACTTAAGGTTCTTGGCAGCAAATTAGTAACTAGTTCTGGTATTTGATGTTTGAATTGGGTCTGAAGGGCATGTCTGATCTGGAGGTACCGAAAAAACATGGTTGGGGAGATGGATTTCTTCTTTGAGTTGATCAAATGTTTTCAATGTGTTTTCATGTATAAAATGTGATAGTTGGTAGATTCTGTGGGTGGAACTCTGGGAGGTTTTTATTTTCCCATAATGGGGCTTGTTTGTGGAGAATAGGGATTTTCAGTTTATTGAGAGCTAGGTCCCATATTTTCAGGGCCTGATTTAGAAGTGTGTGTTTTTTTAGGGTTAAGCCTGTCCCTTTCTGGCCTCTAGCGATTAGGTAAATGGGGTCTGGTTATATGGTTTGCGTGTGGTATTCCCATCATTTCTAGAGTTCTAGTTGGTTCTGTGTTATACCAATGATGCATGTGGGACAACTGGGAGGCTATTTAGTAGAGGTTATAGTCAGGTATGGCTTGCCCTCCCAGGTGTGTGGGCCTTTTGAGTATTTCCCAGCTCACCTTCCTGAGTTCTTTTTAGTTACGCCGCATAACGTTTTCTCTGCTGTGCTCCTGTCAGGTTTTTGATGATGGAGCCAATAGGAAGACACGCTCCTAGTAGAGCGGGACTTCTAATTGGCCTCAGCAATGACAGAGAGAAGGAGGAGGAGAGGTCCAGCACAGTCATGGAAACTGTAGGTTTGTAAAGCAGCTTAACTAAGAAGCAGCTTAACTTAAACCTAGAGGTTTAAGTCCTAACCCAGGGTATGATGCATGTGGGGAGCTGGTAAGAAGTGAGTATAATTGTCCTTTAATATGGAAACTATGGATTATTCTGCTTATCTTGAACTTGGATCTATATGGAGACTCTCCCTAAAATATGAATGTGGTCATCCGCATAATTTACACTAAACCAGTGATGGATTTTAGAGACCGAGTGCCCAAACTGCAACCCAAATTTTTTATTGTAGTTATAGTGCCAACATATCTGTTGTGTTCAGTTAGTTCAACTGGACTTAAAGTTTAGTTTTTGAAGATGTTTCGCTAGTCATCCGACTGGCTTTTTCAATTCAGAATGACTTGTACAAGAATCTGCTGGCAATTATGTACCCTGGAAGGTCCCAATTAGCATATCACAGCCAGTTGTTAAGGACCTTCTGAATGCAAGGCGTGATTGCATTGTGGCTAAGAGGTGTTATAGGAACGCCCAGGGTAAGGTGTCAAAACAGCATTGTACATGGCAGACAGTTGGTGTCGAACCCCCCACTTCTATTCAATCAACTAGAACAGAACCTGGCCTCACAGCTACCTGTGGCCACCTTGGAAAGAGCGATGGAGTTCACCAAACAAGCACAGCTTTCTCAGCACTGTAAGAGCAAGCAAAGGCAACAGAACAAGTTCTCTATTCTGTTATCCCAGAACACCCCCAAAGGAGAAAAACTACCTTGGATACAAGATGAGGGAATTGTCACTTCATCAAACAAGGAGGGATGGGTGAGAAACTTGTCTAACAGGATCCTGACCCAGCTAGAAATGGAAGTACTAGCTAAGGGCTTGAACTTTGCCATCACTCCTAAAGCCGTCCCTGTGGTGGATATTATAGCAGCCACAGAAGCCTCAATCCACAATAATAAGGTACCACAGAGTGAGGCAGACCAACTTCACCTTAAGGTATCTGCAGCCTTAGCCAGTGCTAAAACTCCTTCATCTAACCTGACCACACAAGAAAGATTCTAGTATCACCATTCTGCTAGCAGACAAGGGAAGATGCACAGTGGTACTCAACACCTCAGACTACTATGCTAAAGCGACCACGCTCCTGGCTGATAACCAGGGATTCCACCGACCATTATAAGAAAAAGGTTGTAGACTTACTACAACAGCTTCAAAAGGATAAAGCCATTGATCGAGCAATGTATCAACGCCTCTACCCTGGTGAGGCACCACTACCCTGAAGGGGCACCACTAATACCTATAGTCATCAGCATCAACTCTGTAACATACAAGGTGGCAAAATACTTAGCCAACATCTTAGGGCCATTGGTGGGAAATTCAAAGCATCACTTCCAGAATTCCCAGGATTTTACCAACAAGATTGAAGGTATAGTACTCGGTGCAGAAGAAAATATGGTGTCCTATGATGTGACGTCTCTCTTCACTTGTATACCCACCAAGGAGGTTGTTGACATGGTGAGAAAACGGCTAGACCAAGACAGCACTCTTACCAGCAGAACTGATCTTAACCCAGAACAGGTGTGTTCCCTACTGGACTTGTACCTGAATACCACCTATTTCAAATACAGGGATAAGTCCTATAAGCAAAAACATGGATATGTTCTATGTGTATATGTGCTATGGTATCTCCAGTTTAACCCATTGTTGTCAACCTTTACATGGAGGAAGTGGAAAAACAGGCGCTTAATACCTTTAAGGGCATAGCACCCAGCCACTGGTTCAGATACTTGAATGACACCTGGGTTAAAATCCACTAGAAGGAAGTAAAAGCCTTCAAAGAACACATCAATGCTGGATGGTAAGCTGGAAGTGGAGGTTTACAGAAAACCAACCCACACATATCAGTATTTGATGTTTGACTCCCACCACCCTTTAGACCGCAAGCTGGGTGTCATCAGAACTCTGCAACACAGAACAGAGAACATCCCCACTAGCACTGAGGCGAAGGCTAAAGAAATTAAACATCTCAGAGGAGCCCTTAAAACTTGTGGATATCCAGACTGGGCCTTTGTCAAAAGAAGTAGAAGGAAAGAGAAGAACACGTATACCAACAGTGAAGGGGAATAGCAAGACAGGAGAAAGAACATGGTCATCCCATATGTAGCAGGGGTCTCCGAGAAATTCAGAAGAGTTTTAAATAAAACACTGTATCCCTGTCTGCTTTAAACCAAACAACACACTGAGGCAGCAATTGGTACATCCGAAAGACCCAGTACCGAAATGAGTCATCATATGTGCAGTGCAGTGAAGAGTGCACAAATTTATGGTCACACAAAAAGAGAAAACACATTTTTCAAGAGTTGATATAACTTAATTGCACTTTTACAGACATATAATATGAGAAAATGCAATCATATAGGGTTTTTATGTGTATATTAGTGCCCAAAACCAAAGCAATAGTTGAAATACATTGCCCCATATGATCACTGGCCAATACCAGATGAACTCCCTTTGCTACTAGATGCTCAGAGATCCACAAAATTTGCTCCTCCCATCATCCCCCAGCTTTCACCAGGGAGTGCCAATGTGGGCAAATCTGAGGTCCTAAAAAGGACAGACAATCCCTCCACAAACATGAAAACAAATCAACCAAATATATTGTAGATAATGGTTAGAGGGAAATTTCAGTGCTTCATGGTAACTAGAGGTTATTGGATTGCATTTGTTTCACTTTATTTTCATGCTAAAGACATCCAGTCAGGGCCACTTCTACCATGAGGCAGAGTTAGATATTTGTCTCAGGCAGCACCCCTGCACTGAAGAAGAAAGGCGGCAGACAGGCAGTGGTGGAAAAAAAACGTTTTCCCTCGACTGGTCAAGAAATTTTTTTATTTCCCCTAGTAACAGATATGATGTTGTTAAAATAATTTTATATTGATAGGATAGCTTTAGTTCCTTTGTTAGGCTAGGTTAGACTAGTTGGGTTAGTTAGGGCCCTACTGAAAGAGTCTACCTTGACATGGTGGGGGGCTTACAAATCTTTTGGCTAAAAAATTTTATACTACAGAAAGTATGGCATCTCTAATGCATAATAAAGGGCGGCATTCAAAAGTTTGACTCAGGCAGCAAAAACCCTAGAAGTGCCCCTGCATCCAGTGAGGTGTCAAAGTGTTGAATAAACTTAAATATAGAAGACAGTGTGCCTGGGCTAAGTGGTTATTTAATCGGGGAAATAATTTAAAATTACTGGCAGTGCCAAATAAGTCCAGGCCTTATGGCCTCCACAGGAGCTTCCATAGGAGAGGGCTAGAAAGTGGATGGGAGTGAAGCAAATGTGCTTTGGATTTGGGGGTACTGTATGGGATTACTGTCCATTTAAAGGGCAACTAATGCCTCAAAACAATACAGAATCGGGAGGATTTCCTTCTGATTCCTGTATTGTTTTGAGGCTTTAGTTGCCCTTTTAATGGGCAGCAGAATTCCCATACAGTAGTCCCATACAGTAATAGCCATACTGGATTTGGCTATTACTGTATGGGAATTCTGCTGTCCATTTAAATGGCAATTAAAACCTCAGAACAATACAGAATCAGGAGACAGTAATGGTCATATATACTTGGCTTATATAATTTTTCAGGCAAAAATAGGTACCTCGGCTTATACTTGGGTCAGCTTTTACTCGAGTATATATGGTATGTAGCTGACTGGTATCTTGTACTCCCAAGTCCTATTCTGTATAAGCCATGAACTTGTATTTTGCACTGATAAATTCTAACAAGATAAAAACATGTCATGCCTGCAAATCGGATGAATAGCTCTATACCATTAGACTGTATGGCATGTTATAATGCCAGCGGTTCTGGACACAGGCATTAGCCACAGGACATAAATGAGGAACTTTGCATGTCTCCACAGAAACTAGCTCCAGGACATTTATGGTGCCCTTGAATAAGTGAATATTTCTCACAATATTTTTATGAATAGTAGGCAAAGCTTGCCAAGTCTAGATATACCAAACTGCTCTAATCCAAAACAAGTGCTGTAATAAAATTTAAAGTGCTTTAACAAAGTATTAGTTTAGGGGACGTAACACTAATAAAAAGCAGGATTTAATAGGATTTCCTTATTAACTTTTTCTCATTCTATATCCATTGTATCAACACACATAATTCCCAGACACATACATACTTTTCACTGTGCACCAACGGGCACAGTTTTGCTAGTATATTCTTAAATAAGTGTGGCTTAAATAATCGTAGATGATGATTCAATAACAATAATGTACTCTGCTGCAATCATTTGTGTGCACAGTTCTGTTTTTATGAATGTACTAAATTCCTTGATTTATCTTTTTTGCCTACTGCAATAAGCTACTGTAGGTGATTATATATAATGTTATTTTTTCTCCATTTTAAATGTTAAAACAAAAATAAAGAGCAGTTTTCAGAGGATCAGTGTAGTAATATTATGTTTAGCAAACATACCATATTTACTCGAGTATAAACCAAGGTTTTCAGGCTGAAAAATCAGCTTAAAAACCCGACCTCCGTTTATACTCGAGTGAGTCACTTACTTTGGAAATCTGGCCACCACTCCCTCGCTGCCTGTACTGATGCGCTGGCTGACATCACTGCCCGGCGTCGAGTAGTGACGCCAGACAGCTCATCAGTACAGACAGTGAGCGAGCAGTGACAGTAAGTGACTGAATTTACACAGATGGCTACCGGTAACAAATTTAAAGAGAAGGATGCCCACAGATGGTACCCACTTACCAGTAAGTCCACTGAACTGGGGGGGAGGGTGAGGGTGCAGGTGTTTGGAAACTACAACCCCCAGCTACTAAAGCATGCTGGGAGTTGTAGTTTCCAAACATATGGAGTGCCAAGGAATGAGGCTTTAGTGTCTTGTAAATGGATAGCAGAATTCTCATACAGTAATAGCCAAATCCAGTATGGCTATTACTGTATGGGACTACTGTATGGGAAATCTGCTGTCCATTTAAAAGACAACTAAAGCCTCAAAACAACACAGAATCAGAAGGAGGATGGTATCTATTGTTGCCTTATGATTCTGTATTTTTTTAGGATTTAGTTGCCCTTTAAATGGACAGCAGAATTCGCATACAGTAGTCCCATTCAGTAATAGCCATACTGGATTTGGCTATTATTGAATGGGACTACTGTATAGGAATGCTGCTGTCCATTTAAAGGGCAACTAAAGCCTCAAAACAATACAGAATCAGAAGGCAGTAGTGGTCATAATTTCTACCCTCGGTTTATACTCAAGTCAATCAGTTTTACTATTTATTTCGGGTACCTCGGTTTATACTCAAATATATACAGTATGCAATTCCATTTTGTATCCTTTGCATCTCTTATATAAAATGTTTTTTCTGATGTGCTGAAAGAAGGATCCAGTAGATGGCAGACTTGATCCTCAATCTAAAAATATTCTGCACTTCACCAAGGACTTTTTGGTAGACTGCTAAACTGTAGGAATTTATTTGTATATGTGATCCAGCAGCGAAACTGCCGGGCCCCCCTGCAAGACCAGTACTGAACCTGGTAGAAACAGATGATCATGCATATCCTTACTGAACGCGCATGATCAGCTGTTTAAAAACAGCTGATCGCTGGCCCTCTTAGTCCCCGGGACCCCCCGCTGTCACGGGCCTTGCGTTCCCGGTAGTTACGCCACTGATGTGATCCTAATAACAAATGCCTAATCCTGGAAATAGACTTTTTGCCTATAAATGCACAGGGAAGGGGTCATTAAATAGTGCCCTTCTTGACACAAGCTCGTGGCCCAAAAGTCTGTTTATATTAACCAAGCCCTGCACAAGTGGCAACACGATTCTGCAGCAGAATCCCCAGGAGCAGACAGACAGTCCTGCAGCCCTTCTACACCACAGTTGAACCCCTCACCTTGACGTTTGGATGCAATATGCTTAGCATAAATTTCCTTGCATATGAGGCAATTATAATGAAAAGTGATTTACTTACTACAACTGACAGACAATAAGCACACCTGCCCCTCTTTTTACAGTAATCATCTTGCCCTTATATTACACATGTACACCTATTAACACATTGACTAACTGTAACAAGATATTCAGTGTTAAAGATATCCAAGCATCTTTAAGGGTGTTTATGGCCATGTTGTGATGACAGAGCCTTTCTTAAGACAGAGCCTTTCTTAAAGGGCATGTCCACCCCTTTCCCAAACTTTTGGCATATAGTAGGGCTAGTTCCCCCAGCCCCAACCGCTATAATATTTTTTTCAGAAAGTCCCCCAATAGTTACTTACCTTCCCTCTCTCCACCGCCGCAATGCCCGGCCTTCTGTTTGCATAGAACTGCAAGCAGGGGGCCGGACCGGCAGACGCGTCTGTGATTAGCTGAGAGCCTGCCAGGCTCGTCTGTTAAAAAAAGCAGCAGAACTCTACTTACATTACTTTGTTACCACGATGCTCTGCATTGACAGCAGCCGCGTCTGTAATTGGCTGCCTCAGCCAAGTTTTGGGGGTGGTTATGCCCTTCAACATTACTGCCCTCATAGTGAAGAACCATTTATATTGATTACGCTGAAAATATCAAACTACTTAAATATAGACAAGGATGTTGCATAATTCACAATCTTTTTGTATGTCAAACGAATGATGGAATGATAACTGTTAAAAGGATATGTCCACGCCCCCAAACAAACTTTCGTATTTAGACTAATTGGCCCCCAAAACCTCGACCATGCGAGGTTTAAACTTATCAAATCTGCTTCTTTAATGTACTAACCAGCCCTCGGCTGCCTTCTGCCGACAGTCTTCTGTGCATTGAAGCAGGATAAGGGGCCCGGCCGGCAGCATTGTCTGTTATTGGCTGAGACACACAGAAGCAAAAGAAGGGGCCGGACTGGCAGTGGTGTTTGTGATTGGTTGAGACTCTATGTCTCAGCCAATCACAGATGACGCTGCTGGTCTGGCCCCTTCTGCTGTTTCCATGCATGGAAGACAGGCAGCGGAGGGAACAAGGGCTGGTAAGTACATTTAAGAGCAGATTTTATAAGTTTAACTCGTGCACAAACACGCAAAAAACGCGCTAGTGTGGCCTAGCCCTAAAGATGGCAAACTTTCTAAGGATGTGTGTCATGCATTTAAGGTTGGGGTGTGTCCATTTATTTATTTCCCGCTCTGGAAGCCAGAATTCTGTAAGCTCTGGTATTTTCTCTATTTATATAAATTTTTTGTACCTTTATTGTATGTCTTTATTTGTAACATTTTCTGTTATTTTTGTATTATATGCACTGTCCACCTTTTGGAAAATTGAACCTAAAATTTAATAAGTTTTGTCTTTGATGCTCTAAAGGAACTCAAGTAGCCTCTGATAAAGTTACATGTGTTTGGATGGTCTTTTGAATACTATTGAATACTTTGCTTGTGTAAATGCTAATTAACTCTGTGACTGCTGACAGGGAAATTTGAATGAGTGAAGCTGATTAACCCTTTGGTTGTTGGAGTCAGTGGTATAGTGTTAATCATTTAGCTGCTAGGACAGGTGTGTACATAGGCTAAAAATTATTTTGTGGGGTCCACAAGGACTAAACCTGGGGTGGTGGCAGCAAACACCGATTGATTGGTCAGATCACGTGTCCAGTGAACTGGCATTTGGGACATACAAGATGTAGTTGAGTTGTCCATGATTAAAGGGCAACTAAAGACTCGTAACAACAATGAATCAAGACAGGGCACCTTGATAAAAAAAATTGCCTCTCCTCTCATTTTGATGTGGGTGCTAAATTTTCTAAAATGGGGATTTATTTTTATTTTTCAGCATTCCAGTATCGCACAGTGTAGTCCTTGACCACTGTGTTCTTTGCACATGCCCCAACCTAAACTATTTCGGGAACTTTTTACAGCAGGTCACACCTACTAGTAATCCCTAGCCAATCCTGTTATAGTCCATATTGGTCAGGGGAGCATGTGACTGAAGTCAGGAAGTGTGACCAGTGGAATCAAATAGTTATTTTCTGGGGATTACTTCTTCACGGGATTACATTTGCTTTATAAGAGAAAAAAAGTCTCCAGACAACATTGTCCCAATAGACCGTGCACATTCACAAACATACAAGAAGCTTTATCTCACCTCTCTCTTTTCTGTGACTGCTGGGTGCTTAAGAAACAATACAAAATAGTCTACTGTCTGAGTTTACTGGGGTTTTTTTTTTTTTTTCCCATTATCATTCTAGAAAAATATAAAGTATCTATATATGTACAAATTTTATATAAAGCAGCTCTGTTTCTTATTAACCTACCAGCATGAATTGCTGACTGCCTTCCTGGAGCAATAAAAAATTATGAATTGATTTAACTGATTTTATTTCCTATCAAAAGATTAATATATTCTGTACCTACTTCTATATGTACAGTGGTGGCTCACTGCTAAAGTGCTGGTTTTAGAAATACACAGACCTGTGGGTCACAGGTTCAAATTCACAGAATATTTTTTTTGTTTCAATTATGTTCCTAGCATATTCTACAAAATTGTATATGTACTTACATTCTACCTAGTAGCTCTTGCAGGATAGGGGTAGAAAGCTTTCTTTTTAGCAAGATACGTTACATGAGGTTGCAGGTTCGATTCCCCAGACTTTTATTTTTCAATAAAATTTTAATTACTATTCTGTTTCTTACATTTATGCAGGAATAACATTTCTTTTCTTTATGAAAAGGAAAGAAATATATCATTGTTAGGGACAGGAGCATTTAAATATGTTTATAAAAAAAATACTAAATCTCTGTTTTGTGTCAAAGCTGTATGTAATTCACAGAGTAATACGCAGATTTCAATTTCTTAACCAGGACTTCCATTTTAATGTGTAGACATCTGTATAGAAAATAGAGACCGTGAATACTGGGGTCAGCAGGCATGGCCCTTTGATGACTACATTGGTTGTGAGTTGTACTGGCAACAACATGGAAGTCTTCCTAGTTACAGAATCTATTACTTACATGTACTAAATTCAACTTACTAGAGATAAATCTTACAATTTATAGGTGTTCTGTGCAGAAAAGCTTTCTTATTGGGATTTTAAAAAAATGTTTTTTAAAAATGACATTTACTCAAATGGCAATTTACAGTTTATTAGTGTTCATGAGGAAGAATTTTTTAAATAATCTAGTAAATATTTTGGTTTAGTTCTCCTTTAAGCTATTGGAAGGTCTACATGTGTGCAAGTGTGTGCAAAATGCAGAGATTGTAGTATTTGTTTACTATAACTACATCACAGTGGAAACCTTCACAAAAAAAGTCCAGATATAGTTGCATTTAAAGGGGAAGTTCAGTGGAAATACATATACTTTTCAGAAACAAGTGCAGTATTTTTTCATCTCAATGACCTTAATCTGCCAATTCAGCATTTTGTCTGTGTATAAATAAATGTAACCGAAATACTGACTTCCTGCTCGCAGGACCCCTAGTAGAGACCATTATGGTCTTGCACTTCGTCAGTTGCTCAGTAGAGATCTGAGCATCTTTGACCCATTCAACTGCAAATCAGTAGAAATTACTGTTAGGAACATTCCAAGGATTTGGTGCATTCTGGGAAGAAGAAGGACCTTTAGAACTTGAAATGGCAGCTCATTAATGTCAACAGCAGGGAACAGTAAAGGGTGTGAAATCAACTGATTTTTCAATATGGGAGAGAATATATAGAATAACTAAGAAGGCATTACACAAACTAACAATTTAACAAATATTGATAATTTCCACTAAATTTCCACTCTCCCTTTGATAGTTGTAATGCCTATAATACATATTTACAGGTCAGTTTATATTTCAGCAGGAGGTTTGTTTTTTTATTCACTTTTTTTGTTTTCAAAAGTAAAACCCCTGACGTTGCTATTTATTTTATTATTGTGCAATTAGGTTTTTATGGTATTTCCAGCTCTGATTTGTGTGAGTAATTTTTTGATACTCGGTTTATTGTACCCTAAATCTTTTTTATAGCTATTTTCATGCCCTGTTGCATTTTTGTCTGAACTGGTCTAATAGTGTATGTTCATTTATTTTGTGTTAACTTTCCTTTTTAGTTATTAGTCTACATTCCTGGCTTCTGACGTCTGCCCATGCCACCCAGCTTTGTTCCTTTGCTAGTGTCTCTAACCTTTTGCTGGTTTTGGGTAGTTTCCAGCTGTGCTTAATTTAATTACTAGAACTGTCCTTTTTAAGAATTATAGGTTGTCTATAGTTGTAACCAAAGGAACCAGGAAGCATTAGTCATAGCTAAGTCTGCAAGGACTTGAATTTGTTAACCCCTAGCTTATGTTGGTTTCATTATAACACACTGGACTCCTCCCATAATGCAAAAGGCATATTGATAGGTTGTGTCCATTGGGCAAGGCCTAATTTAAAGATATACTTATTACCATAAATAGTGCTAGAAAGGAAATATAGTACTCTACTTTAAATACAGTGCTGGAGATCAGTAACTATCAGAATCTTCCTTCATTATTCTATATCTGTAGTGTTTTAGAAATTCTACTTCAGCAGTGAGTATAAGCCTATTTTTTTTAGGTTGCTAGCAGCAGTGCTCTGGAATGTGTATCTCCCACTTATTTGTTTTCTGTGCTCCCCTTTGTAAAATACAGGCTTTTTTTTTTCAAGCAAAGACATATTTTCCTTAAGGGTTTACATTTATTAAAGGACAACTAAGCCTCAGAACAACACTCTTTTAGAAGGAAGAGCACCTTAATATAAAATCAGTAATATGTGTCTCACCTCTCATTTTGATATGGTTGTTGGGAAATTTACCATAATAATATGAGGTTTGTGTTTTATTTCCCAATATCTCAGTATCACACAATGTGGCCACTGGCCATTTTGTTCTTTACACAAGTCCTAAGATACTGCAGGAACTGGTTACAGTTGGTTACACCCACTAGTAGCCTCTAGCCAATACTTTTTACAGGACAGATTAGGCAAAGGAGCATGTGACTGAGGTCCGGAGTGTGGCAAGTTACTTTATGCACACAGTTATTTCATCCAGTTTTTAAGGGGGTTACATTGATTTAAATGCTATTTACTGTAGTTGAATTTTACAGTTTATTGTTGGTTTTAGAGGGGATATTTTCAGATTCTGGAGTGTAAATTTGGGTTAAGTTCTCCTTTAATCAAACCATGGAAATGTTTAATTTCTACACGTGTCCTCTTTTTAACAAGTGTCTGTTTAGCAAACATGATAATGTGATCCAGTGAATACAGCTGAAACCATTGGACTATAAATTGTAATGGTCAGATTAATGCATCTTCTAACAGCCAAACAATTTATCCTATTTGGAATCATCCCATAAAAATGTAATTTTGGTATTTTTGTTATGGTAAATAACGACAAGACCTCATCGCAGAAATAAAGCCTGACATACAGGGATCAATACAATATTCCTGATAGAGCTGATACACTGCTTCGTCCATTGCCATCTGTTCGATAGACTGTGAGGATATCCGGTAATATATCGATGAGAAGGGGATTGGATCAATTGGTTAATTATCTTGAATAGATAAGCTGAAATCTACCCAAGTTGGTGTAGGAGGTGTACCTTAAACAGAACTTCACGATTGAGTTTCAGTTGGGAAGCCATCTAATGTGTCTCTACATAATGGCCTCATGATTGATCTATTTGATGTGCTGTTATGTTGGCCATACACTGATCCAACGTTATGTCAATTCGATTTTTAAATCAATATCAGTCTTACCTTCTGACATTTCCTGACGAATCATAGTTTGCGTTTGACACTATGGTTTTAAAGCTGAGCGCAATATGATCTGGCCAGGCTGTTTCCTTAAAGGACATGTAAACTGGAGCAAATCATTTTTTAACTTGTTACACAGTAATTACGAATAATTACCACCAATCATATATCTGCTTTTTTTTCTTCTCTGACCTTCCTATCCCTTGTTTTTTTTAGCTGTGGGAGTTTTACTTTTTAAACGGGGTGGGGCACAGCTAGTCAGTAAAGAACTGTCAATCACCCAGATCCTCCCCCTGGCACACTACATGTAAAACTATCCATTCTATAAAAGTAAAGCTTATTTATCAGTCACTGTATGGCTAATTGATTCAGCATTAAGATCTGAAAAGGGAATAAGCATTTTTTGTTGTTCTGTGCTCTTTCTGTGCAGATAAACCCAATCCTGCAGTTAGCTGCTGTCTGTGTTAGTTAAGTCCCAATGTAGCACAGTACCATACACCTTCAAACTCCTACAGCTAAAAGAAAATCTTACTTGAGTCAAGCAGTGATTACAGCTCCCAGTGCTGCTTACCTTCCTATTGCAAAGCAGTTTTACTTTCACTTTCATTATAACACAAAATCACTGGGTGAATGCTATTGGCTGTAGTGAGGCACAGATCACCCTCCCCCCTGCACATGCTCCACACTCCATTTAATTGTGCCTCAGTTTTGGGAGGGGGTGGATACATAGAGAGGAGACATGCATACTAACTAGGAGTGAGCTGAACAGGACATGAGGAGATCTAGTGACATGGAGCACTGAGAGCAAAAAGGGATCAAGTTCCTGACACTATAGAAATATATAAAAATATAGAAATGGATAAAGAAGTCGTTTTTTTCAGTTTAGTGTCCCTTTAACATTGTATAACAACAGAAGATAGAAACTGAATATGCCCAACTTTAGTCCTCTGTGAACAAACATTCAGGGCTATTCAATAAAAGTTCTTATCGTTAAAAATAGGTCTTTGTTTGACCTAATTGCCCCTACCAATTCAAATGTTAAATAATAATGTCTCATTGGTTGGGGCAAAATAAGCACCATTTTTAACGGTAAGCAGCCTCATTTACCGAGAGCCGGTACGCTCTTATTTGGAGATAGTCGGAGAGATAGGAGATATAATGGCTTCACTATCGGTTAGCGTGACTTTAAAGGGTATGTCCACCCCTAAAATTGATTTTTAATATGCTGCTCCCCATGTCCCCAGCCCCAGCCGCATAAATATTTTTTTCAGAAAGCCCCCCAAACTCTTACTTACCTCCCCTCGTTCCTCGCCCCGCACTGCCGGCCCTCTGCTTGCAGAATGCAAGCAGGGGCGGACGGCAGTCGCGTCTGTGATTGGCTGAGCGGCACCAATCACGGACGCGGCTGCCGGTCATTCATGCAGCGGAGGAAAGCGGAGAGGTAAGTAAGAGTTTGGGGAGCTTTTTGAAAAAAAAAATATGCGGTTGGGGCTGGGGGACATGGGTGAGCAGCATATTAAGGGGGTTTTGCGCTAGGGGGAGGGATAGTAGAACGGGAGGGAGAGGGAGGGGGAGGGAGGGGGGAGAAGGGCTGCAGTGCGCATGGCAAATATCTACCGGAGGCAAGATAGCAGGCAGAGCCCTGCTATCCTCCTGGTGGTTAGTTTTGGGACTTTGGGGGGGGGTTTACAGGAGAACCCTATGGAGCTGGGATGTAAGGTAAGGATTAAACTACACTACATGGTGGGGCCAGTAGTTGGGGGGATTATAGTTTTGGGGGTGGACATGCCCTTTAACTCCTTGGCTGCGCGAGAATCAGAAAAGACACCCATGATTCAAAAGTTGTTCCACCTGGTGAGACCACAGAATTTTTTTTCAGAAGGAATGCCCATACACAGATGATTCATCTGCCACTTGTTCATCAGCAAACGTGCAGCATTGCAGGTGTGTACGAGTCTTTAGCCCTTGGAAAATGCACCCTTCCACCTCCTCCAGACATAAACCTTTTTCTCTTGTTGCTCCCATCCTCTGGAATTCTATTCCCCTCTTTCTTCCTCAAGAAACCCCAATCAGCAGGTTTAAATCTAACCTTGCATCCTATCAGCCTATGATTGTTAAATTGATACTGCACCAGTTCTTACTATGGCACTTGCACCCTTTTCTATGTATCTGTATTTTACCCACCTAACTAGATTGTAAGCTGTACGGTGCAGGGACCTCTTTCCTCATCTTACAAGCACCTGCATACTTTTTGATGCTCATACTTATTTATATAGTTATATATTTATGTATATTTATTTGTACGGCTTTTTGTATTCTAATTTTGTCTCTCACCTCACCGTGGCCATCCATTATACATCTTTATGTAAATGTTTGCAATTTATGCCATTAGATCCTACTTCATTCCAACCCAGTAAATGAAAGCACAAGTACAATATATTATGAAGTGCTTTTTAAACTACTGTAATCTCACCAATTGACTACACATTTGGCCATTCCCTATATGAGACTCTTGCCTGCAAAAGTTTGCAACCGAGAAAGAGTCACCCTCAGAGGCAAAAGAAAAATGTGGTTCTTTCTTATGTTTATCTTACACCTTTCTTCCAAAATTAAACGCTCTCTGTATTGCAAAAATACAAGGAGCGTGAAATAAAAAGGCCACTGTTTGTTAAAGGGTCACTATACTCACTCAAACAACTTTACATTATCTGAAACTACAATTTGAGAGAAGTAAAATGGTGGTACTCACATATTTATCAGTGCTTGCTTTGACATTAAAATTTTTAGTGACATTTGACATTAAAATGTTTAGTGAGTGCCCCTAATTGCCCCCCCCACCTCCCTTACTCTCACTGCATTGTTGTAGTGTCTGTGACTCTTATAAGTTCTGCACAGCCTCACCATAGACCCTGTTCTGCTTCCACATCCCTCCCTCCCTCCTTTTCTCTTCTGGTCCTCTTAATTGGTGCAGAAAAGGTGCTGCTAGTCAGCCAAAGATCCTAGTAAGAGGCCAGGGATGGGACATCTTATACTATCTAATAATATCTGCTTCTGGAGTGACAGGTCTTTCCCTGTAAATACTATGATTTTAAAATGATGATTTCTCAGAATCTGTAGGTTAAAATCAGTTTTGGAGCAGTAGGATCTTGAGTATAGATACCCTTTAAATTAAAATAATGTTGCATTTTATTTTTTTTTTTCAGCTACAAGGAAGAAATTGTTTGAAATTGCACGAACGTTTTCAGAAAAAACAAAAATGAGAAAGTCAAAAAAGAAACAGTTGCTTAAGCATCAAGCGTATCCTTTATATATATATATATATATATATATATATATATATATCATATACCTTTGAGGGAAAACTTTCTTTGTTTTATAATGTTGTAAAATTGAATATGGAATTCTATAGGGAAATAGCTCATACTGCATGCTAATAGACTGAATTTAACAGACACGATAAATAGAAATATATGTGGGAATGCAATATTGAGCACATACTGCATTGCAGGAGAGTGGAAGTAAGTTGCACCACACAAGTAGGACTTTTGTTTTCTTAAAGTTTACTGCATCACTGGCAGCACACTAGCATAAAAAACATTTGGTATTCACAAAGGAACTGCAAGTTCATGTGTAAAACCCACAATAATCTATTTAAACACCGGCACTAAGAGGTTTGCTTGGCTTATACATTAAATATCATGTATAGTGCTTATATACTAAATGTAGCATATACTGCATTTGGCTGATAGTTTCTAAAATTAAGGGGAAAAGGCATGCTCCAGTATCCACCTTTCTTTTCCATTGGTATTAACAATATGGGTTAGTTTATGAAAAGACGTTTTTTTCGAGGTTTGTACTATGTTACTTGTGAACACATGACCAACTTGGTAATGCAGAGAATAAAATCAAACCAATTCAAAAGAACTTGGTTAAACAAATAATCATTACAGTGCTGGACTGGAGTGAGGCTGGCTACATAAACTAACTTAAGAAAAAAAACGACAAGGAGCATGATTGATGTCGGCAGCACCAAAATATATTTTCTAACTTTGACAGGTTTAACTAAATCATAAACCTTATGATTTAGTTAAGCCTGGCAACACACATCTCTATTGTAAAGCAATACATTCTATTTTGGTATTGCTTTTTGTCTTTCCACCTTTCTCTCCTTGTGGTATTCATTTTGAAGATTTGGTCCATAGCCAGATAGAAAATGTTGTTGGAATCACAGCTATGTATAATATAATTTCTTTGTATTTGTCATGTACAATGTAAAGAAAACAGCTAGCTGGAAGTAGACTTTAATGTTCATAAAGTAATTTTTCTTGGTTATTTTCTTAACTGCAACCTTAGCTTGGGAACAGCTGCATCCACAGCTAACCTTTTGGATAATGTTGAAGTTCATTCATGTGGTAATATAAAAGTCTTAAACCTGTTTTCCAAATTTCTATTCTCATCAACTGAACTGCGACTTCTGTTATAGTTATTTAACTTCAAGAAAAAGAAATGGAGGACCGAAAAAGTCTGTTAGCGTGTTCCCATATTTATTAAAGAAAGAGTGTGCAAAGCAAACACAGCACAGCGTTTTACATAGCTTTTTCTTGAAGTTGTACACATACCAGCAAGGAGAGGGCACACCATAAAATGGTTGGACTCTCATTTATTTTATCGTTATGCAGCCCACTGACTCCTGGTTGAGTGTATCAATCACTTTTAAAATTCTATGGTTGAGCTTTGTACCGTGTTAACCATACGTAAGAGAATAAAAGTAGAGTTGCGATACCTTTTATTGCCTAACTAGACAACAAAATTAGCAAGCTTTTGGTAGTCCTAAGCCCCCTTCATCAGCTGTGTACATGCACTGCTCCTTTGTGTATATAAGTTTGTGATTTCTCAGTTTCTTTTCATCCAGACTAATGAAGGGGGCTTAGGACTCCCAAAAGCTTTCTATTTTTGTTGTCTAGTTAGCCAATAAAAGGTATTTTACAATTTTAGTTTTATTCTTAAAATGCTATCATAGTTACTAACATAGCAGTTTAGGTCCCTGCATTTGCAGACCATAGTTCATAATTATTAGATTAGAATTTTTTTTAAAAGAAAAAAATAACACGCCATTTGTAAAATTAAAGGATAACTATACTCTAAAATTTTACTTTTTAAAAATGTAAAGTGCCTGATGAAGGGAGGTAGGATTGTTTATTCCCACCTCACAAAATTGTTTTATTGAGGAGCTACAGCATGTGCAGTTTTCATTTGCCATGTTAGTCCTAGACTATTTCTATATTAAAGATAGTGCTGAAGCCAGGAGGAAGACTGGAAGAATCCGTTATCTTTGGGCTGGTGTTTCTCACAGAAACAATATTGGATAGTAGGAATTACCAGTCCTATCTCTCTGTCCCAAGTACTTTTCAGTTTAACAGTTTTTTTTTTAAAATAAACTTTATACACATGATAGTTATCCTTTAAGGGGCGTATTTGATAAGAGGTGCACAGTTTTGCCCATGTTCTTGATCTGCAGCAACCAATCAGATGTTACCAGATTAGTTCCCATTTTTAGGTCAACAAAAGAAGTGGCAATAATAACAGCAGACAGGAAAGTATTACAAGATTTTACAATTTACAAATGGCCATATACCTATTACTAGCTGCACAATTTCGATTAGGAAGTAGCAATTGATTACACCACCTTGAAATCTGCTCAAGATTTTGCAACCATGGATAGGATTGTCAGGAAATCTACCAACAGGACCAGTCACACTCATAAACTGCAACCCACATCAACAAGCAGTCTACTTAACAGAATTTTAAATGTGAACCTATATTTAAATGATTAGATCAAATCAATTCAGTTTTCAACACATGTATGGCAGGCCTTAGTGGCTTCTTTAAAGTAGTAGTGCCTCACTGAAAAAGCCATATTACTTTAATCAAATGCATTTACAGAAAGTGGTAAATCTACTGACACAGTGTACATAATTGCTTAAAACTGATTAGTGAACATGAGTGCTTGTGAAGTTTTTCATTCATCCAGGTCGTGGTCTGTGGCATTCAGTCAGGTCAACTGGACTCAAAGTTTAGTTCTTGAAGACGTTTCGCTAGTCATCCAACTGGCTTTCTCAATTCAGAATGACTTGTACAAGAATCTGTTGACAGTAAATACCCTGGATTGTGTCCAATCAGCATATAACAGCAAGATGTTAGGGACCTTCTGAATACAAGGTGTTGATTGCATTGTGGCTAAGAGGTGTCATCAAAACTGCCCAGTGTAAGTTGTCAAAACAGTATTGTACATGGCACAGAGAAGAATCGGTTACAGGAGAAGGTACCACTGATATATATAATACTAGAAACATACATCTTAACTGTATGTTTCTAATATGTATATATACCTTCTCCTGTAATCATTTCCTGCAATTGGATTATTCTTTCACAGCTCTTTGTGGAATACTCTATCTACAATTATGAATAATGAATGGGATTCTTCTTTACAGGTAATAACATTTTATTTTTCTAACAGTATTGTATTAATGAGAGCTCTATACTTTTATCCACAGGAATATATTAAAGCATTGTTGTTTTTATCCCACTTTGGATGCACATAGGAAATCTTATGGAAATGGACATTTGAAATTGACTTTATTTCATAATGGACACTTTAGGCACTTTTTCATCTATTGGACACTTTTTACCATGAACTTTTATGGTATCCACTAACATTTTAATATTTTTTTTATGAACTTTTATGATGTTTGATGTTTCTGGACACGATTTGACATATTGATAACAATCTAGCTGCTATATGAGATTTTTTTTATGTATTTTTAATTGCTTGTTTGCACATTGTTGAGCTAAACAGGTCACTATAGAGACTCCCAGGAGGAGGAGTCTTGTGGGTATAGAGCACTGAGTTTGGGTTATTTGCATGTCACCTGAGGAAGGGGCAAATTGCCCCAAAACGTTGTGATACTGATGTGTGTGATTTACTATTAAACTGATTTACTTGGAGTGCGACCCTCAACTTTCTATTATTACTGATTATCTCTTGTGCGCTTGAAGCGTGAAGGCCTAGAGGACGTCTGCACCCATTGGGTTATTGAGTGCGATTGGCTGCTGGAGACCACACAGTAACTGCACCAATGTATGGCCCAGCACAGAAGAGCCAAATTGCTGGGTTAGGGCTCAGCTGTGTACATGCATCTTAAGGAAAAAAGATATATACGTTTGAAGATTGCAATGTCAGCATCTTGGTCAACAAACAGCACTGCTTCAAAAGACGTGTCAAGAAAGCTATTTATGTCAAAATAAAGAATCCAAGCCTGAAAAGGGGGGAGGGGGGGCACACCATTTGTTTGCCATGTAGAATGCCGTTTGATGCAACAACACCTTGCATTCAGGAGGTCCTTAATACCTTACTGTTATATGCTGATTGCTACAGATTCAAGGGTATTTATTGTAAACAGATTCTTGTACAAGTCATTCTGAATTGAGAAAGCCTGTCGTATGACTAGCGAAATGTCTTCCAGGACTAAATTTCAAATCCAGTTGATGTAACTGAATATAAAGTGTTTTGTGGGTTAATTAGAAATTCTGTTCTGAACTAGTTTGCTAATTGTTAATTTGATTAGTACTGAGTCCAAAACAAAAAGGTAGGATTGAGTCCAAAACTAAAAGGTATCACTATATTCTTCAGTACTCATTTTTGTATTACATAACAATAATGTTTTCATTCTCATTTGCCTCAGAGGCTCGCTATATATTTATAGTAACTTCACATTTTGTAATTCTTCCCAACCACCACTGTTTAATTTTTTGTTGACCTGTCCCCTTTTTCTTTAGATATCCAATCTAAAACATCTCGCATTTCAGCTGTCAATCATTTGTCTTGCTCTCACTATATGTGAACAGTTTTGCTGTAGCTGGAATTGTGACATAGTTCTGATAGTTGGAATGCTGTATGATGTGTGCATGCTTGACAGTTGGTTTGTGGGGAAAAAAGTCAGGTCAGATAAAAGTGGGAGTGGTTAAAAGAGGGAGGGGGGATACTGCTCCTGAGCAAAACATGTGCTGGATTGAATACATGCAGCAACACAAACACCTCAGAATAAGTGCTATTTAAACATATTTATTTATAGATTAAGATGAGGCGAAGTCATTTTTTCAGTATAGTATCCCAGTATAGTTTGTGCTATTTTAGTTTTAAAAAGAATCTATTTTGATATATTTTTTATTTTTTTTAACTACCCATTACTGGAAACTATAATTCTTCCTTATCACAGCACATTTTTTTGTTGATCTGTCCCCTATTTCTTTAGATATCCAATCTTAAACATCTTCTATTTCCATTGTTAATCAAGTGCCTTATTATCAAACAAATTTCTGCTGTGTGCAGTTTGGCTGTAACTGGAATAGTGACAGTTATGTGTGAATTGAATTGTGAAATCCAATGCAATTCACACTTGCTCATAGTGATTACTGAGCATGCTTTCCTTCACAGAAAGTAAAGCCAGATAGAAGGAGGAGTGGGTTAAAAGTGAGAGGGGAGATACTGAGCCTGAATAAAAGGCATGCAGCAACACACACACACATTAAAGTAAGTGCTGCTTACATAGATTTATTTATAGATTTAGATGAAGCAAGTAATTTTTCCAGTATTTCTGTAAAGCTGCCCTTTTCTGTTTTGAGTTATACTGGCCTTTTTTGGTGTGCTTTCACCTAGAACTCCTGTTACTTTAAAGGTAGATTTATAAATATTGAAAAAAGATTAAAATACATTGATGATTTTTTAGATGAAGATGCCCAAGCAAAAACAAAAATGCTAAATCGTGAAGAGAATGAGACATTGAAAGGATAATCAAAGTAAGTTTTAATACAAAGCAAACATTTTTTACTGATAACTATTTTTTTTATAAACAGCACAGAGAATAGAAAAAAACAATGTATGTGTCAATATCACTTTAATTCAGATAGTGGCACCTTTATATCAATTCTTATCCATTGGTAAATATTTGTAAATGAACCTGCATTAAAGAGCTATTCTAAGATAGTTGTACATTGCTGTATAGGAAACAGATCAAGGAAAATCTTTAACAACAGGATAGCTCTTGGTAGTTGTTGATATTTACAGAAGGAATATATGTAAAACTTTACACAAAAGGTTCACAGCATTAAATTGATTTCCATATTGACAAATATGTTGTATTTTGTGTTTAAGTTTAAACATAACAATGTACACTTTGCAAAAGAAAGGGCAGCAATCCAATACCCTAAAATTACTGCTGTTTTAGCTTTCATGAAAATCCAAGATCTTAATCTTTCTTTTTTGGTCAATGGTGCTGAAGCATCTGCAGACCAAAATCACTAAAAGATGACCATGTCGGGTCTGGATTTTAATGGTGCCCTATGTGCTTAATCATTAACCCAGAGGTGGTATATAGTGTATTTCTGAAGATTTAATTTATTTTCTTTGCAATTTTGTTTGAAATTTAACCTAAACCTGTGTTCATGCATTTGCTCTGTATTTATTTGTTAATTCATGTTTTTTTAATTTTCTCACGTTCCTTTCAGGTCCTTTTTTCGAGATGCTCATCAAAGCAAATAAAACCGATTCTGTCTTTGTGCTGCAATTTCCTTTTTTGGAAAACCAATATATGGCACAATTTTTTAATCACCTGTTTTAATATTTGATGACTTCAACCAAACCTCAATATTTTTAGTAATCACACTGCTAAATAATAATTGTACATGTAAAAATGGCACAGATTACCTAGAATGTTTTAGCCTTTACATGCTTTTTTATTTCTTTTTTTTTTTTTAATATTTAATTTAAAGGGGAGGTATTTAATTTTCCCTTTGTGAATTATAAATAGCATATATATTTTTTTTGCCTAGCACAAAAATAATGTTAACATGCTTTTAAATATGAAGAAATGTGTTTTTCTAGTTATGTTATATTAGGGAAAGCTGATTCTAATGATCTTTTTAGTTACATGTAATACTTTTAAGCCATTAAAAAGAAATGTCATTACTTAGCAGAGATTTTGCTCACTACTTTAAGTTTTTGCTTTAGAAGCTTAAAGGAGAACTATAGAGTTAAACCAACCTCCTCCCTTTCTCATGTTTATGATGTACCCAGTAGGAGGAAAGATTGCAAATAAATGTCAATGGGCTGATAACGGGCAGTATCAAAAGCAACACTAGCAGTATTTTTTTGACTGTTATAATGGAGCGTTATCAGACATTACCGATAATAAAAATAAATATGGCCCTAGGTCTCCTCACCCTTTCGAGCAGAGGAGACAGGGAGAACTCATTCCTTAAATGGAATCTCCGAACAAGTTAGGGTTAAATAAAAGCCTTTAGACTTTCTTTTGAAATAAGTCTTGAATCAGATTTCTGGCTACAACCTGTGATATTGTGGATACCGTTCAAACATTTGCTCCGGTAACTTAAGTGACATCATCTAACTTAGGGTGCCTATTAATGCAGGCAGAGATTGGTCAGATGGCTACAAGCTGTTGAAAGCAGTAAGTGTTTAGTAAGTTATTTTGGTTAACCTTTCCAGCAAGATAACTCCAAAGGTACGAAGGAAGGGCTTTTATTTAACCCCTTTTTGTTTGGTGACCATAATTGCCCTTAAAACCAATGAGGCCTGAGCCCAAGTGGAAATTTATGTTTAATTAAATTGGCAGGCCAGCCACACTCTGCAAGTAGCATCCGACCACAGCAGAAAAGAAGAGGGCAGGGATGTGCCATAGCGGCGAGATGCGTTTAAGGTACAAGTCCAACTTATATTCTCTTCTCAGAGGGGTAAGGACCTAGTGTTTTAGGTCATCAGCCTGGGTAGATCAAAAGAGAGGGTGTTAATCTTACACTATAGATCTCCTTTAAATGAAATATTGGCAAAAGTCTGAGCCATCACAAAACAACAAGAGGCCATTTAAAATTGCTTATCCACACCAGGGCCTGCAGAAAAATGTTTGCACCATAACCAAAATTCTTCATCTAAAAATGTAAACATTTTAGCAGTCGGAATTTTGTTTGAATCATAACCAGCTAAAAAGAAGTTTCCCTTTAATCAAGTTTTAAGATTTTTTTCCCCCTGTTTTAGATATTAGTTTAAACTTAAATCTGGTATATCCCTTAATTAGAAACACATAAGGAGTCAGCAAAGCATATATTGGAACAGTGATAAATAAAAAAAATGTAAGATAGAAGGTACTGTAGTTTTCTTTAAACAAACGTTTTGAATATGAAGTAATATTGTGAACATATTCTGTTGTTTACTATTAATTTATAACCCATAAAGTATCACATTGTATTCCTTTCACAGTTAAAAATATTGTAGTATACATGCTTTCTGAAAGAGGAAGGAGAGAAACTGACTAGAGGTTTTGTACTCAAGATAAAAGCATAAACCAGAATAATATTTTTCTCAAATAATTTAAAACTCTGTTATTATGACTACATTGGGAACAGAGATTTCTTGTATGTATCATACATTATACATTATGGTGTTCAGACTGATTTAGATTTGTATTGTACTGATGAATAAATAAAAAATTAAAAAAAGCTTACATATTATTCTAAAGAGATGTTAATGTTTATGTTGATGCCACAGATATAGAGATGTATTCTTCCATAATTAAGCCTGCACTCCTAGTAGACATTGGTTAATAAAGTATATTTGCAGTTTGGCTCAATTCTTCTGTTCAGTTTTCTTTTTGCAGAACTTCACATTTTTGAGTGCTATTAGTTACCAACTATTGTTCTTGCATGTAAAAGGAAAATTAAAAAGATTTTCTAATGTCTACTAAATGCTTTATTTTTGTCTGAGGAACAACATTCTCTTTTAAAGGCAACTAAAGCCCCTTTCAGGTGCTGTTAAGGCAGGCTTGTTATGTGTAGTGTTTGGCTTTGAAAGTATTTGGTACATAAACATAAATTGTTGTGAGCGCTATAAGCTCAAAGTGCATAGGCTTTTTTGTACACAGAATACTGGAACATTTCTGTATGTACTGAAAAATCCACATGACCAGTTTTCTGGGGGTTTAGTTGCCTTTTATTACGTATGTCTGCTGGAAAACCCTTGTGTTATGCAGGCTTGTCTGCATGTGCATACATAAAGAAACCGAGAAACTGCCAATCTTTAATTTATAACCTACGTGTTTTTTTGAAAAATTGGTAAATGCATTTAGTTATATTCGTGTTTCCTCATGTAGGTCTCCAAGACACATGAAAAGTTCATACATTGGGGATCTCAAACAATTCCACACATTGCTTGCTAAGGCTGCCTGGAGCTGACAATCCCATCAGAACAGGTGCCTGTGGCTTGAAATCCCTGCCTTGATTGTTGAACCTAAATGTATGTTTAAATTTGGACACAACAAAACAATTTATGCTATGGGTACACTGCAAGACCAGATATGGGTTACAAAAAAAATGTCCTGTATTAAATGTTTGAAAGCAGATTCTTTATTAAAATCAGTATTTATAATGCCCAACTTGTGTGTTTGTCAACTTTTGTTTTTTGTAATGTTAATGGTTCTTAACACTGCAATATAACATTTAAAGTTTCTAAAGCAATGATATTTAATTTGTGATTGGGTACGATAGATAGGACACCTGTTGCTACTCACTATGCATATTTTGGGTTTTTTAAGAAAACTTTTGGGGGGGGACAAATCTATACTTACAGATGGAATGCAATCTTGGAGAGACTGTGACAGATTTAAATACATATTGAGGACATATGGGCAGGTTAAAAGCAATCTTGTGGAGCTTGTGAAAGATTCAGCCTAAACACTTTCGAACTACACATATTGCATGGCTATGTAGCAGTTCATTATGAGATGATGTATGGTAACATAGAAGCATGATGCAGGCTGCATTGATTTCAAATGTAAATACCAACCCTCCTTTCTTCATGTAGATTGTATATGTATTTGTGTCTTAAAGGGAAATGTGAGAACTGGGTATCCAGATTTCTTCTATTAGGCCACTTAATACATGTAATTAGTAGGGCTGCACTGATTGCAATTAAACAACATTAATTCAGCCAATGATGTGTTTTTAATAGGCATCCCTACATGTCTATAATGAACTGCTACACAGTAATATGTAAATTTTATAGTTGTTCAGATTTAATTTTGCACAAGCTCCATAAAATTGCTTTTACTCTTTCACGGTGTAATTGATATTGTTTTCAGTCTGTCTAAATAGCCTAAAATAGCCTAAAAATAGCTGCACACCATTTACTATTACCCCTTTAATAGTCACACTTATAAAAACAACACAGAGATGCAGAGGAAGGAAAATGAAGTGAACCTGATCTTAGCACAGCTCTGTGCAATGCAATAGTTTACCAAATGAAACATTCACTATCTGAAGGCAAATTAAACCTTCAGAGCAGATAAATCTGTCTCCACATTTTTGTTAATCCAATTAAGCACTGACTAAGCTGCAATCAGAGTTAAGGCTTGTACACACATGCGATCATGGGTCCCAATCCGCGACGCATGACGTGTACAAACGAACGTTTCAGATGATATTCGGCCCGTGTGTAGGCACTTTAATCGGGCAAAACAGTTGTTGAATGACCAACTTGGCGGATCTCCGAACGAACAACCATTTTGGCTGCTAAAGTGCCTACACATGGGCCGATTATCGGCCGAAACGTTTGTTCGTACACATTCTGCATAACGGATTGGGACCCGCGATCGCATGTGTGTACGAGCCTTTACAATGAAATCCTTAATATATGATGAAGTTAGACTGAGAAAAGTGATTAAATCTACTATTTACAAATGGCAGGAGAAAAATTTACAAGGAAAATTAATTGAAATTAGGAGAAAAACAGAAGATGAGTGAAAAAAGTGTATACATGTCTTTTAAAGTTGTTATAACAATTATAAAAAACACCAATAAGTCACTGATTGCTATGAAGCTAAATGCCAGTGCATTAAAAATATGTAAAAAAGAAAGAAAAAACTTGAATCCATGGTTTGTCCTAGTAAAAAAAATTGCAAACAACTCATGTACCCTATTGTACTGTAGGTTGATGGCCAGGGGTAGAGGCACAAACACAAGTTTAAATGTCTTACAAATTTGACCAACCCAGCAGTTCTCACCACATAATAAAGTGCGAATGAAATATTTGGATAAAACATTTAAAATTTTATCTCCATCTCAACGTGTTTTAACTCTCTGTGTTGTGATGTCTCTGACTTGCATGACCTGCAAATAAAAAGGCCACGGTAGCACGCTATTAATAGCAGCTAACTTGAGTTAAATTTAAGTAACAATTTGTTCAAAGGTCAAGCATCATCATCTCTTCTTGTTTAATCCTGATACAAGTCAATCCCTTCAAATTAATTTAAATGAGATTTAAACCAGTGAATTCTTAAGAGATTATGTTCTCTTTTCCCAATAATACCTTGGGTTATCTTGGAACAGTGTGTTATGCAAGTTCACGCGTTCTTGCAGCTTGCATAAGTATAAATATAGCTAAAAAGTCCCTGTTATAGGGTGTTTCGGAACGGTCATGGAATGCTCCGCCTCCTCCCATTCTGAATGGTTTTCAGTACATTAGACAGGTCGAAACTTTTAGAAATAATTTCCAAAAGGTTTTTATCTTTCTCTATTCCAGAGATAAATTCATCTAAGGTCAGCTCGCCTAGAAAAGATAAAGATTGAAACATTTTTTAAAAATAAAGCTTCCACAAAACATTAAGAAATTAATAAAAAATAGAGACTGGTTTCCACTGCGGTTGTTTAATGCCCAAACTTCTATTTCAGAAAATGTACGTAAAACAGGAGGGGGGGGGGGAGATAAAGTAATATAGAATACTTCATTTTGTTACTCTCTCTCTTTATATATATAAAAATGAAAACAAGGCACAGATTAATCTTTTCCTGGGTGTTTATTAGGCAAGCCACCTAAACACATATATAACTGTGACGGCCCGTTTAGGTAGCTCCTCCCCCTTCGTCAGGCAATACTAAACATATATGTAACTGGTGCAACGGGCTGTTTTATAATCACAAAACCGGAAATGAGATGCACAAGGTACATGTTCATCACACAATTAACCCAATATAATCTGTTATTGATTTATAACATATTTTTTTCATATATACTTTTTATACATCAATATTTATAATATCAAATCTAGAACACAATGAGAATGCGCTGGGGGGACTGTGAAAGAGTGACATGGACAGAAGTACTATAAAAAATATATGTTATAGTCCCTATTAAGCCCTTTGGGCTCTAGGGTATCCAGGCTGTGGATCCATTTAACCTCTTGACATTTAAGCAACAGTTCCCTATCTCCCCCCTGGAAGGATGTCTAATCTTCTCTATTACAAAAAATTGAAAATCAGAGTCTTAATGTCCAAATTTTAGAAAATGAGCAGGGACTGGCAACTTAAAATTTTTAAGTCGGATACTAGAGTGATGTTGCATGATCCTTGCTTTAAGAGTCTGGGTGGTTTCCCCTATATAGTGAGAATACAAGGACAGATAATACAATGTATTACAAATTTGGTTTTAACATTATTATAGCCTCTGATAGAGTATTTTTCACCCGTATGAGGATTAAAAAAGGATGTACATTTTTTAACAAGTTTACACTGAATACAATTGTGACAATTATATTACTTTCTTGAAGAAAGTAATATAACACAATCCAGTCAAACTACATTAGCACAGGGGAAGTTCCCTTGTCACAATTGTATTCAGTGTAAACTTGTTAAAAAATGTACATTCTTTTTTAGTCCTCATCTTCAGCAAAGTTCCCCGAATGTTTTAACATAACTTACCTGAAGAGGTGCCCCAAATCTTCTGTTGCCAGTAGTACTTTGCAGCCACGCCAGCACAATGACATCACGGCGACCAGGTTGTACTACTGAGAACTGCCACTCCTTGCCTGCTCTGCAATGTATCTGCATGACTTCTTCTGGCAATGACTGTTCCGTCCTCCAGCTGCTCTGCTCCACACTGCACATGGGTAGGTGATAGCTCTATTAGGCTATTACCTTCCCCATGTGCAGGGCAATACACTCATTCAGTGGATTGCCTGCACATGGGGTAGGTAATAGTCCACCCCAGTATATGATTAAATTGCCAGTTTGCTGTGATGAAGTGCCCATGGCTAACAGTATGTAATGAAATGGCTACCAGTATGTGACTAAATTTACATGGCTAACAGTATATAATGTAATGGCTACCAGTATGTGAATCCCATGGCGAACATATGTAATGAAATGGCTACCAGTATGTGACTAAATTACCATGGCTACCAGCATGTAATGAAATGGCTACCAGCATGTAAATAAATTCCCATGGCTACCAGTATGTGATGAAATGGCTACCAGTATGTAAATAAATTCCCATGGCTAACAGTATGTAATGAAATGGCTACCAGTATGTGACTAAATTTACATGGCTAACAGTATATAATGTAATGGCTACCAGTATGTGAATCCCATGGCGAACATATGTAATGAAATGGCTACCAGTATGTGACTAAATTACCATGGCTACCAGCATGTAATTAAATGGCTACCAGTATGTAAATAAATTCCCATGGCTATCAGTATGTGATGAAATTCCCATGGCTACCAGTATGAAAAGGCTACCAGTATGTAAAAAACTCCAATGGCTACCAGAATGTAATGAAATGGCTTCCAGTATGCAATGAAATGGCTACCAATATATAATGAAATTTCCACGACTACCAATATATGATGAAATTGCCAGATTGCTGCCTGTATGTAATGAAAATTCCATGACTATTAGTATGTAATGCAATTCCCATGGCTACCAGTATATACTGAAATTTATAGTTTGCTGCCAGTATGTAATGAAAATCCCATGGCTACCAGTATATAATAAAAATGGCAGTTTGCTACCAGTATAATGGAATACTGTTCCTCTGTGTCATTAATTTGTGTATCTCTGTCTACACCTTATCTCTGTATCTATTTCTCTGTCTTTCTATTTATAACTTCCTGGCTGTGTATCTCTCGCTTCGTCAATGTTTGTCTGTTTGTCTATGTTGATCTCTATTAAGTACTTAGGGTTTAGAAATACCACCCAAAGGGCCATATTAATAAAGGTGCGATATTGCTAAGTTTAACAGTTTGCAATTTATAACTGTGGTCATACATTTATCGCAACGTCAGTCAATGGAGGCGTTCAGAAATGCGCTACTAATTTCTTCCAATGCTGTATATGCTGCAGCCATTCGTGCTACATAGAATATTGCTGTAATATTGCTAAACCAACAAGGTTTACAACACATCATTTTACATAATGTGCACTGTATCAGTGATAGCATTACACCAGCCTATTATAGTCATTCCTAGCAAGTGCTATGTGGTACCTAACCTTTTGCAGAATTAAACCTGGAAATTGAACAAAAAAAATGTATGTTTTTGTGTACATTTGCAACCTTAACTCTCTTTCCTTACCATCTCCATTGACATCAATCTTTTCGAACAACATCTTCGTAAATTCCTCAGGACTTATATCTTCATGACCATTTAATGCCTGGACTGCCTGTAAAACACAATATGATTTGGATATTTTAGAACAACCTACTAAAAAAATAATCACAAGATCAGATGACAAACTTTAAAGACGTGAGGGGCGATGTACGGAGGGTCGCTATCGTATAGACTGTGAGAAAGTTTACATTGGCTTTTCAATTTCAATAAATGGTTAGAGATATAACATTTGGGTTTGTGTCAAATTTTCATGATAAAAACTAAACATGCTTTTTATTGGTATAATTGTGTGTGTTTTTATACATTGTGCCGTATTTTTACAGAATAATCTTTTTATTTACAGTAAAGTTATGTTGTATTTATTAGAGATTGACGAACTTCTGAAAGTTCGGTCCGTTTTCGAACTATATGGAAACTTTGAAACTTCGAAAACGGACCCATTAAAGTCAATAGGAGTCAAATAGTTTGAAAAGTTCTAATGAAATACAATTAAAATATCAATGGTAACTTAATGTAAATGACTCTGGGACCTGAGAAATGGTCTGGGGAGAACACGTTTGAATATCCAGAACTTTAAAAAAATCTATTTTATTCTCACACGCGATACTTTCGAGCTCCCGCGTTCGAACATTCGATAATTATCCCATAAACGATTTGCAGATTTGATAATTATCCCATAAACAATTGGAACATTTGATAATTATCCCATAAACAATTCGAACATTTGATAATTTTCCCATAAACGATTTGAAGGTCGTTCAATTTTCGAATTCGATAATTATCGAAAGTTCGAAAGTCAGAGAAATCCGAGTCCGAGATAGTTCAAGAAGTCCGAGTCCATTTGAACTTGATAAGTTCGGCTCAAACTCAGGTTCGAGTTTGCGTTCTAGTCCATCTATAGTATTTATCTGTAATAGCAACACAAACAGGCTGTTTATGCCTGCTGTGCGTTTATTTAAATACCAGCAGCATATTTACCAGTCTATTCTCTATATACTCATCTGTCATTTCCAGTTCTATATAAAAAAAAAGACCAATTAATTTTTTTAACATATATTTTTAATATTTTTATTTTACTACAGTTCTTGAAAAAGGCCTTAGAAAGAGGGCTAAAATGTTGCATTGCACTTTGATAAATAACTGTTGTTTTCAAATAGCCCTCGGAGTGCACCTTCTTCGTGATCCATATATATATATATAATTACATAATAATATTACATCTTATTATGTGTGTTTTAATATTATATTGGAGTAATATGGTACCTTATGTCTGTTTACCTATACACATATAAAAATATTTTTAACCCATAAAGCACTTTAGGTAGACTATAAAAAGATACTTGATATTTTAAAATGATATATTCCACTATATGGAATTTATTATATATTATATGCAATTTATTAAAGGCACTTCAAATTTTGAAGATGACATTCATTTACCACTTGCACTTTAATAAAGATGACATGCATTTACCACTTGCACTAGTTCTGATGATGTCACTAATTAGGGGTGGAGTTGATATTTGAAATTTGAAAAGGTTGAATTACATGGACAGTTTTTGCATTTAGCTGGAGAAAGGCCCCTAGAAAGAAACCTAAACGTTGCCTGAACAATAATGGGAAAATAAACACAAGTTCTAAAGACCTGGAGTGCACTATTGTTTTGTTGGATATATAGGGCCCTATTTATAAAAGATCGGTATCGTTATCGTAAAATACCGATCGTTATCGTAAAATAACGACCGGGTTGTTACCGATAACGACCGTTATTTACCGATAACGGTCGTTATCGGTAAATAACGGTCGTTATCGGTAAATAACGACTGTTATCGGTAAATAACGACCGTTATTGGTAAAAACCGGTCGTTATCGGTAAAACCCCGGTCGTTATTTTACGATAACGATCGGTATTTTACGATAACGATAACGATTTTTTATAAATAGGGCCCATAGTGTATAGGCACACACTTCCAGCTAATCCTTCTGCCCGGGTGTAAATGTTGTTTTTTTTTTTTAAAAAGTCCAATGCACTCCTGGGGATTTTATTGAAGAATTAGTAAAGTGGCTTGCAGTTTTTGCACTTTACTAATGTTATAAATATATAATATTTATCTTTAATGAGACCCAGGAGTATATAGGATTTTTTGTTTTGATTATACATATATATACAGGGGGTTATCCAATAAAAGTTCTTATCGTTTAAAATGGTGCTAATTTTGCCCCAACCAATCAGATGTTAGCTTTCAAATGTTACATAAGTTGGGGCAAAATTAGCACCATTTTAAACAATAAGAACTTTTATTGAATCTCCCTGAAAGTATATAATAAAATAGGTGTGTAGGTAGGCACTCCCTTCTTTTGAGAGATGCCCTGGTGCAGACCAAAACGTTTTGCACATACAAGTGGGAAAGTGGACACACTCAAGTGTCTTGAAGTAATCAAGCAAGTATATTCAGACGGTTAACATGTTTCCACCTGACGGCCCACTGATTGGGTGGGAGCAATTTTATGCATAAAAGGAAAAGCCTTCCAACCAAGAAAACCCCAGTATGGGGTTTTACTAATTACCTTGGGACATATATCTGGGCTGACAACACCTGCTTGTTTGCATTTTCTTTGAAAGGTTGTCTCTGTGACCTTTAATTGGATTAGTTCAACAGGCCTTCATTCCCCCGCATACTGGCTTTTAACAAGGAGGACCTCCCATCCAACGTCTTATTATTGTGGATTTATATAATGCCGACATAGTCTCTAGCACTTTACAAATACGTGAATACATTAGCATCAGGCCCTGCCCCAAAGAGCTTACAGTCAAACACATATATTTGACACGTGTGATCACTATGCCTTAATGGTTGTGGGGGAAACTGGAGTGCCCAGAAAACCCACACAAGCAATTCTTTGCATTCAAGGCACAAGACCCCCAATTAAAGGGCAACGTTGGGGGTTAAATGTGGCACCCCCATCAGCCATGGCACTCTAGCTGGTGACCTTGTCTGAAATCGGGTTCTGGTTTGCATATCTCTTTTTATTCCTAAATTAAATTGCATAACTCCTTTTCCTTACTAGAGGGCATTTAACTTGGCAGCATCGTCTAGTGTTTCTATACAAAACTTCCCCAAATGCCTATGCCCTTTGTATTCCTTAAATTATTCCAATCAATGCAAGTCAAGGTCCTTAGCTCTCTATTATTAGGATTTTCTGTATATTGGCACAAAACAAAAACTTTATTACAACCTATTTATATTCTCCAAAAAAGAAATCCATACTTCTCTTGTTACAGTCTGATACATTTGAAAAGTTGCACATTTTAGATGTTAAATATTTAAATCTTGTTCTCTTAAATTATTCATATCAGGTGCTTTTTCCTTCTAACTTTGTTTACCATCTGCTATGATTGATGTTACATACTGTACATTAAGCACAAATTGCACGCCAGTAGGTGTTGCTGTGATAATATACACGGAACATACAGTCTGTGAAGTTAACTTCTGAGAAAAACAATATGGTTGCTGTTTATTTTCCCTTATATTGAGCTCTATTATACAATTTAACAAGCTTCCTGTTTGTTTATGCTTTAGCCTAGCAAAATCTGCTTCTATTATTTTAAATATTCAAGTTCTTACAAGAATAGCTGCACAGGAAGTATTTTTTATAATTAGCTTAAATAAAAATGTGATCATTGATAAGAAAGAGGGTTTTATTCCTTTAAAAGAAACATAGGACTAGCCTGGAAGCATAAAATGCGCTGATCTATATGTTATTAATCTTTTAGATCTAAAGGACTTGGATCTGACATGGAAAATCTTAGATTTTCTTAGAAGGTTTCTTATGATAATTTACAACTTTAGGGATCTTTTATTACAAATATCTGTTTTTTCAGTGAATGGTTATAAAACACAATGTCGAAGAAATGGAATTTGATTTAAAATGCAGATACTCCATGACGTATATTCAGCTGTATCGTGGACCATGCAGTAGAAATAAATCTGTTTACTGTCTGTATTTTTTCGTTTCGCTTGAAGCCTTTTATTCCCAGTTGAATGCAAAAAATAAAACATTCTAAATTTAGTCAAATTATTTATGTGGCATCAGGGTATTATAAACCATTGGGCAGAAAGTTTAAAGGAAAAGCAAATATAAATTGCAACACCAAAAATTTCCTTATAAACAGTTTTCAGTTTGAGGAATGTTTACCTTACCCTTAGTATACTAAGCAACTCTTTTCGGTCAATCGATCCATTTCCATCTTCATCATATAGCTTGAAATACCACTTTAATTTTTGATCAATTTTTCCTCTTAGAATCAAGTTTATTGCAGCAATAAATTCCAGGAAGTCAATAAATCCATCCTGTGAAAGCATAAAAGCACAATGTAAGCAGAATGAAAAGCAATAAGATTGTGCTGTATTATACAACTTATTTGATATTTTATTTCATAGGTATAACATACAGTACACTGTATTTTTAGCAAATTTAAAGGGAAACTGTGGTCTCAAAACAAGTTACTGCTGAATGAAAGCCTGCAGCATTTCCTTTTAAATGAGCTGACAATCACATCTCTGTCTGGAGCCTGTGAGAAATTACATTGGGGTGAATGTTCAAACTTCCTGTTTCCAGTAGGTGGAGTGACATCACCAGACTTCTGCCCCGCCTGTCTGCCCCGGGGGAGAAGCATGCTCAGTTAAGACTTAAAGCTGCGGAAATCAGGAAGTACCTGGGGAAAAAATTACAGTTGAGAAGGGGAGCCTATTAATGCAGGCAGAGGCTGGTCACATGACTACAAACTGGTCACATGGAAGAAAACAGGAAGTGTTAAAGCAGGAAGTAATATTGCTGAACCTTTCCAGCAATAACTTCTCACAAAATTTATCTAGAGATGCGACTTAAGTTTTAGTTTAAAGGTATGATGGAAGGTTTTTTATATAATTTTTACTAGTTTGGAAGAATTCGAGACCACAATTACCTTTTAAATCAACTTTACCTTCATTTTATGTATGTATGTATGTATGTATTTTCTTATATAGCGCTACATATTTTATGTTCACTGTACTGTATGTGCTGGTAATATAAAGGCATGTACATATGTATACAGGTATAATAGTCTGGATACTGGTAAAAGTAACATAGGGCCAGATTTTAAAACCCGCGGTATCACAAGTTAACCATACTGAGGGTTTTTGTTACTGCACAACTGTGGCCATTAATTGACTTGCCACGAACCTGAATTTACGGCAAGTGGTCAGAAATGTACGACCGCTCTATCGTGAAATACTACTGCAATGGTATTCTATGGCCGTTTTTAAATCTACGATCATGGTTGCACATTTCCGATTGTTAACGAAGATTTACGATAGTGATCATTAAAGGCGCAGTATCGCTAAAAAGCAACATATAAATATGGCCCATAGTATTGGAGGTTAAATAAAGACATTCCTTCATCCAGCTAAAAAAATGTCTAGCCTACCCATGAGCTATACCTTAAAATTGATCCAGAAGAAAGCAACCCACCCCTTAGCGTCTATACTGACTCTAAATGCCAATAGGAAAAGATCACTGGATCAACAAAATTTAATTAAAGCTATTCAATGAACTTGCTATTACCACATCTGCTGGAAGACGGTTCCACAGTTTCACTGCTGTTACTATTAAGAATCCTTAATAGGATTAACGGCCATGTTATAGGCGTAGTATCACGAAATAGCGATTTTCAGGGTAATAGTCACCCAGACTATAAACTTTTGTAGCCACTGTGTACACAGATGTTCACAGTTCAAATATCAAAGGTGCAACAAGGTAAGCAATACAAAGCTGTCATTGTTTCTATTAACTAAAGGTATAGCATTAACTTTTCTAATCTGCAACTAACTGGACACTGACCTTATTCACATTTACTTCTGTTAGTCTGCCCACAGGAACAGGGTGGTTCATGCTGCACAGATATATGGCTACTTAAAGGGGAACTGTGGTCTCCATGCAAGCGCCTTCTGTTAAAAATGGCACACTCCTGCCTGTAAAATTAATCTCTAATCTAACCACAGTTACAGCAAGATATGTTGGCACTTGTATGGAGACCAAAGTTCTCCTTTAATAGCATTGTGGCTTAGATCAGTGGTTCTCAAACTACTTTTCTAATTTTTCTTGTGTGCTATGTTCTTAATGTATTTGTTTGCACTTTTTTTGTACATCAAAGTGTAAATTGTGTTTAATTCAATGTAGTGTAAAGTTAAAATTTTGAGGCACATCTGTGGCTCTGAAGGCACAACCTTTGAGAAAACCTGGCTTAGATAATTATATGGTTTTTGTAAGTAAGAAATAAAGGGGCCTGTTTATAAACCCATAATTTCTGTTTGGGTTTATACCATCCACTTTGACACTTTGGAGATTTACGGCATCAATATTTTATGGCTGCATTGTTTTTTTTCCAACCATGGCCATAAAACACTGCCATGGTCAGTAAAGACCACTTTGGTCATCTATGGTACTTTGCAATAAAGACACAAGTCAAAATAAGGATGACATTGTAAAATACCAAAACCAGTATGGTACCTTTACAAATATGCCCTCTAGCAACAAAACAAGTCCATTCTTCATTAGTTATAGTTCACCCTATATGCTTATCCTTATTTTACATTCCTAATATAATAGGATTTCCAAAAAAAAGGTTGTAACTCTATCAACTTTAATGATGTTTTGTACCCTGTTATTTAGTTCTGCTTGACCTGAGGAAGAGAGAAATGTATCTCTCGAAAGCTTGTCTGTAAAAATGAACTGTTAGTCCATAATAAAAAGGTATCATCTTATCTTTTAGTATATGCTACTGGACTAATACGGCTACAACCATTTTATCTTCATTAGTTAGAGATCATCCTAGCCAAAAATACTGTGCATTATTTTGCACTTCTGGGCATTATTTTACACTAACAGACTCTAAAACGGTTGTTAATGTTGTTGTAAAACAAAACAGCAGGCGTAAAATAACAATAATGATTTTATCAATATATATAATATAATTACTGATATTGATCCTTTCCAAATACCATCCTTAGTTCTTTATTGAGACCTATGATAAAAGCGTTGATAGATAAATAATTTAAAAAATGCTGATGGACTGAATGGATATGAACTAAAATATGAAAGGTTAAGGTTTAACCAATCTGAATATTTTAGCCAAGATGGCACCTTACTAAGCATGCTTAGTAGTAGAAGTAGAAGTAATCTGCTCTGATTGGCTTTGAGAGGCCGCTCTGATTGGCCTTTAAACAATCGATTTTATATCAAGAGTGATTTTAAGGTGTATATTTTTAAAACAAAAAGGCACATGTGCTTTTAGCATAGTGTGTGCTTATATGTATGGGTTGTATATCATTTTCTCTACCTTTTTACTGAATAAAATAAACAACTGCCTTGCTTAATGGCAGTGATTATAAATATAAACTCAAGAGTCCCAGCAGTAGTTTTAGGGCACCACTAGCGATATCAGTGATCCTTTGTCTACACATTCCATTAACATGTAATCCAATACTGCTGGATGTGATTGATTTAACTTGCGGAATGGGAAAGGAATGAAGCTTAGCTGAGGCAGAGAGCCCAAACCACTACAGTTTCAATACATATAATATTCTTTATTCCTTAGACATATTGTGAGCAAAGTTTTGTGTATGAGTAATTGCTGCAAAATTGTACATAATTTAAAATGAAATGTGTTTAATATCTTTGAAATATAACTGCAAAAACATAAAATATAACAAAGATTGTCCATTCTGCATTCGGAAAAACAATCATTCTAATTTATGTAAAAAAAATTCCACTGTAATCGCAACAAAAATATTCTTCACTGGCTTGCAAGCCTGATTTAAGTCCATATAAAAAATAAAGCAGTTAGAAATAGTGGGTCACAATTACATGCTAGGCAAATTAAATGTTAATTTAAAAGGGACACTAAACCGATTTTACAGTACATCTGTTATTGATAGGGAGGTGAGATTGCATAATAGAACACCCGGTTAACAGAGTTACACTTACCTACCAGTGCTTCACTCACGGCTCCTCCCCAGCTGAGAGGTGCACTGTCCCCATTGCGCTCCTATCTTTTGTATTGGCACGCATGCGCAAAACATTGGCGTTTAGTCAGAGCACAGCGCCATCTACTGAGGAGAAGTCGCGAGTGGGTAAGTGTATTCACAGGGAGGTGGGAATAGGTAATCTCACCTCGCTGTGATTAATAGATACAGATTTCATGTACTTAATAAAATAGGTTGTGTCCCTTTAAATTCTTAATAAAGCTTAATCAAACACCTGAGTATTTTTTTCTTTGACCAATTTTACAATTTTAGATATAACGATCTGTATTGGTAATTTATATTGCGCAACTTATCAGTAGAGATGGGATGTGACACGGAACTCCCAATTCCAAAATCCAAAAGATCCATCCAAACCAATCAGAACTTTCGATAATTCTCAAAAGTACTAAGCTACTTTTGAGGCTCATCGAAACTACAATCAGAAACTATTTTCGAGTTTCCGATCATGTTTTCATGGGTAACCGAACATACAAGGCTACAAAATGTAGCCTTGGAAATGCTTGCGTGCACCGTTAATTAATTTTTTTTTATTTTCAGGGGATTTGTATGTGTTCCCCTGACCATTTCCCAGGTGCCTGAGCCATCTACTGTAAGTTACCATACTTTTCAGATTTTTCTTCCATTGATCTGTATGTGCCCATTTCACTGGTTTCGAACATTTCTATTATCATGATGACAACACAATTGTTAATTTAAACAACAGGTATCAATAACTTATGATGCTTTATTACTACTGTTCTATGAATCAATATTTTTAAATTACCATATAGTTTAATGAGAAGAGGAGAGAAGTAATATTAGGTACCTAAACCAGTGAAAACCCTTCACCAAATTTGATTGGGCCTGTATTATTCCCTAAAATGTACGTTTTGTATTCCTATTTAACCTAACACAAATTAAATAATGGTATGAAACCCTTGACCCTGCAACAGAGAGTACCTTAACTTCACTGTTCCCGGGAGGCAGTAAATGTCGCAAAGTGATTACCGCATTGCATGACCATGTAAATGGTGCACTCTGGGAAATATTGTTTCCACTCGTTAACAAAAAGCAGAAATCACAGAATTTGACTGGAGAATTAGAATTGACTGGAAATAGTAATTCAATGTTGGTCTGACCCGTGCACTCAACCACCATTTGTCATTTTTATTGCTTGTCCACCAACTATTCATTTTGCGGGTAAGTAATGTCTATTGAATTCTATATATGAATGATAGGTGTTTTGCCTTATCTACCATAAAGAACCATGTCAAACATGGTGATACATTTCGGTGGTTGTATGTACCATGCCTAACACAGCCTTTGCTTTAACAATAGTCTTGTAAGATAAAACATATGTGAATATTGGGTAGGTATGGTTTAATTATAATTTGAAATAAGGTTCACTTAGGCTGAGGCCACACTACAACGCACCAAATTGTGCACGCAACAGCGTGCGTTATCGCATGCGATTGCATGTACAATTTCCATTTTAACCAAAATCGCATGTGCAATTGGGAGAGAATTGCTAAATATTTATTGCTAATAAAACAAACTTATCTTAACTTTCCAACCTGTAAGAATTAGATGAGCCCTATAATTGAGTCACAAGCTTGACCTGAACTTCTGTGATCCTCATTTCACATGGACAGACAGAGGTAAGAGCAGCAAAGCACGTGATGATAATACAGCCTTTGGCTCGGGTGTTAAGCCATTATCTGTGGTAGGCAGTGTTGCCAGTTGCCAAAAGCACATAAACTGTAGCTTTTTCTTTCCCCAAACAGGAACATATTAACAACTTTATTATTATACAAAAGTGTGTTGTGTTACGCACACTGTAAGATTGTTTTTCAACTGAGCCTTAATTTAACAGAATTAACAGAAATAGATAAAGGATTGTTCAATATTTGTTGAAATGAAGACTGTTGGTTTAATTTGGTGCACATGATAATCAATTCCCCAATGTGCTTTAGGCCGAGGCCCCACTACAACACACCAAATCGCACAAGCAATCGCGTGCGGTATCCCAATTTTGGTGCGTTATTGCGTGTTTTCTCATGTTTGCGCATGCAATTTCGCTATTTACAATGAGAAAACGCATGCAATTGCGCCAAAAAATTTGTAGAATGCAAAATAGAAGCGGATGCGCAATCGCAGTGCGCTTTGAAATCGCAGGAATTTTGAAATTCTCAAGCTTTAAATGTTATTTAAAAACACGTGCGCAAATGCGCCAAAAACGGGTTAGTGTGGCCGAGCCCTAAGTGGTTAAGTTAACCCTTACTGCTTTTAAATTTGAATTCTTATTTTACCCATAAAAGATTTTTTGAAACCTCATAGGCCACAAATAATTACACCAGGTCATAAAAGGGAAATCATTTTAGGAAATTCTTTTCCTTGGCAAAAAGAACTAAATTGCCATTTGCAACTAGAATCTATTTGCAAACAGTGTAAAATTAATGTGTGTGAAGCTATAGAGTGATTGTACAAAGCCGCAAAATAACAAAACTAAATAGTATTTTTATACTTAAGTGTTTTTTTAAAATAATGCTGTAATGCACTGTATCGCTACATATTAGTATTAGGCATTTATGACTATGCACTCTTTACTGAGCCAAAACCTTGAAATCCAGGTGTATGTGAATCTTTGGTTGCCTGCTTAATGGGAAAAAGGGAAAGTAGAAATCTGGGCAATAAATGGTTTATTGGGCTGTATGAACCTCATCCAATATAACATGGTAGCTTGGTGGTTAGCACTTAATGCCTTGCAGAGTCCTGGGTTCAAACCCACCATTGGCTACATCTGCAATGAGTTCTTTATAAACACACAAAATTCGGGGAACAACTCAGCGGGAGAATTCACCTACCAACCTCTTGTACGGAGCTCCACTTGTAAGGCCTTTCAGCTGGACACTTTGTTCATGAAATATCTAATATAAATAAATGAGTTTTGTATGTTCGTCCTGTGCTTGTGTAGGTTTCCTCTGGGTACTCACCTACAACCATAAAGACTCATGGGTAGGCACAGTATGTTTGTGATAGAGTACATAGATTATAAGCTCTTCGGGCCTTATGTGAAATAAAAATGTTTTGTAATATGTTTAGCACTATATAAGAAAATGTACTGAACACACTACAATGTATAGAAAAGGTCATTCGGAGACTATATCGAATATGAAAATTTTTAAAAATTATGCAACTAATATTTAGTCTTATGTGGGATAAGACGACTTAGGTCAGTTACCCATAATACCTTTTTACATACGATTACACAAAGAGACTTAAGTAGTTAGATACTAATTGGCTTTATAGAATGTCTGCTATGGACAAAATAAATAAATAAGTAAACAAGTAAAGGGAATATGGCCTTGTTAAGGATTAAGAAAGTACTAATAAGAAAGAGAAAAGAAACAGATTTTCTTCAAACAGCACCAAAACTGTGTAGAACTTTGAAACTGTGTTCCCACAAGTTAAGCTGGGAGTCCTCTACATTAGTTTATAATGTTTATGGATAGTTCCTATGGATAGTTTAGTGTCACTATTTATTTATTTTGTATAAATGGAATACTTTGAAATTTCATCTATTTTCCTGTGAGAAAATCTTGCTAACTTCTAATAGTTTCACGTGTGCTTTGCATTCAAGTTCTTAGTGTGTTCTATGTGACACATTGTTCTATGTGTATAGAACAATGTTGGCATGAAATCCTCTTTTTAACTGGGAAACTGTTTAATTTGGGAGTCTCTCATCCAGACAGTAAATAAATCCTTTAACGATTGTAAGCTTTAAAACCGCAATTGCTCATTTATGATTGTGATCATAATTGTTCAATCGTACTGTTTTGGTACTGTATTATACGGCCGCCTGGTCATGAATGTTCGACTGCAGGCGTAAATGTACAGCTGCGGCTGTACTTCTAGGAAACTTCCAATACCATGGGTTATTTAATATGGTCCATAGTGAGAGCACAATTAAAGTTTATAAGAAGTAGTAAACACAATGTCATTTTAGGTAGACAAGAGAGAATCAGTTTGTGTGTAACATAATAAGCACTTAAATAGTATTGAGTGAGTTCAAGTTTTTTGATGTATTTGAAGAAGAAAAAAACACTTTTGGAGATGTTTTGGTTCTAAAAATGGTTTTACGATGGATTTGTAAATGAACCCAAAAGCAGGTTGGGAACCTAATTTGATAATGCAGCCTTGACTCTACTGCTTGGCTGATTCTTACTGAACTCTGCATGTAGAGGTTAAACAGCCTCTCTTGGAGACGATTCAAGTTACAATGTGCACATTTATAAACAAAATAGCACAGCCGGCAGGAAGCACTTGGTGCAGGACTGTCCATGCAGGACCAAATGTCACGGCACAGACACAGGAATGATATTAACTGAGCCTTAATGTTACTGACCTTGGAATTTAACAAAGAATTATTATCCTTTTCTATAATTTAAAAAGGGTCCATACTCTGTAGGCTAGGTACTACGTTATATATAATGGTTTCTTTTATCTATTTCTTAAGTGTGTTTTATCCTTGTTTCCCTTTAAATGATATTATTCACAGGAAACATTTCTGGTCAAAAGGGGATAAAGGAATGACGTGTTGCTGATTTACAATTTTGCCAATCAAAATCTTTTAGACTGTAGACTTGTTAAGTGCTAAAATGAAAAAAGCAGGCAAGATTTTTATAGCACTGTTTACATGATGAAGCTTTAAACTATTACTGTAAACAAACATTACTGGAACTTCTGACAAAATTCCTAACATCCACAATTTGCAGTATTTTTAATAGCTTACCTTGTTCATATCAAATGTGCCGAATACTTGTTCTATGTATCTGTTTGCTTCTGGGTTCAATGCCTGCAGACCCAGTAAACCTTTTAACTCATGCAAGCTCAATTGCCCAGATGGACATGAATTCATGAATTTCCTGTACCAAACGTGCATTTCCATGGCATTAATATCATCCGCCGTTGAGTTTCTTGCACCCATTTTGCCTATATAGTGGCCAGCCTGGGACTTCAGCACACAATAACAGGCCTCCAAATGTTTACCAAATCTCTGCTCATTCTACACACTCCGCGTCTTTTTCTAAACCTCTTAAAGCTTGTTACTGAGAAAGACTACAAGTGTAAAAATAGAACCATAGTGGGATTAGCTGCATTGTCGAGTAGTTAAATAAGCAAAGGGATAAACCGTTTTTCTTACATTGTACCAGTCCACTTGTGTTTTATAGCTCATTACAGTCTGTCTGGAGATTAGCTGTACAGTTTAGCTTTATCAGTAAATTTATTAGATATTACAATGTCTAAAATGGTCATCATTTTGTTGGGATTTCGTGCATTTGTACAAAGAGTACAACAAAAACTATTGATATTGAAGTGAATAAAGGAAGAAAAACCTTGAATGTGGAGTCCATAATAAGTTGCTGATCAGTATGTAAGTTTCAGTTCATTCTCAGTGCAGTAGAAAAACGACTGTTGAAAATTGCAGCTTACCCTTAAACTTATACAACCTTTCAAAGATACCTGCAGACCAAAAGATCCTACCCAGTGGTATCCCCAGACAAATCCTGCAACCAGACACCCAAAGCTGGGGCCGTTCTTCAGAAGATTGAAATCAGTAAGTTTAGACTTTTATCTAGCTGCTGAATCCCAAACACAAATTGTGCTAACAAAGGATGGTATTGTAGACTCTTTCCCACTAAACTGTTGTGGCTCCTGGCAGAAAAGATTTTATATCTCCGTTTTCCTCTTTGCAGCTATGGGTTTTGAGCACCAGGTATTCCTTGTAGTTACTCCTAGCACTTGGTGTTTTGTGCTAACTACAAGCACCCATAGCTGCAAAGAAGCCAACGGAGATATGATTCACTTAAAACACAAATCCACTTTTATGCTAAACATAATACATAATGATGACCCTTTTCTGAAACTGATATAAAATCACAGAAGTATTGACTAGTATCCTCCAGAATAGGCTTATGATTCTGGCACAATACAGATAGATTACTCTATTATACCCATGCACTATGCCACGGTAAAGGTGCCAATGACCAATCGGCTTCCTCTCCTACCTAGACGCCTGCAGCGTTGACGTATCCATCCAGGTACCAGAACATCTACCTGTGTCCTATGCAATCAGATTGGTGTTTAGGAAGGAATGTTGAGACAGAGTGCTAACCTTTAATGTGGGAGGTCCGAAGTGCACATATAGAGGAAAGGTGAGACCGATAGGCCAGCACTGGTGTATGTAATTGCCCAGAGCCAGGGATCTGCAGATAGAGCTGACCGGTGGATAAGATTTTGCAGGTGGAAAGGGGGTCCGGGCATTTTTTTAACTGTTTCATTATATAGTTGTGCACTGGATCCATATAACAGGCTCTCACAATCCTTGTATTATTTGTATATATTGGGAAGCCTGGTCAAGCTTCCATGTGGTTATAGCACCCCCAACATGCCCCTTTTATGGGAGGTCCTATGCCTTTAATATAAAGCACTGGGTGGATGGCCTCTTCCCTCATTTTTAGAAGACAAAGGGCTGGGGGGAAGTGAGAAAGCCTGTTATATGGATCCAGTGGACAACTATGGGAAATGCAAAAGTTTGCTAATGGTAATTGAAGTTAAAAAGGTTAGAAGTTAGGATCTTCCAGACTGGGGTTACCTTGACATGGTTGAAAGGCTTTTCATTCATGTGATCACAGTAATGTATAAAACCCCTTTGTTTATAAAGTATGCCAGTGTGCAGTTAATATGATATTGTATAGGGCCTAGGAATGTGCATTGATTATCTTTTCTATGTTTGTTTAAATGTTTGACCAGATCAGTAGCACTTTGGCTAAATGTAGTTGTAAATTAGCCTAATTGGAGTGCTTCAACAATCCTTATATTGTATGTATTTATAGGGAAGCCTGGTCAAGCTTCCATGTGGGAATAGCACCCCCAACACGCCCCTTTTATGGGAGGTCCTATGCCTTTAATATAAAGCAATGGATGGATGGATGGCCTCTTCCCTCATTTTAAAAAGCCAAAGGGTTGGGGGTAAGTTAGAAAGCCTGTTATATGGATCCAGTGCACAACTATGAGAAATGCAAGTTTGCTAATGGTAATTGAAGTAAAAAAGGTTAGAAGTTAGGACCTTCCAGACTGGGGTTACCTTGACGTGGTTGGAAGGCTTTTCATTTATGTGATCACAGTAATGTATACTAAAACCCCTTTGTTTATAAAGAATGCCAGTGTGCAGATAATATGATATTGTATGGGGCCTAGGAATGTGCATTGATTATCTTTTCTATGTTTGTACATAATCTTTAAATTACATAGCCAGCACTACCAGATTGAGATGTGCATACTACCTGTGTAATCACACAATAAAAGGGAGGTATACTGATATATATAGAGTTTATAAAGGTAAACTTTATATTTTATTGACTCTAAAAAATAAACTGAAACATTTTAAATCAGACTGAAATTATGAGTTTTGCTTTTTCTGTTTTTAATGAATAAAGCAGAAAGAAAGGTGTTTGCCCTGGGGTCTCAGTCTTTGGAATGAATGTCATTTGCAAGCCTCTCAGCCAGAAGTAGGTTTAGACTCTCCCTTTTCTGGTCTTTTATAAAGGAAACATGCCAGCTTGGTTCAGGGAAGGCCAGGAATATCTCCTTCTGATGAGCTATAAAAAGCATCCTTTCTAATCCCCGGCCTGGGTGCCAGAATACCATCTGATCTGTGTTGCTGAGCCAATCTGTTCTGTTCCATTCTGGAAATATTTGCTAAAATATTGTCTTACATTACAATTAGACAACATAATAGAAAACAGGAACTTGATTTCTGTGAATAAACAAAAAAAACATTTTAAAAGATTGGTTTCAAGACCTTGATTGGTTCTTTTTTTGCACTGCTATTTATAAATTTATACAGACAAGGTTATTAATGCCAAACTTCAACCTCACATATAAATCCTGCTTGCGGAGTGAGTGTGTGGTGGCTGTGCTTAAGGGTGGCTTTGAATGTGTTGAGAAATGAAAGCATTTAGTAACTGTGGTTTGCAGGTAGATTGAATAAATTAAACAATCATTATTTTACTTGTGTAAGTAAAATCACTTTATTTTCTTTTTACTACTGGGAGAAGTTGGTGGGGGTTAATTAGTATAACTTAAAGCTGGGTGCACACCTTCCAATCCATTGTCCCGACCGTTAAGCTCTGGCAGGATGCAGGACTATCGGTCACAGCAAAAGTAACCACGTCCAACAGCTTGCCGAGCTCGATCGTGCAGTCCATAGAGGGCCACACAACCGGTCGTGGTTTTTCTGACACGTCCGATTCGGATGACATTTCAGTGTATTGGTCGGTTGGGCTGAAATTTTTGATGGTTTCTTCAGCTGGACACAACCGATGTCCAGCTGAAGAAACCATCAAATATTTCAGCCCAACCAACCAATACACTGAAATGTTGGCCGAATTAGTGGATGGCGTATTAATGGATATCCAGGGCACTGGGTTTCTAAAATAAACAGTTGGTTGCAGCTGTATTGTTGGAAGGTGGGGGCTGGGAGAAAAGAGAAAAAAGCTTTTTTTGGTTCTCATGCAGTGCCAATCCAAATTCCAGGAAACTGAAGGATAGTGGCCATCTTCCTGTCCAAACATCTGTGCCTCCTGTCTTGCCTCTGGGAGGGAAGGTGACAGGTGCAGATGAGCCCTTTCCCCCCCTCCCTGTCACCACCTGGATACATCCTCTGCAGCCGTTGCACCTAGCGTGTAACCATTTATCATAGTAATTATTATAGTAAATAAGGTTGAACAAAGACATACGTCCATCAAGTCCAACCTATTCACTTTTTTTTTTTTTTTTTTTTTTAACCCTACCTAACAGTTGATCCAGAGGAAGGCAAAAAACCCCAGCTAAAAAGGGTGAAAAAATTCCTTCCTGACTCCAAACAGCAATCGGAAAGTATCCCTGGATCAACCAGATCTATATGCATTAATACCAGTAATTCTCAATATTTTTTAGTTTTAGAAACTTATCCAGGCCTTTTTTAAAGTTATTTAATGAACTTGCCATTACCACATCTGCTGGAAGACAGTTCCACAGTTTCACCGTTCTCACTGTAAAGAAACCTTTCCTAACCTGAAGATGAAACTTCTTTTCTTCCAACCTTAAAGGATGTCCACGTGTCCTCTGATATGACCTATTAGTGAACAATGCACCAGAGAGTTCATTGTATGGGCCATTAATATATTTGTATAAGGTTATCATGTCCCCACGCAACCGCCGCTTCTCCATCCATATCATAGATCTCCCCTGCCCACCCTTAACCGCTCAAGTATTTCTGTAAAAAGACATCCAATTGCTACTTACAGAACTTCTTTCTCCCGGTGACTCCATTGATGCCAGCCGCTTCTGTAATTGGCTGCCTCTTAGCAAGTAGCAATCGGGTGTTTTTTTTTACAGAAATACCTCAGCGGTTGGGGGTGGGCAGGGGAGATCTTTGATATGGTCAAACATCAATTTTAAGCTGGACATGCCCTTTAATGCAAAACATATACAGAGAAAATAAAGTGTCAGTGCAAAGTGCACATATGCTATACTCATCTGTCCTTCAGTGTTTGCCCAGCATCTACAGTATAGATTAGCCCATGGAAGCAGATCAAATAGCAAGGCACAGCTCATAATGGGTGCAGTAGAACAGCAGACTACATGACGCGTTTCACCCATAGCTTTGGGCTTTTTCAAAGAAATATAGGGGTAAGGACGCCACATTGTCTTTTATAGCTGTACGTGGGTCTCCACGAGGCGCATGTAAGTGATGATGCATTAATCGCGGGAGATCCAAGTAACTTTATTTAAAGCGGCAATGCACCCCAGCAGATTGTGTATATTTACATTTAAATGCTACGGGACATTTTTTATAAAGGCGCAGTATCGCTTTTTAGATTTTACAATCGGTTAAATGATCCCTGAATTGATTGTTATTTTTGATTGTTTTAACAATCATCAAAATGATCATAAATCTACTATAGCGATGATAAAACTATGACTATGATCGTCCATTAATTAATTTTTCCTTACAGGTAATTTAATTAGCCACGATGTCCATAGACGTCCATATGGAATTCTCAAATTTATATCCAACAAAGTCGATCCCGATTCATGCTCTAATATGTTAATACAGGGGTGGGCAATTTTCACGGGGACCACATGAGGAACTGGTGCTGTTTTGGAGGGCCAGACCAAAATATTGAACTTGATTTCATTGAATATCAATCTTACCTTATAAAAAGTGGTAAAAGTTGCTGCTTTTTATAATAACGATTTCTAGTTAACATCCTGGATTAAAAAGAAAAACTAGAAAGAGAAAGTTTAAGTAAACTTTGAATTTGACTTGAAAGGCTGCATTTTGGGAGGGAATGTGTGTGTTTGTGCTGCAGATTTTAAAACTAAATAATGGCAATGATGAAGATATTGCTGTTTTATACTTACCCTTTAAATATGTCTCTCATATGAATGAATGGGTAGATCGGTTGGTGTGTGTACTCGTGTCAGGTTGGGGATCAGGGGCACTTCTACGGCTTTACCTGAGTCAAACTTTGTAAAAAGGCGGTTCCAATCTCTATTAGACAGCGCCGCTGTGAGGTTGTGAGGTGAGCGTGGCTTCTGAGTGGAGGTTGTGAGGTGAGCGTGGCTTCTGAGTGTGGGTATTTAATACTAATCCAATGCAAGGTCAGGGAGACAACATTCCCAAGAAAATGCAACCAAGCAGGGAGTGTCAGCCCAGATAAATGACCCAAGGTAAATTGTTAGGACCTTCCATACTTGACGTGGTTGGAAGGCTTTTCACTTTTATGCATAAAATTGTAACTAAAAGCCCCCATGTTTTTACTGTTTGCACTAGCATAGATATTATGATATATGGGGATCAGGAATGTGCATTGATCATCTCTTTTCTTGTTTGTTTCAATGTTTTGGTAAGATCAGTAACACTTCCACTATTTGTTATAAAGTAGAGTGGCCCTGTGGGGGATAAAAGTCTAACTTTTTCGATGATTGGTCAAAATGTGTTTTTTGACTATACTTAACCTTTAAATATTGTTGCCACAGGAATGGATGGGTAGCTTAGTTGGTGTGTGTACCTATGTCAGGTTGGGGGTTAAAAAATGAGCTTTTTTGATGATTGGTCAAAATTAGTTTTTCAACTATACTTACCCATTAAGTATGGCTGCCACAGAAATGGAAGGGTAGGTCAGTAGGTGTGTGTACCTGGGTCAGGTTGGGGGTTAAAAAACAAACTTTTTTGATTATTGATTAACATTTGTTTTTTTACTAGTTACCCTTTAAGTATGGCTGCCACAGTAATGGAGGGGTAAGTCAGTAGGTGTGCGTACCTGTGTCAGGTTGGGTGTTAAAAAACAAACTTTTATTATTGGTCAAATTTTTTTTTTTTTTACTTTAGTTACCTTTTAAGTATGGCATCAACAGTAATGGAGGGGTAGGTCATTAGGTGTCTGTACCCGTGTGAGGTTGGAGGTATGCCTTTTTGCATGTTTGACTATATAACTTTTATTGATGATTGATCAACACTAGTTTTTTGACTATAGTTACCCTTTAAGTATGGCTTCCATGGGAATGGACAGGTAGGTCAGTAGGTGGGTGTATCTGTGTCTGTGTGGAGGGTTTGTGTTTATGACCATGAAACAAATGGTTTAGATCTCATGACCCTTAAACCTCAAAAAATATACACATTTGAGGATTGTTACCATGGGAAAAAATGTCCCAGAATTCGCCGATAACGATTCTGCAGATTCCTTAGCTAGGTCTTAGCACACTTCTCCTATATGCCCCGCAGGTCTGTTCTGAATTTCATGTCTAGCTCAAAAAATGTTGGAGGAGATACAGTCCAAAAAAGAGGAAAAATAAAACGGAACAAGAAGAAAAAATAGAAAGAACAGTAATTCACTTTTTAAGAATAAGATCACTAGATGGAACAGGCTTAGTAACTCATAGTCACTATTACAAAAGAAGACATTGAACATGGAAATTTTTGCAGTTGTTTAATCCACAAATTATCTTCAACCACAGACCAGCAATTCATAAATAGGAACAGTCAACAGATGATGGATACAAAATATTGCAGAAGAGACAGACTCACTATCAATTTCTGTCCGCAGCACATGGTACCACATATGGCAGCTCCTCATTACGCTTCTTTCTCCCACAAACCACTTCAGTAAACGCACAATGTGCAGGCAGTGTCGGGGAACTTGTATGGTGCAGCTGCTCTTATTGGCCGTTTGGTTGAAGGAAATTGTGAAAGAAGTAATAGGCCTGCGTGGGGAGGGTGTGTAGGGGTGTGTGTTTCGTGCATGCAGTATGATTGGACAGCAGGGTTTCTGAGACTCTCAGTGCGTCTTTCCGGACAGATAAGTATAAAAGTACAACCGTGGGCCGAATGGAGACAGTCAGTGGGCCATATGTGTTTGCCCAGATCTGTGATAATAAATAGTTATATGTACTTTTTATTTTATGAAAGCCAACACCACTCTAGCGAATTGCACAAGAAAACCACTGTGGATAAAGCACGGATATGGGCCCCATCATAATTTTGCTGGGGGGCCCAGTGATTTCTAGTTACACCATTGCTCATTGCCATTTGCATTGTTTCTTGATGTATGATAAAAAAAGAGGAACAAACATACTTACAGACATAACATGCTGGTCTAAAACATTTATTGTCAGACACTAAAAACCACAATGCTAAAACACAGGGTTTATAAAACAAACAAATCAGCATTCCTCTAATTAACTTCAATTAACACAGATAAACATTAAAAAAGTAAGAGATTTAAAACACAGGACACATAAAAAAAATGTTTACATCTTCTGCACAAAGATAAATCTACAAATAAAATTCACAATGGTTTAAAATGATTAAAACTATAATTCTGAGTGATCCCTGACATATAACATATGGATTGCAAAGAATCTGCTGATATTTCAGCCCTGATGAGATCGGCCAACATTGGCTGGATGATTAGTTGTAATTTAGGACACAACCAATCACTTTTTGTTTTAGGAAAACCACTTGTTCGGGATGAAGTTCAACCAATCTTGTGTTCATAAATACACACACAATCTGATAGGACAAAATATTGGCCTGTACAGTTTAATTACTGACAGAAAAAATATTGATCTACCAGGCATAACCCTAATTTAGCTGACTCTTTATAGCATCCAAGAGAATAACCAGAGTTCCTATGTTACAGCAGGGACAGAAAAAAAGGGACTTTAAAAATACACACAACAGTGTTCTTTATTTCTTTTTCATTTAACTTTCTTTCGATTTACTTAATTGAAGCAGGAGTTGCTGCATCTTGCAAGATCAGATCCTCTCCACTGGAACATTGTACGGGGCAGAGCTAGAAGTCAAACAGGGGTAAGATTCAGTGCATACAATAGTTTATTTTAGCAATGCATTGTTTCCTTTTTTATGATAGATAGACTTAAATTAATGAAACCACAGGATTTACGCTGTATGTTTACCATGATCACTAAATACCATGGTCATCATGTATCACCCTTGTTAGACTGTATGTGTGTGTGTATATATATATATATATATATATATATATATATATATATATATATATAATATCTATTTCAGAATACATCCAGTGCACAGACATAAAAAAATCAGTTATCTTTATCAGGAAGACTTTCTGGTGAAGATACTCGTTACAGTATTTAAATGTTAAAAATTTAACTAAAGTAATTGAATATTTTTTGTCAGTGTGCCCTGACCACCTTATTCTTTTATTTTGTATGTGGAAGGGTATGAAAGGGCTAGCTCAGTCTACATAGAAATAACTGCAGTGTTTTCAGATTTTAAATAGATCTCATTTAGTTCTAAAATCTTACACTATCATTACATTATTTATAAAGGAGCTATACTGTTAAATAACAATTCCGCTCTAACAATCATCAATAAATGGCAGCTGTATGATATACAGATACTATGTGATATTGGCCATTGACTACCGCAACCACTATTTTTCACTGATAGCGATCCTTTACAAATATCACCCAATGTGTTTTAGACACAATTACTAAGGAAATGAAGAATTTCATAGAGCAACGTACATTTGTCAGCTTTTCTAGGGCAGTCTCGGCCTTTATAATGTTTTCCTCCACAGCTTTTATCTGCTTTTCAATTTTTTCTTGCCTTTCCTCATTTGTCTCTGTAATGAAGGATGATTTGTAACAGGCAGCATTAACCTGACTTTGTATCTTTTCTTCATGTGCCTTAATGTAATTATCTTGCTGTGAGTAGAAAAAAACAGAAAAAAGCAACAGTTGAAAAGAAATCATCACTAACCTTGACAAAATATTTGCAAAAAAATGGTTGCATAAATCCACATCTCCCAACTGTCCTGTCCTGCATCAAAAAACATTTATGTTGGTTTAGGAGCATGAATAAAGATAACCGACGCTGCAAAACTTGGGACTTTGAGCAAACACGTGTGATGTGTCATAAAATATCCACTCCATGGTACTTTTGCTTCATATCTATGACCAGATCACTGCAAGTTTGATTTGATTTGATGTGCACGGTAATAAACTGCTAATGGTGGAAAAAGGTCTCCTCTGAAAATTTATCAGAGTGCGGAAAGGGATTTTTGCAACCAACTGGAGGACCAAGACTCCATTCAAACGCTGGGTTAAAAATGAACTTTTATTGGTATATTAAAAGCATGGCACACGGAGACATAAAAGGCCTGACACGTTTCGTGGCATCAACACGTCACTTAATAAGAGGGAATGACCCTCTCATCACATGTATAACCCTTTATAGAAATAGGTTCAAATAGTCATCATTTAATGATTTCAGGTGATTATCATGAACTGAAAGACAATCTCAATAAAGTTATAAAGGGGAAACGTGACAGGAGGGTAAATAATAAATACTATAAAACCAATGGAAAAAAATGTACATATATGTACCCTGTCAATTATCCAAAGAAATTAACTAAATAATTAGTTATTGAGACAGGTACATTAAATACAAAACATATACAGGGAGATTCAATAAAAGTTCTTATCGTTTAAAATGGTGCTAATTTTGCCCCAACCAATCAGATCTTATTTAACATTTAAAAGCTAACATCTGATTGGTTGGGGCAAAACTAGCGTCATTTTAAACGATAAGAGCTTTTATTGAATAACCCTGATAGTATATGTAAGGGTACACAAAATACTACATTGTTACATATACATATTGTTATATATGTATTATATATTACACGTTACATATACTTATGGGAATAAAGTTGCGAAGTCATTAATCAAAAGGATACTCTTGTTACAGATACATAAGTCAAGGGATATTTAACCATAAATATTGTTGCATAAAACAGCATCATTGTATATGACGGTAGAGACAGCCTATTATCAAAAACAGAATATCTATGTCCCTAAAAATCAACAAATATGTTAATGTTAATATGTTAATACATATAGTGCATTTATAGTTTGTTTCTGTATATATACATGGGATTTTTAGGGACATAGATATTGCGTAAAAAGTCCCACCCCCAAAATATCTTATCTTTTCTTAATCTGTGTACAGACCATCTGTCATTTCTTCTACCTATGGACTCCTTATGAAGAGAAAAAAAAATATGTTCAGGCTTGTGGCTAGCTGTAAAAATGATTAAGTCATTTAGGGTGGCTATTAATGCTCTGTCCAAGCAGTAGTATAGAAGTGGGCATGCTCTAACTTGCAACAAGGGAGTAGAGCAATGGTGCTGGTGATCAAAAACTTACAGTGTAAGCAGAAAACACCACCACTGCTATAAATCTGGATAGATTCCAGCTAGAAGCATTACCCTGGAGTCATTTTAAAGGTAGGAGTGTGTTCTTTTTAATAAAGGCCACTTGTATGGAGACCACAGTTCATCTGTAAGGCTACACACCCCCACACGCATGTTTCAGTAAAATACTGTACTTTCTACACTGTTTAATGTTTCCATGTATTATTTATATTTGATTTGCCTTTCTGTAAGACCATCTATGCCATTTGTTAAAAAGCAAAGTACTTACTAAAGACGACAAATGTTCCTCATCCCCTTCATATATACATTTTATGATTGGGAACTTGCAATCTGGATCAAAATATGAAAGAACCTCCCTATAAACACAAGTAATATGTTAATTTCTTTTATACAGTGCAGCAGAGAACAATAGTGTGGATAAAGTTTTTTTTTAAACAGTTAAAATGAAAAGTACTTGGGAGAGGGATATAGGATTGGTAATTCCTACCTCCCAATATTGTTTCTGTGGGTAGCACAGCCCAAAGAGAACTGATTCTGCCAGTCTTCCTCCTGGATTCAGCACTATCGTTAATACAGGACTAGTCCACGATTAACCTAGCAAATTAAAATTGTACGTGCTGTAGCTTCTCAATAATAAATCTTACCTCCTTGACCCAGGTACTTTCTGTTTTGAAAATGTACATTTTTAGAGTATATTTATAACTCAAAACGGGCTGTTCACTACAAAAATCCATTACAACGGTTTATAGATTAAAACACTTTTTGTAAACTACAAGGAATTTTGAAAATGACACTAAAGAATGCCATGATGTAAATAAACCCTGTGAAATTTCCACTACTAATAATGATTGTGATCAACCTAGTTGTGACATCACAACTAGGTTATCTCCTAATTTTTCACTAGAGGGGGCTGTGGTAGCAGCAATATTACAGTTATATATGCTTGTGAAGTTTCTCATTCATCTAGGTCACTATGTAAATTTAATGTTCTTGTCTACGGCATGGATGTGTTCTGTCAAGGCTTGTACTTCCTTCTTGTGGATTTACAAGGGAAGAGGTACAAACCAACAGACTGGCTTTCGTGGACTGCTTGGTAGAAGTCAGGGAGAATGGTAAACTGGAAGTAGATGTTTACAGAAAATCAACCCACAAAGACCAGTATTTGATGTTTGAATCCCACCACCCTTTAGATCACAAGCTGGGTGTCATCAGAACCCTGCAACACAGAGCAGAGAACATCCCCACTAGCACAGAGAGGCAAAAGCTGAAGAAATGAAACATCTCAGAGGAGCCCTTAAAACTTGTGGATATCCAGACTGGGCCTTTGTCAAAAGAAGTAGAAGGAAAGAAAAGAACATAAATACCAACAGTGAAGGGGGAAAGCAAGACAGGAGAAAGAACATGGCCATCCCATATGTAGCAGGAATCTCAGAGAAATTAAGAAGAATTTCCAAAAAGCACTGTATCCCTGTCTGCATTAAACCAAACAACACACTGATGTAGCAATTGGTACATTTGAAAAACCCAGTACCGAAACACAAGAAAAGCGACATCATATATGTAGTGCAGTGAGGAGTTCTCTGGGGGAGACCAAACATCAACTGCACCAACATATGGCCCAGCAAAGAAGAGACAATTCCTCGGGTCAGGACTCAGACGTATACCTGAATCTTAAGGAAAAGAGACATACCTTTGAAGATTGTCAACATCTTGGCAAAGGAACATGACTGGTTCAAGAGAGGTGTCAAGGAGGCCATTTATGTGAAATTAAAAAAACCAAGCCTAAATAGAGGTGGGGGGGGTCGATAACAACTGTCTGCCATATACAATGCTATTTTGACACCTTACCTTTACTCAGTTTCGATAACACCTCTTAACCTTAATGCATCCACACCTTGCATTTAGAAGGTTATTAACACCTGACTTTCCAGGGTACTTAATTGCCAACAGATTCTTGTACAAGTCATTCTGATTCGAGAAAGGAAGTCAGATGACTAGCAAAATGTCTTCAAAAACTAAACTTTAGAGGTTCGTACACACAATGTGTATGAACGGTGGTTTCGGGTAATAATCGTGCCGCGTATGGGCACTTTCTCGTCCAAAACGGCCGATTGTTCGAAGATCCCCGAACGTGCCCATATACAGCATGCTTATCGGCTGAAACGGCCGTTCATACACATCTTGCTTCGCAAGTCGGCACCTGTGATCGCACGTGTATACGAAGCTTAAGTCCAGTTGATTTAACTGAATACAGTTACATATAGTTAACGTGCTACTGAAAAAAGGTGATCAATGCAAATTCCAGCACCCAGCATATTTATATGTGGAGTTAACTTTTTGACATGCTTTAAAATTGCCATACTATAACTACAATCAATAAAATGGTGAAAAAAGTTTTGATAGGTGTTTCCTTACAAAAAAACGGTATCACCACACACAACATACTACAACACTAATGTATTGGATTTAATTTTTAGCCACCACAACATCTTGTACCTTATTGAGAATGGACTGGACATGTTGGTAAACTTCCACCGATCATGTGATCTTAAGCCACACAATCAGTCACACCAAAATAAAGTTTTGGCTTGCAGAATACTAATCGGTTTATTGATTTGTAACCAAAGCATTAAAGGACATGGCCACACTGAAACAAAAAAAAAAAAGGTTACTTGTCAGTAATTTGCACGCAACCCCAAATGTATGTAATAAAATGTTGGCAGATAACTAACAAGTCACCAGTTTTTTGTTTGGTCCACTGTGTTGTAATTTCTTAGAGAATAAAAATATGCGTTTTCATATTGTTTTTGCATGAACATTTTGCATGGTCATCTGCCATTAGAAAAGATGTATTCAGTCTTGCCTGAGGAATTCTAATTCTGGGGACTATAAAAACATTTCTACATATACATATGTATAGGTACATCTGGATTTCTAAATCTAACTAGTAAGATTATCTATGGTGTCATGTCTGAATACCAAAACATACCCTAGCATAAGCTTTAGTTTCTCTTCTGTTCCATTTCTTGATGGATGTGAAAATGCCTCAAGGGGTTTGCCAGCTTCACTTCTACAGACACTTGGATCATTTTCAGTTACTGGAAGCTTTAAGGATCTTAAAATATGAAGTACACAAAGAGCTTATACCTGATTTGCATATCCACAATTTACAGTGCTTTTAAAAATTACACTGGAAAGGCATTTTATGTATAATTATTCACAACACCACTGATGTGTGGAATAATATTTATTATAAATATAAATATATATAAGTCACAAAAATGAATGTAAACAAGAAGATATAAACAAAATAGCTTTTGTTAAACCATCAAACCAATAAATCCACATGGCATTAAATCATACTATTCAACTAAATAAATGTTCCACACATAAACCCACAAATAAAAATATTTTAAAGGGTATCTCCACTAAAACAGTTGACATACCCCCTTTTTCACATTAATTTAACAACGGGAGGTAAAGGAACTATTTCTTACCTCCTGTTCTTCAATTAACCAAACAGTAGCCAGCAGACAGGAGTGAAAACTTACTGCAATAGTACAAGGGAGCGTGAATGTTTTGCAGAAGAGTTTTCTTATGGAAAAAAATACTGCCAATTGAATGATCATAACACACATTACTGCAAATGCAATGTTTACAAACCAGGAATCTAGAATGTAGACAGTTCATTAATTAGGAATTCTATATGTGGAATTTTGCCAAATGAGAGCACTAGAGTGCTTGGGAAAAGGGAACTCCACCAATGGAAGTTCCAGAGACAGAATAAGTGAAGGGCCCTGCTCCGTATCCAGGGGAATCCACTCCAAATAGTTAAAAAAAATCCTGCTTTATTAGTTACGGCTCAAATACACATTAAAATCCATGCAGTGTGCGGACACAAGATATGGTCTCACACATTTTACAGATTCATCCGCTTCTTAAGAGACTAAATGAGTACATTAGGCTCTAATTAATATTATTCTGTACTACAGTACCTGTACAAGATAACCTATCTTTTAAAACCTCCTATCCATCTAATGCATCTGTCTCTGTTTCTCTCCTTCATTACTAACAATTCTGTGCTCTCTCTTAAATTGGCCAAGAGGTATTGATCTTTTGACATGCGTGGGATGCTGGCTAGTATGTAACAAAAATTGATTTCTGTCTGTAGACTTTACATACATCAAAGCATACAAAAAAAAAGCATTTGATTTTCAAAATTTAATATTGTGGAACTGAGAGTATCAACGCCACCCCTCCATGGACAACCACATCATCCATATATATCTAAACCACATCACACAATATGTGCGGGAAAGATCATTAGGATTGATGAGGCATAGCATCGGCTGAAACACCCCCCCCCTCCCTCTTTGCGGTCCCACTGCAGGTAAAACTCACCCAAAAAAGTAAAATAAATCAATGTCAATATAACATAAAAAACACAATTTGTTGGTCACTATATGTAGGGCATTATTGTAAAAGCCAATATGTGACCCTATCACCATCCTCGTTTGCTACCAAGTCTAATGTCGCTAGAAAAATCTCATCCTAATATGCCAACTTACTCATTTTAACTTTTCAAAAAAATCAACTTTAGACATGGGCAAGCTTGTGTGATACCACACAAAGATGGTAAAATGACCAATAATTGGTAATTGTACAATAGTACATGCATGATCCTTCATGTATTGTCTTGTATGTGTATTATACTCTGTATCCAGGGTTCTGCTTCTTGTTTGTAATTATAAGAAAGTTGAGAATGATAAGTGATTTTTCCCTGGCTTGAGAAAGGGACGGCATCGCACAATGGGGATTTTAAAATCCATGTTTGGTAATATGCAATTAATTTTGGGGTGTGTCTGACATTCTTTTCTTCTATTTGTGTGGAGTGTGTGGCCCAGAAAGGGAAAGAGGTTACAACTGATCTTCACCAGTCTATAAGTAGTGGAGTATGCATCCCTCAATCCCTGGAGAGGGGAGAGATGACTGGCTGGGAGACAAAGTAACTTGGCTTTAACTTACATTTAAATGTTGATGATACCAAAATAAATCTGTCCCCTCCCACCCCCATAAAGGATCTAAAAACAAATTGTTGTCTCACCTAAAGTTAGAGCTAAGATCCTATTTATAAAGCAGCAAAATCATTTTACCTCCAACTTTTTAGCTTATTTATAAAGAGGTCACAATTCTCCCAGCACTTTGCCAAAACTTTTTTGCTTCACTTGGTGATGAAAAGTACTTTCACCTCAAAAAATTATTAAAATAATATTTTCAATTTCAAGATGTATTTTTGGGACTATTTTAATCAGTTAATAGTACTTTAAAGGTATGTATTGCTGGAAAAAATGTTAGGGTTGTTGTAAGAGCTAGTTCATCCTAGAAACGGACAACAACGGACAGTCCATTTTGGTCCATTTGTAGCGCTCAGTTTTTAATTATTACGTGTCCATTCCGGACAGAAATGCGTGCAGCAGTGCGTTTTTATTTTGACGGACCAGGTAAATCATTTCCAGTAAAAAAAATTTACCACAACGCACGTTTCTGGCCACCGTAGGTGATACTAAACAAATAAAAACATACATGCATTTCTGGCTTCTTATTTTGCTTTGCTTGATATATTTTTTAATCTATTGTAATTAATTATAAAACTAGCTTGATCCCCGCAGACATATTTTTACAAATTTTGTCTAATTCTCATTTTAGAACCTGGCCAAGGCACAGTCAGGGAGATTCAATAAAAGTTCTTATCATTAAAAATGGTGCTTATTTTGCCCCAACCAATCAGATGTTATTTAACATTTGAAAGCTAACATCTGATTGGTTCGGGCAAAATTAGCACCATTTTTAACAATAAGAACTTTTATTGAATCTCCCTGTGTATGTCTGTATGGGGTTCCTTCAAACATAACATAATTTTATGTGCCAACAGGGCCCCCAAAATGTATTTTTGTACAATGTATCTGAGGGCAAGTGGATTTCTGATCCTAAAGCTGTGTACATGCAATCAGACATTTTACCTCAGATCGATTATAGGTCCAATAATAAGTTAAATTAAAAACTAATTTATGTTTGCATCTTTGATTGATTGTGGTCTGATCAGACATGTTAGTAAATCTCAAATTAATTTGCTCAAATAAGCTCTGTGTATAACCAATTGATTGGCTATTGATGGTCCCATCTGGCAGCATCCTGTATTTCCATTCTGGCATCTTACTGTAGCCACAACTCTTCCTGCACCTTTTAAATTAACAGGTGATGAGAAAGGTGAGCAAAAGAAGTGTTTCAACAGGAAAATGAACAAGCAACAGCAAAGAAGCAGCTTTCTTTCTCAAAATGTCATCTTACTATAATGATGATTGTAACAGATAGACAACATTAATATAGAAAAAACATTTACACTTGATGGACACGTATTCACTGACAGAACCAAATAAGAGCTTTGTAGAGAGGAATGGGATGTAGAACCACTTGGAGCTTTATATTGATCCCAGAGCAATTACCGTATATACTCGAGTATAAGTAAAATTTTTCAGGCTTTAAAATTAGCCTGAAAAACTAACCTCGGCTTATACTCAGGTCAAATCCTAATTTAGATCCAAATTCTGCAATTACGGATAGTAACCAGTAGGTTGGCGCTGTGTTAACCTGCATAGAAAGGAGCTGATCTGCCTTTACACTTCCTGCAGTCTGGCTGCTGGACTCACTCAGCACTGTCACATCTGCTCATCTGGATGCTGTAAATATGATGGGTCTCCTTAGTTTGGGGCAAAAAACAGCTGCTAGTTCAATGCAAATGACAGCTTGAAACTCTCAGGTGACATTTTTAACTATTGGGGTCAGAGAGTCCTTTACTATATGGGGTCAGAGGGCCCTTTACTATATGGGGGTCAGGAGAATTGTAAATGATGATAAGCTTAATTAAAAGTTTACTGAACCTTGCCACTCCACATGTTTAGAAACAAACTCCCAGAAACAAAGCATGCTGGGAGTTGTAGTTTCCAAACATCTGCCAAGGAATTGGAGGTTACTGGTACTGTATGGGATTCATGTAAGGGAATTCTGCTGTCCATTTAAAGGGCAACTTAAGCCTAAAAACAACACAGAATCAGAAGGCAGTAGTGGTGATAATTTCTACCCTCGACTTATACTCGAGTCAATCAGTTTTTACAAATTTTTCAGGTAAAAATGGGTACCTCGACTTATACTCGGATCGACTTATACTCGAGTATACACGGTAGGCATAAAAAGGCTGATATAACATGCTACTTTATCTGGCTTCAGATAACTGCAGCAACACAGTTTTTGAAATTCTAATTATCAGTTTTGTGATAAAGGTCCACCCCCCAAGAACACAAATCTATACTTACCTTTCCCACCCCCAACCCGAGTTTATTTTAGTTATTTACCCTCCCCATTCCTCACCTCTTCTGCAAGCTCAGTAAACTCTTACAGAGCTTACTAGCAGGGCAGAAGAGGCGCACACGTATGCAGTCATTCACTGGCTGTGATTTCACTATCATGGCAGTGACTGACTGCTGCAACCTGGAAGAAAGCCAGCATCTGTGTGAGATGCCAGTTTTTCTGTGGCAGAGAAAGGCAAGGATTGAGTGTTTTAAGGACCACATGGTGGTAACTATAACAATATCAGGGTTTGGGAGAGTGGTGATGCGAGTATAAATTTATGTTCTGGGGGTGTACCTCCTTTTAAGGAGGACTGAAGGCTTACATTCCCTTTAAGAATAACATAACACACTAAAATACATTATTTAATGTGATATAACATGTCTATATTATCTTTATAGCAGAGGGAAAGAACTGGTGAAAACCCCTTAAGATGGGAAAGTGTATAGCAGCTTCTTCAGTCGACTTACCTATCTTACAGTCATTTTAGGGTTTCACTGGCTTATAGTGCATAACATTTCTATTTGACCAATAATATTTTAACTTCAGGGCATTGCAATTAAAGCCAAAAACAAATATATTTACGTTTTGTAAAGCATACCTGACATGAAAAATGTTATATAAGTAAATCACCTCCCAAAATGGCAATGTAAACAAATATGCATCTAAATTATTTTTCAATCTGTTGTTCCATTTGAGGAAAAAGCTTCCTGATACAGCTTTATTATAAAATAAAGTGTCAAATTCCAGTGCCGGTACCTGTGGGAGGAATCTGTTTTTTCATATGTTATACACTCAACTTCTGAATCGGTGTCTCGGATCTGTTTCCTAATGACAGCTTCTGAAATAGACATAATTGGATTAATGAAATATTACAGTGACCGCACATTTCCAGTATGTCCAGCTCTCTAAAAAGACCAAAGGAGGAAAGATGTCATATTAAATACTTTATTAAATACTATAACTCAACAACCTTTTTTTTGACCCACACTTAGGTAGAAAATCTAGAGATGCAGAATTTAATATATATATAAAACAATAAAAGTATGATTGAATCCACAGTCTCTAGTCGTTCAAGAACATATGTCTCTTATAACATTGTTACCGATCCTATAACATTTACTAAAATTTTAGAAATATGTTATTGAGAATGGAACAATATATTTATGAGTTTAACTCCTTAAAACCAAAAGGGTTAAATGAGACTATTGAAATTGCGGCATTCCTCCAAAAGGAGTGATTGGGATGTGTAATGTGGGGATATGAGGTTAAGTATAAGCTTGACTAGAGATGTGTAATGTGGGGATATGGGGTTAAGCTTATAAGCTTATGAGGTATAAGCTTGACTAAATGGGGAATTGAATGGTGATGATGCATTTAATAGAGCAGAAGAAGGGTAAGGGAGGGTTTAACACTGGCTATATAAGTGTGAGTAGATAATTATTTCTATTAATCGCCTGATGAAGCCGTACGGTGAAACGCGTTGCGAGAGTATATTACTCTGTATATTACTCTGATATAATTTATTGGTCTGATATATGCACAAATAACTTCTGATGGCTGGGTGGCATCATATTAGTGGGACGGAGTGGTAGCGCATATGCCGAGAAACCGCCTGTGCTAAGCCGCCTTGGATGCCCATAACCAGGAGACGTAGCTAAGCGCTCAAGTAAAGGTTTGTTAGGTCAGTTGCCGTGAGGTGGGAGAGTGTGTAAAGGCTCAGCAGGAGGCCACGCTAACCAAAGATAGAGGTACCACAAAGAGATTGGACACCCAGAGGAGCTAACTACACGAGACTAAGACGAGTTGAGGTGAAATAAGTATACAAAATTCTGCCTTACATTGTGACAAAGTTACTATTAAATCCATTCTTAGGTTATTGTGCACATAAAGGATTTTGATACAGTTGATACAATTGAATCCAACTTAACAACGAAAGATATCTACTTTGAATCGTTTAATAGGATCGGTAACAATGTTAAAAGAGACATATGTTCTTGAAGGACTAGAGACTGTGGATTCAATCATACTTTTATTATTTTATACAGGGTAATTTATGGTTTTACTAATTTTTTATAATAGTGATTGTAATTTAAAGTATAATATATTTAAGCTGGTCAGCCACTGAGGATATATGTATAGTCGGTGTGTTATAAGGGTGGGAAGTCTATGAATAAAACTGCACTCCCATTTTTTATATGAGAGTATTCTCTTTTTCATTTTTATCTATTTGGGGTAGCTATCTTTATATATATTTTTTAGGTGTTCCGGAAGGAATATGTTATTTGTAGTCTTGGTGGGATACGGACTATGATATATATATATATATATATATATATATATATATATATATATATATAGTGCAAGTTGCTGGAGATATATATATATATTGTGCAAGTTGCTGGAGTCCAATAGGGCCTATGCATGACATACCTAATTCAATATCATAAAATACAATATTTACAGTCAAGCTCCACCTAAGTGCAAGTGGAGACATTAAGGAATGTACACACTGATCCCTTTAAAGAAATAGTTTACTTGAAAAGTGAACTATTCCTTTAATCTATCCATAATCCAACGCAGCAGCACTGACAGTCCTGACCTTCCTTTCAATTAACTTTTTGTCACAGTTAATGTATGGCAACATAGGGGACAAGTTTGAACAATATATTAGTTTTTAGAACATTTGTCCTTGTCTCCACACCAAAATCCTCTGCACTCAATAACTGAATTAGATAGTGAATTCCCCCTTCTATATGAAATTAGAGGCAGTACAGATAATTTTTGTACTAGGAGAAAACCTTCCCTAAGTATATACTAGTGTTGCATCAGCTATTTTTTGCACTCAATATCTATGTATTTATCCCCCTTCTCCAAGTGGTATATTGGTTTATTTATTATAAATTGGTTTATTTACAAAGTATACATACATACACATTTCATTACCAATGGAATTCTTGTCCAAGTTATTATTATTATTATCTGTAAGTGAATTATGGGTATTACAATGTGTAATGGATGGTAGGATATTCTCTATGGCAAAACTTTTTATGCAATGTAGAAAATTCAATAATTGAAGGGCACAAAGATTTCATGTACCTCCACCTGGTACAGCAGCACCTAAGAAAATGTGGAAGCACATAAATGTAAACTACCTCCTGTCAAATCATAAAGGTGTTAGCATATGATAGGGTGACGTTTGAACCCATGCCGCTGCAACATTTGTGCCCATGACCGCGCCACAAATCTGCTTGTAAAACCTGAAATAGGGGTCAATATTGAGTTTAATAAACCCATAAAATATTGAACCTGAGCATCATATTTTCCAGAAGCCATATTTTTCACAGGCCTTAACCCTCTCTGTATGGGGAATTGAGGTATATAGACTGAGGTATATAAGTCTTATGTAGCTAAAATTACATGCTCATCTGCAGCTTCCTTCAATTGGCCAATTAATCAAGAAAATGTTTAGTATCAAGCATATACGATTGCACTGTCCAGGAGGACAGCCATGGGAAAAAATAGGAACCTTTTTCCCTGTAGGCTGGAGCAAATTTTAGTGAACCTTGGACTGAATATTGTTGCTAACCATGTCCATCCCTTTATTTGTCTACAGAACCGATCTTATAAGTAGTAGTAGCATGAAGAAGTAAGAATTTAGATTCTGGAATAGAAGTAGATGTAGTATATTTGGATTTTGCTAAAGCTTTTGATACTGTGCCACATAGGTGACTAATGTATAAACTGAGGACTGTTGGCCTAGATAAAAAATATTTGTACATGGATAGAAAATTGTTTATTAGATCGCAAACAAAGAGTGGTGGTCAATGGTGCTACATCTATGTGGGCTAAAGTTCTAAGTGGAGTGCCGCATGGTTCCGTACTGGGGCTACTTCTTTTTAATCTGTTTATAAATGACTTAGAAGGGGGCACTGAGAGCAAGGTTTCTTTGCTGATGACACCAAACTATGCAGAGCTTTAGAAACTTCAAATGATGTGCAAATGCTGCAAATAAAAATGGGCAGCAGAATGGCAGATGAGAGTTCATGTTGATAAATGTAAGGAGCTGCATTTGGGGTTTAACAATCCTGGTGCTAATTACATTATAAATAACTCTGTGTTAAAGGGCATGTCCACCCCCAAAACTGTAATTTAACCCCATACTGGCCACATTCTATAGTTTAAAAAAATCCTTACCTTAAATCTCTGCTCCAAATGGTTTTTCTGCTATGCCCCTCCAAAGTCCAGGAAACTGTTGTGTAGAAGCTCTCAGTGAGTCATCCTGTGGCTGTCTGTGCCTCAACCTCATCAAGGTCTGAGGTATGTGCAGGGGAGTCCCCCCCTCCCTCCCACCATCCTGATCCATCCTCTGAGGCCGTGGCACTTAGCGTGAAATCCTCTTTATGGGAGGTAAGTTAGAGCTTCCCAACCCTAACTGCCCTAATATTTTTGAAAAAAACTGCCCCGATAGTTACTTACGGACCCTTCTCTCCCATGGTGTCTTCGATGACGTCAGCCGCGTCACAGACGCGGATGGCGGACCAGCCCCTGCTTGCAACTTCCGCAAGCAGGAAGCTGGATAGGAGACGGCGCGGGAGAGAATGGGCTGTAAGTAAACATCTGGGCATTTTTAAAAAAATATATTATAGCAGTTGGGGGTGGGCAGCTGCTACCTACATTATATAAAAAGTTTAATTTCAGGGTGGACATGCCCTTTTAGTGAATCTCAAATGGAAAAAGTTTTGTGGGTTCTAATAGATAACAGACTTAGCTGTAGCAAACAATGCCAGACAGCAACGGCAAGAGCTAGCAAGATATTGTCTTGTATAAAGAGGTGAATAGGTTAAAGAGAAAAAAATATTATTCTCCCTCTTTACAAAGCACTGGTAAGATCTCATTTGTAATATGCGGTGCAGTTTTTGAATCGCATATACAAAAGGGACATCTTGGAAATGGGAGCAGTTCAGAGAAGGTCAACTAAAATAATAAAAGGAATGACTATGCAGGCAGATTAGACAAGTTAGGACTGTTTACATTAGAGAAGGGGCTTTTGCGTCATTTTAGAGGACCCGTGGACATCCTTTAAGATTGAAAGAAAAGATGTTTCATCTTTAGGTTAGGAAAGATTTCTTTAAAGTGAAAACTGTGAAACTGTCTTCCAGCATATGTGGTAATGGCAAGTTCACTGAATAGCCTTAAAAGTGGCAAAGATAGGTTTCTAAAACTAAAAACTATTGAGAATTGGTATTAATACATATACTACAGTTCTGGTTGGATCCAGGGATATTTTCCGATTGCCATTTGGAGTCAGAAGTGATATCCCCCCTATTAGCTGTTTTTTTTTTTTGCCTTCCTCTGGATCAACTGTTAGGTAGGGTTAAAAAATAGGGTGAAAAGGTATTATCACAGTGTTCCTGTCTTTTGATGGCACTTCAAAAAAGATGTAAGCTTTGTGACATGGTACATTATCCTGCTTGAACATAATTTTACTGTACTCCAGTGGCCTCCAGAGTAGCCAGATCTCCATCCAAAAGAACACCTTTGAGACGTGGAATGGGAGATTGAAATCATGGATGTGCATCTGATAAAACTGCACCAACTTGTTAAATTAAGTTGATTTACTTATATAGTAAGAAGTATCAATTCTGATTACATACGATAGACTGACACAAATACATTTTGCTAATAAATAGTGTTTGATATATTTTAAAGTCCTGTGGGTGTGTTCCATCAATCCACAAATGACAACTAATTTATTGTATTTAATGCATTTCTACCATTACTGGGCTGTAATCAAGAACAGTAATATTCTAAAACCACTGTTAAAAGGTAACAACCATCCTATTACCCCCAAAGAACATAAAGCATTAAGGCCCATATTTAAAAACCCATGGTATCGCAAGTTTGCAATACCGCGGGTTTTCGTTATTGTACGGCCGCAATCGGAAATTTATGGCAAGCAGTCGTAAATGTATGTTCACTCTATCGTAGAATACCATGCGGTAGTAAACTACTGGAATGGTATTTTATGGCGGTCGATTTATGATCCCTATAATACATCTACGTCCGCTATCGTAGATTTACAATAGCGCCCGTAAATACTATTGGGATGGCGATCGTTAAAGGCTGGGTATCTCTAAAAAGCGATACCGCGTCTTTATAAATATGGCTCAAAGTCTTGGTTTATCTTTTGTACCTACCCCCAAGCCCCACCAGAGGTCGATTTATTTAAATGTAATAGCTTAGTCAAACCCAGGGATCAGTTAAGGGATAGTAAAGGGCCTGCTCCTCTGTTTAGAAATAAAAGTCAGTATGATCCTCATAATACTGCTCCAGCTATCAGGGTATTTTCGAGCCTAGTAAATGTGGATTTGGATGGGATATTTAAATCTAACATTTATAAACAGTATTCCTACCTATCACCTTCTGAGTCTGTAGCTATCGAGTCCTTAAAGGGGAGACCCCAATTTAATAAGGTGGAGTGGTAGTGCAGAGCTATTATCACCACTCTCTGATAAGAGAGCATATAGTAGGAGTCTGGAGAAGTACCCTACAGACTATCATTTGGGCCAGGATGAGGCAGGTTTTTTAGTTACAGATAACGCTAATTGCACTATAACTTATACAGTTCCCAAGTTACATAAATCTCTAAAGACTGAAAGCTATTACCAATATATATATATATATATATATATATATATATATATATATATATATAACTGATGGTTAAATGGATAAGATTGTATTGTGAGGTCTAAGCCCCCTGTAGCATGGAGTATTTACCAGGAAAGCTAGGGGACAGCCATGGGGTCTAATGTTGCTCCAACCTATTTATGAAATGGTTAGAGGAAACATATCTTTTCCCTCAATATGCAAAAAAAAAATTGCAATGTTTTTGCATAGATAATCTATGTATCCTCTGGAGGGGAACAGTGGAGTAATGTGAACATTTTCAACTAATTGGATACACTGATTAAATTAACTGTGACACTATGACTATGAACACTATTGTCTATTTGAAGGGTGAGTTGTGGTTGAGTTTGCTTGCTTAAGTTGATGCACCACTCCAAGGCAGTATCCAAGCATCAGTCCTAACCTAGTGAGAAAAGCACAATCCCTTAAGAATATTTGCATTCTTAAGCAATCACCTGCACCTCAGTGCAGGTGATTGCCCTTCATTGCTTGCATGTATGTTTAACTTTTATACCTATTCATTTATGACTTATATGTCTAGTTGAGTGCTGGAGTCTTTTGTGTAATGTTTAGCTTGTCAAACTCATTTGCACCGCACCTAAATGTAGATTAATTAAAGCTTTGAGCACATATTTTGTCTTTGTATATATATATATATAATATTATTATATATAATAATATATATTTACATATATTATTTATATATCAGCTTTCAGAAATCATTAACCATAATTGCCAAAATTAATTTCAAATGTTCATTCTCCCTAAATCTAAACAGTGACTGTAGTAATATCTGTGTAATTAAGCTACGTTAACTGGACTTGATGTTTCGTTCTTGAAGATGTCATACATCTGGCTTTCTCAATTTAGAGTGACGTGTCAGGAACCTTCTGAATGCATGCTGTTGATTCTTGTACAAGTCATCCAGTTGAACTGAATACCACAAATATAACATGACCTGGATAATTGAGAATCTTCACAAACACTAATAATATACAATAACAATTGTACTTACTGACACTTTTCCCCCTACATTCTTCAGGTTTTCTTGTAGAATATGAAATGCCTACTCCCGTTCTTTTAGCTTTCCTCTAGTAAAGTATAAAAGACAGATTATCATTTTCTTAGATTACATGTAGATGTTTAATGCATGCCCTCCTCTATAAATTGAACCCAATCAAATTATTTAGTGGTTATATGTGCTCCCACTAAATCCCAGCCACACAAAACTATAATGTACATCTCAAATATAGATAAAGGCACACTGAGATCAGAGAAAACTTCTCATGAAGGGGCTGTCCCCCCACAAATGTTGTTATATGTATCATGTCCGCACGTTATTAAAGCATTTGCAAGTTGTGCACTGATCTTTACTTGAGATAAATGTATGCCTTCCTATTCTACACAGGGAAAAAAATTAATCTATTTCATTCGTATGTTTGCCTTCAAAAACATCAGGGGAAAAATGACAAGGGTTAAATCTTTTAGTCTTTACTTCAGAACCTAAAAGAGGATATTTTTGGACTACCACACCAACTACTAATTGGAAGAAACGTTAAAATAAGTATCAGGGCTGATTTCAAACTGATTGCATCACCTTTGATTCAGAATTTTTATTGATCTGGCAACAATAGATGTATAGAAATAAACATACAAAGAATACATATAAATGTATTACTGCAGTTTGCAGTCAGGGCCACACTGCTAATTGTATTTATTATACATTGTTTGATGAAGAGTGTGGGTTGTACTCCCCCATTAAGTAGGTGATAAGCTTTGGGCTACTGTAATCGTATACTGGACTTTCTATTGGATTTTATATATATTATATACTAGCAGTTGTACCCGGCGCTGCCCATGTACACATGTGTATAGTATTTGTTACGTGCAGGTGTGTGTTTGGCTTAGATGGAAGAGACGGGTAAAAGCATGTGCACAGTTGGTAATGTACCGTTCATCATGTGTTTAATAGATATCAAGGAGGTGACATTGCTTGAGGGACGTATAGCATGTATGTTTATAGCAAAACTTTATATATATCATAAGTTTTTCCTTTAGAGCGACTGATGGGCGTTACGCCGCTCTTGTGTCTCTGAAGCATGTGACGTGCGGCTCTTTGTCTGTGTTGTTAAAGCCAGGCTTCATTCTGTTGCTGAGCTTTATGTGTTTTTATTAAGCGTGCTCTATTTTTTGCACATTAGTTAGCAATGTGTCACTTTGTTTGCACTTTAACAATTCATACTCACTTTATATTGACTATTAGATCCCAATCATTAAAGTTACTTTCTGTCCGAATTGAAAGTGCCATGATGTCTTTATTCTTTTATTTGTAACTATCTGTGAAGTGTGTGACATGCAGACATGCAGTATGAACATAGCATGTTCAGTTTCAACCACACAGTGTAGCAGGATTGCCTGGGTCTATTCTCAGACCTGCAGGATTATCCTATTTGGTTCCCCTGGGTGCTGGTCACTGTCTGAGTAACAGTTTAAAACATACCTGTGTAAAGATACTATATCCACTATATCCACACATATATATATATATATATATATATATATTTGGGGGGGGGTATAGTTTCCCATTAAAGACAGGCTTCAGACAATTTCAAATAATTGTTCAAATGATTAGGATTAGGGAAAGGGTCTCTGCTGTAACCATCTTTACCAGTGAAGTGTCAAACCTGGGGCCCTACTAATTTTGCAAACTACAACTTCCTGCATTTCCTGTCTGCAGTTTGCTAGCATCTGGGGGACCTCAGGTTTTACATCTCTGATCTTTACAAAAAGTTGGCTGATAGCAATTCCACCGAATAATACTAAATGTATTTGTGCAGTGTATGGAAAACTCATGTTTTAGATTGTTCAATCTAAAAAAATTTCTAGAATTTTCACAAAACTATAAATTGCATCTTTCTTGACTTTTTGCATAAGTCCACTGTCCAGACAGTACTTAAACTACAGGGGGCTTGGAATCCTTTGCAGACTGGAGGTAATTCTTTTACGTATACCATCAATGATTTATAAGGAGAAATAATACCAGGCTACCATGGTTACTATAAGAGAAATACATTGTCCTGCATATTTGCAATGCCTTGAGTAATTGCTAACAGCTTGAAATGATTAGGGGGTGGGGGTTTTCTACAAAGCACTAAAAAATAAAATATTAATAAATGCTTTGATGGCAATTTATTTCTTTTTAATAAGAAAGATCATATAAGTAATTATTTTAATTAAATTCATTACTAAATTAAAGTTAGGTTACTAGGGAAAGAGTTTATTGTGTATAATACAGCATGACAAAATAAATAATAAAAAGAAGAACAAAAGAACCGGGGAAAGGCTATTTAGCCTAAATCCATTGTGGGATCACTACAAAAGAAATCTTTAGACAAAATCACATTTACCTGACATATAATCCAGAAACGGATGATTAAAACAATGTATCACTTGTCTTTCTATGTGACTGTAAACATGTCTGTGGTAGGGTTCTTTGCAAAGATAAGCATGAGTTGCTGAATTAAATGAAAAGGAACTTTATTTTCTTCTGGCAGTGTTTTACAGCTCAGGTATAACAGAGACATCACATGTATTTTCTTGTTACAGTCCAAAACAAGACTGACTTGGGCTGCCTGGGAGCAGTTTTTTTTACCCAAGGTCTCCCAGCATGCTTTGCATAGTAAATACAACAATATAAAAAATAGTACAAAATACCTATTACTATAACATTTCAATAACAAGGATCTATTGTTACATTCAGATTTAACATAAAGACCTACGCAGTTAAGAAGTTTTTTCTTAACAAACCAAATAATCACCTTACAAACAACATTAGCAGATCCATGTGCACATCTGACAGTCATTAAGACACCTATGTGCTTAAATAAACTGCAAAAGTGTGTATACAAAACCTTTAAGGTATAAACTCATTTTAAACATCTCTATATGCTTTAAAGTTTTAACTCCATAACATTTGTACAAAATGTAATGGTTATATTTAATGCATTGCAAACATAGTAAACTGAAAACTTGTTAAATGCTTAATTACCCGCTATTTGAACAGATTCAGCATGGCTTTTAACCCTAGCATTGCCATGTAGGAAACAAAGTGGTTTTGTATCCCTGTGTACTGTGTAGGATAGGCAAAAGGGAAAGGAAGAATCAAGAAAACATAAAAGGGATTTTGCTGGCCAGCAGAAGAAGGAAAGATAGGAAAAGAGAAAAGATTTATCCCTAAAGACACATAAGGAAAACAACATTAAAGGTAACTTTTAACAAAGTTACTGCAACATCCAAATGTCCTTTTCTCTCATTCCCGCAGTGGGATAAAAAGATGATTGGAAAGCTGCTTTCTCACTCTCTGGATGAAGCACACTGAGCATGCCTGGACCAGAAAATTAGAGAGAGGGCGGACACCTGTGGTTTAAGCTAGAATCGCACAAATGTTTTATGTTTGTTTTTCTGCAATTTAACTGGTGTTTCCAAATGTTATGCATCTAGTTAAATGTTGCATGCAGTCAGCAGCATAACTACCAAGGGAGCAAACGCAGGGGGGGCCCAACTTCTTATTTTTTCTATGACAGATATAGCCTCCTTCCAAAAAATCACTGGATGAAGCATGGATAGGGGCCCCATCATACTTTTGATTCCTAATTAGGCCACTGCATGCAGTGTTTTCTTAGGGCTAGGCCACACTAGCGCGTTTTTCTCGCGTTTGCGCACGCGTTTCGCGCTCGCGTTTGTGCCCGCGATTTTTGCTAAAATGGAAATCGCGGGAACGCAAAAATTCCCGCGATTTCCGATGCGCATGCGATTGCGCGTCCGTTCGCGTTTTGGTAACGCATGCGTTCACCATTTTTGGTGCGTTAACGCATGCGTGTCCATAACGCGAAAAGCAAAAACGCATGCGCAAATGCGAGCGCGAAACGCGCAAGAATCGCGCACACAATCACGTGCGATAACACTCACGATTGTGTGTGTGATTCCTGTGCGTTGCAGTGTGGCCTCACCCTCAGAGGCAATGCAAATAACTAAACCCATGTGAGAGTCGAAACACATCAGGCATCTCTTCTCTTTTGTTTGTTGTATGGGTTGGAGGGTGTACAGGGGATACTGCCCTGTAAGACTCTATGCTATTCTTTAACTGCATTTAATTAAGTCATGAGCATTCAAAAATATTTACAAAAATGCACATTGAGTTTGACTTAATAATGTTGAACCCCCCCCATAGCTATAGCAACAAAGAAACCCCATGTTATTGTTTGCTATTATTGAGATATGCAGTCTACAAGCCATTCCAATAAAAAAATGTCATCTGTGCATAATTTTTCCAGGAAAATGTTAACATAATCTGAATGAAATATTGACTGAGTCCACATTTCAGATTATGAAATGTATTTTCTTTCAAAGGAATTTAATGTCTATGTGGGGTGGGATATGAGATATTCATCATTCATTAATCCAGTAAAGTGTTTCAGAAAGAGAAATACAAAACAAGTCATTATTATTTAATGAGCTGAACACAGTTCTCCACAGTTCTGAGATCCATAGTAAACAACCCAATCACCTTTTTTTCTTCTAGTACATTAGAAATGATTAAAGCAGAGATTCATAAAAAAAAATTCCCCTTTCGATTGTTTTAATGCCTTTGTATCTATATGTTCCCACCAAATTATATTTTAAGCTCTATGGGGCAGGGACCTCTTTCCTCCTCTCTGAGGATAAGCACTTTCATTATTTATTTATTACGCATTTATGATACATCTCCATTTAATTGTTTCTGGGGCTGCTCCCCTGGAAGTTACGCCCCTGGGATTGTCATAGCATTTGTAATTGAATCAAGATTGCTAGTGAGCAAAAGACTCACTAGACTAAAAATGTCAAGGCACAGATCAATACTACAATAGTGATTACCTTAATATAGAACTGTGCCAATGGAGAAAAAGTTCAGAAAATGGACCTATTAAAGGTCATGTCCACCCCCAAAACTATAAGTTAACCCACTACTGGCCCCACTGTGTAGTGCATAAAAATCCTTACCTTACATCCCTGCTCCAAATGGCTGCCCTGCTATGCCCCTCCAAAGTCCCAAAAACTGTCCACCAGGAGCCTAGCAGAGTCCATATAGGACTCTGCCTCCTGTCTCTCCTCCGGGAGAATTTGCGCCCCCCCTCCCTCTCCCTCCCTCTCCCACCCATTTCGTCTCCCTCCCCCTAGTGTAATTTCCCTTTGGGGTACTGTAGGTCTCCCTCCCCCATCTCCAAATGCCATATTATTATGTCAAGAAACTCTCCCGATCTTAACTTACCTTCCCTCTCTCCTCCGGCGTCCTGAACTGCCGGCAGCCGCGTCCGTGATTGGCTGCCTCTCAGCCAATCAGGGACGTGGCTGCCGGTCTGGCCCCCAGCTTGCAGTTCCATGCAAGCAGAAGGCTGGGGCAGTGCGGCGGAGGATAAAGGGAAGGTAAGTAAAGATTGGGGGAGTTTCTTGACATACTAATATGGAGTATGGGGCTGGGGGATGGAGACCTACAATATCCTAAAAGTTGGGGAAAGGGATGGACATGCCCTTTGAAGTCAATGGGGGGTAAATAGTTTGGAAAGTTCATTCGAATATGGCAGGGTAAACTTACCTTACAGGCCTCTGGGATCTGGGAGATGATCTGGGGAACACGTCCGTGCGTGGGGAGCAGCATAAAAACTGGATGTAGCACGGTCCCGCAGCTCAAAACCGAGACCCCCTCCTGGGTCCTTACAAGGACCTTTGTGGCCCTGACAAGGGCCCTTTAGGGTTTAAGAGGTCCAGCAGCTCGAACCGGGACCCCCCTCCCTGGCCCTTGTAAGGGCCCTTGCGGCACTGATAAGTGCCTTTGTTGGGGGTCCCGCAGCTCGAACCGGGACCCCCGTTGTCTCTTAAAAGAGCTGTTGGGTGGCGCCTTCTGTCTTCTATCCAGTGACACCAGATCTGCTGAGGCCACCGACCCTGCGGCCGCAAGGGGTATCTTCGGCCCCGGAGCTGATGTTGATAGCCGCTTATTTCTTCTTTCTCCTACCATCTACTGCGATGATTTCTGAGCTCTGCGGAGGTTTGCAGCTCTTTATACAGGTTTGCAGAAAACCCTAATCAGTTTCTGATTAGTCAGTTTTTCAATGCTTGGTTTACATGGTTCACATTAACCAATCAGATTTTCCGAAATATGTAAAATATTTAGTACTAAAAAGATTGGCATGTGGTGTTCCATTACCAGATTTCACATGACAAAAATAATTCACATGATAAAAATATGTGTGAAGAATGACTTCACCAATTTGATTTTCGCTTTGGATTCTGCACATCAGATGCTTTGGATTCTGCACATGACTGTTTTTTATCGGAGGGTCGCTTGAAGCCACATATGTAGGTAAAGCTATACATATGGGGTGGCAATTATTTCCGTTAGGCTAACAAGATTATTTAGGTATACGACAGAAAAATGTGACTTATTTTACACCAAGTGCTGTAAATAGGACTTTTTCTGTTATCTGCAAGTTTAATTGTGCTTGAAAAGATTGATCTGTGCAAAATAATTCTGTATGTAAAAGAATTGCACTGCAATATAGCTGAAGGTTTGAAAGTTGTAAAAATAAATAGTGTGTGAGTTAACTAGAAGCTATTCAACATACAGAGGTGGTTAGTATTATTCTGCAATTGCACTTTTGCATTGGTCCCTTTGGGGTTAGTTGGTGGCTCTGTCTGTGCACACCCACTTATGTGGCATATCGTTTGATTCAGGATATGTGGGAGATTAATATTTATTATTTGTTTTTTTTATTTATTTGTCATGGTGGATTTCTAAATCTGAAGCTGTTCCCTTAATTTTTCCCTTAAAATCTCTACAAAGAATTTCATATGAAATTCTGCACATATGTTTGAAAAAGCGTAAACTTTATGTAGACTGTGTACAGTAAATACCAAAAATAAATAGTTTGGGGTTTATCTTCTAGAGCACAGCCAGAGTTATACATTTCACTTTAAAGCTACTTATTGGCTGTGTCTTTGTGTAAACCGAATAGTGATATTTAGTGGTAACTTTTATTTGTAATGGAAGTTTGATCAAGATTTCCAAGTTTGCCTTCTTTGATGCTTTTTTCTACAAAAACTGTATGTGGAATTCTGCATGTATGTATGAAAGATTTGCACACTTACAGTACATATACAAATGTGTGTAGGTTGTAAAAATAGTTTGTGGGGTGTAGTTCTGAGATTGAGGGACATTTGGCCTGAAAAAACATACTTGCCCTTAAAGCAAATTCCAATCTGGCAATGTCTCCACATGCTCCCATGCATGTGGCATACTGTTATATTCAAAACATGAGGGAGATTGCTATTTAATGAGTTTTACTCACCATGTGGGTTTGAGTAATATTTCTACATGTATGTATGAAAAATGGCTTCATTATGTTGCTAAAGGTGTGTAGACTCCAAAAATTCTCTGGTTAAATCATTTACCGGTATTTGTAATTGTTTTTGTGCATTGGTCCCTTTTAAAGTTAGTTGGTGGGGACATCAGAAGTGCTTATTAATTTAAATTTGGTGTAAAAATTTCCGGGACAGGAAACGTGGGGTACCAACCTATGATTGATATTCTTGTTCCCTGGAGAATAAGAGCTTTTAGAAACAGTAAGATTTGTGTAAGTTTATATTAGGTTTTCTACAAAAAGCACTGAAATTTGCTCAGTTTACTTTATTTTGAGATATTTCACACCAAAAATCCAGTGAAATCTCCAGAATAGTTATTAAAATTATTTTGTTAACGTACATTCTGAACCCAAAAAAGGATATATGATGTTCCCTACTTCTTCTGGGTTTTCCTAATCCTACAGCCACACTTTGATAAAACACATTAGTAAAAAAATCCTGAAAATTCTTCTGGCAAAACAAAAAGGCAGACAAAACTGGCTGACACTGTAAGGGTTAAGTCTTCTTTTGCTTTAAAATTATAGATTTACGGATGAGCATAAATTGTCCTGTATATAATTCTACAAAACTTTTTAGTAAGGGACAGCTAAGGAGTCAATAAAATTAGCCATGAAAACAGTATAAATGCAAATATTACAGAAATGATTGTCATTAAGTGATATTTCTATTGGACTTTTTAAAGCATGTCTGGTGTTTTAAGTTTGGTATGATTCTGCAATCAGTTGAGCATTTCCTATAAGACTGGTAAATATTGATCCTTATTGTATAACCAATTGTGTTTCACATTAATCTTTCTTATTGCAGAAATGCGGTTAGTAGATTGTGAAATACATTTTATTTAAAGGCCTAATTACAAATAAAATAGCAATGGTAACTTACTGAAAATGGCTGTGGCATCTGTGAAATGGTCTGGGGAAAATGTCCATATCACCAAAACTGTTTAAACACTACCTTCCCCCACGATCGGGCAATTGTCGGGTTTCCACGTGTTACATTCGAGGGTTATCAAAAATCAAACGATACATTCGAGGGTTACCAAATTCGAACGATACGTTCGAGGGTTACTGAAAATCGAACATTACATTTGAGGTTTCGGAAAGTTCTAATATTTTGAGTTTCTCTGAAATACTAATGTTCGGTTCGAACTCTGGTTCGAGTTCGGCTCTAAGTCCTTCTTTAGTAGCAAGCAGTGTTGAACCAAATTCTGTTGTTATTAAGCAAAATAATTTCATCACAGACCACTAGGTGATGCAAAAGATGCATTTTGTGTTAAAGGGGAAGTTCAGTAAAAATCATATGCTTTTAAAGGATAACTGTTGTTTCCTCTGATAGAGGAGTAGGATACAACTGGGAATGCTCAGTGCATGTGGCAGAGCAATTGTGCTGGTGATGTCACAACTCACAGTGATAGCTGGAAACACCATCCTTTTAAACTGCATAGATTGCAGCTAGAAGAATGATCGTGGAGTTGTTTTTAAGGTTGGAATTAGAGATGGACTAGAACTCGAACCCGAGTTCGAGACGAACTATATGAATTCAAACGAATTCGGACTTCTCAAACTATCCCGGACCTGGATTTTCAATATTTTCGGACTTTCGATAAATATCGAATGTTCGACCGTACGAATATGCAAGTAAAATGCCTATTATACCTATACGCAAGCATCGAAAGTAAAGTGTCCATTAAAACCTATACACGAGCATCGAATCCGTGAGTAAAATGTCCATGGTATCTAGGCGCGAGCATCGAATCCGCGAATAAAGTGTCCATTAAAACCTATACGCGAGCATCGAATCAGTGAGTAAAGTGTCCATTAAAAACTATACGCGAGGATTGAATCCGCGAGTAAAATGAACATGATACCTAGGCGCGAACATCGAATGTTCGAAGGCGAGAGCTCGAAAATAGCACGAGTGAGAGTAAAATTGATTTTTCGAATGTCCTGGATATTCAAACATGTTCACCAGACCATTTCCCAGGTCCCACAGTCATTTACATTAAGTTACCATTAATATTTTATTTGTATTTCATAAGAACTTTTCAAACTATTTGACTCTCATTGACTTTAATGGGTCTGTTTTCGAACTTTCGAACTTTCCATATAGTTCGAAAGTTAGAAAATGGACTGAACTTTCGAAAGGTCGGCCATCTCTAGTTGGAATGTGCTCTTTTTAATAAAGGGCATGTGTACGGAAACCACAGTTTCCCTTTTAGAAAAATAGCAGCATTTTTACATCCCAATAACCTTAAACTGCCCATTCAGCATTTTGTCTGTGCATAAATAAATGCTTCCAAAATACTGACTTCCTGTTCGCAGGACCCATAATAGTGTCCGTTATGGTCTTGCCATTGTCCCAGCACTTGAGTTGATTCAGTTGCTCAAGTAAGAATCTGAGAATGTTTGACCCATCCAACAGCCAATCAGTAGGAATACTGTAGGGACATTCCAAGGTACAGAACCTGAAATGTCAACAGCAGGTCAAAGCAAGTGTATAATCACGTAACTTTTCAAAATGGAAGAAAATATGTAGAATAACTAGGTAGCATAATCTAAACTAATAATTTGCTTAAGTTGCTTTCATTTGTTCATATACTTTAACAAAAAGTATTTGATCCTTGTGGCATAAGCTCTCCAATTATAATGGAAAAAATGCAATATGATTTCATATTAAATCTAAAGCAGAAATTTTGTACGTATGGTGAATCAACTACTTTAAGTTCAGGTATTTGGCAAGACTGCCCTGTGTATGGTTACCTTTTCTGTCAAAAGATGCCATCAATCTCCTTTACTCCTTTAACCATATTATATATTACTTAATTTATAAAATATAACTTGACAAATAGGCATCATAAGATTTAATAAGAGTTTTTAAGAAAGCAAGTATAATATTAATAAGCAATCAGCAGAGCATTTTCCTCCTGCGATCTCACTGTCACAATCAGAGTGCCCAGCATTGATCAATGAAAGAAGTACTAATGTCAAAAAAAGTTTGTCCCAGTATTGGTCTACCTAATTCAGGATATAAAGGGGAACTGTGGTCACCATATAAGTGGCCTTTATTAAAAAAAAACACACACATCCCAGTAAAATTACTCCAGGATCATGCTTCTATCTGCAGTCTATCCAAAGTTCCAGCAGTATATAGGGGTGGTTTGTCCTGCTAGCTGTGACATCACCAGCACCACTGGTCTGCCCCCAAGTTTAAGGTTAGGACATAAGACAGGGCTAAGACAGGGCATCATCAGCTGCACCATAAGCCCCACCCAAACACCATAATCATTTTTAAAACTAGCAACAAGCCTCTCTCTTTCTCTCTCCCTAAGGGTGGGGCTTCTTACACATTTCTTACATCACAGTCTTAGACAGTCCGTACAAAGAAGTGTAACTTTTCAAGCCTATTACTTAACATCCAGAAAAGCTAGACACATCATCATAAGCTGGTTTGAATGGTATAAGAGAGAGAGAGCTCTTTTAGGGTTGCGCTTTTAAGCGTGATCCGATCGCGCTTTTAAAAGCGCACACTAGTGTGCTAGGGAGATATGCGTTGCGATTTGTAAATCGCATCCCATGCATTCGCATGCACTCCGATTGCGAATCACTGAGTGGCATGCACTTGCAATTGAGATCACCCAGCAAGGTATAGTGTGGCCTTAGCGTGCAACATTTTTGATACCAGTTCCATGTGTTTTATTTCTGGATACAAAAATGTAATTATTCAAACTGTGTGGTTTGGTATTTGCCTCAGCCAACTTTAATTTTCTGTTGGACACAGAAAAAAAAAAGAAAAAGAACTTTGAAAGAATGATAAGAAGAAGATTTTATTTGAGTAGTTTCTTTTTAAACTACTCAGGGGTTCTTACTTGCGATGTTTCCACAATGTTCCTCACAATCTACACTTTACAATCTATACTACAGCTGTAATATCGGTCAAAAAAGTGAATAGGAAAATCTGGTTAGGGGAACGTTGCAGGTATGTATGTATGTATTTTATTTTATTTCTTACATACCACTACATATTCCGCAGTGTTTTACAATTATTTTGCTCAATTCACAACAGACCCTGCCCTGAAGAGCTTACAATCTAATCACTTTATGTACACATACAACCTATCAGTGTGTCTTTATGATTGTGGGGGAATCCGGAGTGCCCGGAGGAAACCCACACAAGCACGGGGAGAACATACAAACTCCTTGCAGATGTGTCCAAGGGTGGAATCAAAATCAGGACCTCAGTGCTGCCCCAGGTAAGTTAATAGTGTATGGGCACCATTTGTCTGGTTATGAACATATTTTAGATGTTATGCTCAATTTAGCATGCCATACAAGGGATTGATTTATTTTTGTCAATTGAAAAATCAATTTTCTCATTTACTTAAAAAAAAATCATACAGATAATTTTCCATTGACCACGGAAATCTGCTGAAAATCAACAGTGCAAGATGGTGCATTTTAATTAGATGCAATTATCGTCCTGTGTATAGCTACCTTTAAGGTGTTCATATATTATAATTTACCTTCAGATTCATATTTTCCCGGATGTTCGCGCAACATCAGAATGTCAAAAGCTGGCTATATACTACCTTACATTACACTAATTAGACATTCAATCCGAGATGGATCTTGAATCTATTGTAATAAGGAGTGTAGCAGCAGTTAAACCTGCTGACATTGCCCAGCCAGATCGTGTTTACGATCGGAATATCACTTGCAAAATGATCGAATGATTTGGTTGTTGGACCATGGTTGGAAAGTCGAGAGGTAAGTTTGCAGTGTATGGCCAGTATTACTACCACATTTTCCTGACAACAGTTCTTACCTTTAGACTTTCTCCCCTGGCCTATTCATGTTACCATCGCAAGTCAAAAAAAAAGCAAAAAACAAGCCCGGCAGTTGGTTGGGGGGAAACATTAAAAGTAAACTTTTAACTTAACTTAACTAGTGTTTGGCCAGTATACTCCTCTGTGTCCATAGATCTGATAGATTTCCCAGAATATCTGATAGTGTCTTCAGACAATTGGCTGAAAAAACATCTCTTGAAGCCTTAAAAAGGCTATATAATAGTTTGCATAACATAACAGGCCTTTCTTAAACTGAGCAACATCACTTCCTAATTATGGACTCCCACCTCTAAAATCAAATAACAGCAGCCATGTGCTAATTTCAAGTTCTATGACATACTGAAGAGTTGATAATATCCCCTAAAAATCTATAATTATCTTAAACATTATACCTTTAATGATAGCTCTTTTTGGTTGTTTGTTGATGGTGGAACAACTATATGAGGCTCAGTAAATTTAGGTATTTCCTGCAAAATAAAAAAGACGTGTTATTAGAAGTAAATATAATTTAAAAAATAGCAATCTGAATTCAATAACTTCCAGTACAAACACAGATCGGAACTGTAACAACACAGCAAATATGCCCATTATCACCACGGCACATAGGTGTTTACATGAGTTTACATATTGTAATTCTTCCTCAGTGTAGAACACATGGGCCAATTTCATCCAAATAATTCTGACCAACAGATTTACTGGATGGAACCCCAACTCGTTGTGAGGCCTACTGAAATACACAGGATCAGCAACAATTTACCAAAATCATAACCAACCTGCCCAATTTGAGGTAATCATCATGCTGGGTGATCTAAAATATTGCCCCATATTCATCTGGCAATTAAATGATAACTATTACCTCAATGCATTTTTCTCTTAATTGCTTTAAAAAGAGTAAAGGTTTGCAGCCCTCCCCATACAATTTTCTCCTGATTTCTCCTGATTTTGAGCCTCTCACTGCCTTCAATTAGCCATGCTGTGAAGGGGGCATAACAATTCTGTCTGCCTCTAACTGTCACTCAAAATGAGAAAACACTCCTCCACCCACCCTTGATCAGCTTGATTATGTTGGCTGTTTCCTAGCAACAGGACATTTGAAGTTTGTTTGACTGGCAGAGGAGGAGGAGAATGGTTATAACAGACAATTCAACTAGCCAATAACAAGTGCTGGGCTAACCATGGCCCTGGGCCAGCTAGTGGGGTTTTAGCACTCTTTTTTTTTCAGCTGCTGGAAGTGTGGACATGTAATGGGGGTGATGTTTTTTTTGTTGTTGTTTTTTTTAGTTTCCTCAAACAGTAAGTAGAATCTGTTGCAGGAGATGGCACTGCTCCAAGTGCTGCCTCTGCACATTTTTTTTAGAAGCCCCTCATTCAATAAACAGTGGGGAAGAATGGAAAAAGCATTATGGGGGTTATTCAATAAAAGTTCTTATCGTTTAAAATGGGGCTAATTTTGCCCCAACCAATCAGATGTAAGCTTTCAAATGTTACATAAGTTCTGATTGGTTGGGGCAAAATTAGCACCATTTTAAACGATAAGAACTTTTATTGAATCTCCCTGTATGTCTTTGAATACTGTCTCCTACGTGAACCCTGACGTTTTGCAACATAGACCCTATTACCCTCTGATCATATGAAGTGGAGAGTTACATGTATTGTGACTGCATCTTTTTCTTTTTTTATTTTACTACAGTGTTTTTTTCATGAAAAACCTTAGGATTCCTTCATTCTTCTACTAAAAAACCCAGAAAGTTTATCAATGTTAAAAATTAACCTTGGTAACCATAACAACTAAGGAATTCTTTTTATTAGAACATAAATTTAAAAAGGCTGTACAAGGATACTTAAAATTCTATAGCAGTGCAACTGCAATAACTCTGTTTTGTTATCTTATATGCAATGTACTGTATAAGGAAGTAATGAAGCAGATATTTTTTTGGAGATCAAATACAGTTTAACAAGAGTCTGAAAAAGAACAAAGTGCTGGTTAAAATGAGAAAGGATGGCACTATAACTCCAGCCATTCACCATAAATGACCCTCCTGCCAGACAGTAGGTTGACCTTGCGTCTATAGTTAGTAGCCAGACCAATGATTTAAATGTGCTATTGCTACATGACATGATAAAGTACACCCATCACATTGTTCTAAAGATTTTATTATATCTTTACATGGGACAATACTGTAGATTGCACCACTGATACAATGAAAGGTAGTCCGCTAGAGTACAGCTTGTATAACAGTGTAAATGTACTGCCCTCTCAAAATAACACACAGCCATTTATGTCTAAACTGCTGGCAAAAAACAAATATACAAATTGTGCCTAAATAGCTTTTTTCCCTCCAGTGATGTGACTTGTTAGTCTTACAAGTTCTTAGATGTGAATGGGTAGCAAGTGTTATCGCTCTCACACTTTCTCATACTGGTCACTGGAAGTTGAACATGGCTCCTCGTGTTAAAGCAAACTCTGAGGATCTAAAAAAAAACAAGATTTGTTGCTCTACATATGGCCTAGGCTATAAAAAGATTGCCAACACCTTGAAACTGAGCTACAGCACAGTGGCCAAGAGCATACATCTGTTGAACTGAACAGTACAGGTTCCACTAAAACAGGCCTCACCGTGGACAACCAAAGAAGTTGTGTGCATGTTCTCAGCGTCATATTCAGAGGTTGTCTTTTGCAAATACATATATGAGTGCTGCCACCATTGCTGCAAAGGTTAAAAGGGTGGGAGGTCAGATTTTCAGTGCTCAGACCTTATGTCACACACTGCATCAAAATGGTCTGACTAAGAAAGCCTCTTTTAAAGATGATGCACAAGCAAGCCTGCAAACGGTTTGCTGAAAACAAGCAAACCAAGGACATGGATTACTGTGGTCTATATAAACTTATTTAGTTCCCATGTGTCAACCGTATACTGCGGCAACCAAGTGAGGAGTACAAAGACAAGTGTGTCTTGCCTATTGTCAAGCTTGGTGATGGCAATGTGATGATTTGGGGATACATGAGTACTGCGAGCACTTGGGAGCTACAGTTCATCAAAAGAACCATAAATACCAACATGTATTGTGACATACTGAAGCAGAGCATGATCCCTCCCTTCAGAAACTGGGTTTCAGAGCAGTATTCTAAAATGATAACGAACCCAAACACATCTCCAAGATGACCACTTCCTTGCTAAAGAAACTGAGGATAAAGGTGCTGGACGTGCTGCATGTTTTCAGAGCTAAACCCTATTGAGCACAATTTGGACATTTATCAGAGGTGTACTCACTTAAAGATATAATAAATATTTACAACAATGTTGGAGTTGTGAGATTGAATGTATAACACCTCACTCCACCTGCATCAATATATGTTTATTGTTGTACTTCATACATATATATATGCAACATTCCGGTGTACATTAATCCTTTGTCAAGCAAAATAAATAAGACATACTTGAATCCTTATTGATGTTACACCTTTTTATATCATTAAACACACCTCCTATTGACATCATAGGATATGTCTATAAGATTACTTCATCGCGAACATTAATACCCCCTTTAACTCTAAAATGCATAATGACACCACCCATTTCCACAAAAGTACATAGTCCACAAACACATACTTTATATTAAATTACATATTTATTATGACATGAAAAATATTGTTGTATATAAAAGCGTCTTTGATTATGTGAATGAGCAAACCAATACGGTTACCATCCCCTATTGGTTGTGACATTTAAATGTCTTAAATGCATGATAATTGATGGTCTAACTGACTAGGAAATAAGAAAAATCTATTTATAAGGGCCAAACGGTTATTACAAAACGAAGCATGATGGCTACACAATTTAGAAACTATGAAACCTAGAGGCCTGAATAAGGAACTATTGCAAAAATTGTTTCCATTAATTGCTCTTTTTAGAAAAAGGCAATTGTGGTCTCCATTTAAATGTGCTCCATTGTGGTCTACATTTAAATGAGCTCTCTCGTGCCTTTCAAACAACCCTAGGGTGACGTCTCTAACTTCTCTGGATCTTAAGATATAGGCTTGTAAATTTACACTGTTCTGACTGTCTGAGTCTGTGAGTGATAGTCACATGATGTGCTGTGTAAAAAGCTCTACACCTAAAAAACAATCTTAATTGAAGCTAGTTACAGACCTGCAACCATTCTTTGTCCATTCATCTACCTTGGGGAGAAAAAAAGTTTTTTTTTTCAGGCTTGTGGCTAGCTTTAAATTTTTTTAGAAGTTATGGGGCAGGGCTTGTGATGTAGCTGATGATGCTCTGTCCGAGAGCAGTGGTGGTGGTAATGTCACAACTCACAACTCAAGAAATAACACCATTTATACTACTGTTACTTTGGACAGGCTAAAGCTAGAAGCATGATCCTGGAGTCATTTTAAATTTGAGTGAGTTTTCTTTTTAATAAAAGCCACTTGTTCCCCTTTAAGCCAAAGTTTAAATATCTCAACATTTGAGGGTCTTAAGGGTGACTGTTGACACATGGTTTAATCTTACTTCTCCTACATATTGCTTGTGATAATAATATTGAATTCTGTGCTTTATACCTTATTCGTATTGTCTATACTATTTAATAGTTGAATGTTTATTTATGTTTTATGCTGGTGTTATTTAATGCTCCATCTGCATCTCTTTTTAATCTTTTGGACTATGCACTTTTGCACTTAATTGGTTGCGGAAATGGGTGGGGTCTGTATGCAATTTAGGGTTAAAGGGGGTGTTAATGCTCGCTATGATTTAATTTCCTGATGATGACTCCAGTGTGAGTTGAAATACGTCAGTTATGCTCTAGAGAATAAAAGATAAAACCCATGAGTGATAAGATTTTCCAAGCTCATGTTAGTCCTCTATTAAAAAGTCAACATATATTACATTTAAGAAAGTCAAAAATACATAAAATATCAAAGATATATCACATATAGAGACACACAAAGGTCTTATCTTCAAAAAAAGAGAAGACTCCTGAGTGTCTCTATATATCTATATATGTTTGAAGTTTTTATATAAATATATATACATATATACATTATACTGTATATATTACAGGAACCTATAGCACAAGGTGAATGCACTCCAGCAGAACCTTTTGAAGGCAAGTTATTCAACTGTTAATATCTATTGAAGAGATTTAACAGTTGAATAAACTTTCCTTCAAAAAGTTCTGCTGGAGTGCATTCACCTTGTGCTATAGGTTCCTATTGTATTTTAATTTGATACACCGGCGGACAGATATTTGGTTTGAGCTCAGGCCCTTCTATTTAGTAGTTGATATAAAAGTACAAGTTATTATATCTGTTTTAAAATGTAGTCCTTTTTGTGATTACTTACTTAAATATGTTACTTGTTTCTTTTTCTAAGTCACGCTAGTCACACGTGTGATATTTATAAGGATATAATTGTCATGATATGATAGGTACACTGGAACATATAGGGTTTAAATAAAGGGGGAGGAATTGGGACAGCACAAGGGTGGGTTTGTACTTTAAATGTGTGTAATGTAATTACCAGGATATCCTGATAACGGCCACAAAATGGTGAAATTGCATTAATGTAGCGTTTGTCTAGTGCAATAAAGAAGTTTGTCAAAATAAATCCAGGGGAGTTCTCCCTGTTTTCTCATATAAATAGATATATATTTATATAAAATCGAAGAATTTAAAGCGCACGTGCAAATCTACACATAAACATTACTTTGCTACTTATTCTCCAGTGCAGGATACCTGGGAAACCCTTGGTGGGCCTGCAGTCCAGTTACCAATTAAAAAGGGAACATTTTTAAAATCAAAATACAAAGGGAAAGTAAACAATTGCAAATTAATAAAAGGAGTAAAGAGAAGTTATACGTATATGTAGAAGAGATGAAATGTTGCACTTTATTGCTTTTTAGTGGCTCCCTGGTCTTATGCCCCGACTGGCTACAACACCTCAGTCTGACACTCAAATTAATAAAAGGAGGTTGGTGATAACCTTTCGCCAGTAGTTTCAATGGTGAAATTTGATTGTTGAGACTGGTAATTTTGCCCCGAAACACATCTTTAGTGACGTTTTTTCCTCAGTAGCAAGTTTGTGTAAACACTGTCTTCATTGCTCTTAACTGTATTTCAAGTTACTAACTGCAGCTCAAGGATTTACTTCCAGAGATTTTCCACAGCATTTAAATGCATAAAGAAATCTCTTGTTTTGCCTTGACACAACACACCTTATTGTAATAACAACCACTTCACATGTGCTAAAACTGGAACATTTGATTTATATAACCATAAAAAATACCTTAAAATTCAAAAGTTTGCATCTGTATAATTCAACAGAATCTCTTAAACTTTTTTCTTTGTCAGTAACCTGCATAGGGGTTTTAGTCCATGTACCAATTGGTATAGTGGGGAGATGCTCTGGAACACTGCATCTAGAAAAATATAAATTACAATAATAATCAAAATTTTAAGCAGAAAACAGTTGACATTATTAAGCAACTAACCCTTAAAGGGTATCTAAACTGGAAGTACATATTTTTTTAAATTGACCATTACTGGAGACTATAATTGTTGATTAAAATTTTATCTGTCACTCAAGTGCCTTATTATGTAAAGCTTTTCTGTAGTGCACAGTGAGGGGTGACTGTTGGTTTGTGGAAAATGGCAGGGCCGGATTATGCACAAGGCAGCTAAGGCACGTTCCTGGGGCCCAGATGCCAGGGGGCCCAGCGTGGCTGGGTTAGCCTTAGAAAAACAAGTACTGGATTGAAGGCATGCAGCACCAAGCACACTTCAGAGTAAGTGCTGCTTACATGTATTCATTTATAGATTAAAGGAGAACTAAAGTCTCCAGACAACATTGTCCCAATAGACAGAGCACATTCACAAACATACAACAAGCTGTGTCTCACCTCTTCCTTTGCTGTGGCCATTGGATGATTTATGAAAACAATCTGTGAGTACTAGGGGTCAGCTCCCACAATCCACCTTAGCTGGGTAAACCCCCAGCTAAGTGTCTGCGTACAGTCACATGCTCTGTAGTGCTTAACAGATCAAAACAAGGAAGTTGAAGCCTTGCTTCCTAGAAGCTGACAGCCAATCACATTGCAGCACAGAGATCCCCCCTCTCCCCGACACAGAACAGTGATTTCAGTTTTTTTGTTTTGAACACATTCAGTGCTCCTGTCCTAACAATGATATAATCCTTTACTTTTCATACAAAAATAAAAGTAATCTTTGCAGTGTATTTCATAGATAGCATGGATGTAAGAAACGGAATACTAACATTTCAGCAAAAATAAAAATAAAAAAGTCTGGGGAATAGAACCTGCAACTTGTCCATTTACCCTGTCTTGCTTAAAGCAGAACTCTTACCTCTAGGCTAACAGAGATAATATATAAAATACTGGTAGATGAAGAATCTTTTACTATGAACATAATGGAAACAAAAAATAAAGGTAACTCTGGGGATTCAAACTTGTAACCTTCTGAACTGTGTGTTTCTATAACTGTCATCTTACAAGGTGAGCCACCACTGAGTAAGCTGACCACTTAAGTACATTTAACAGCTTCATCTTTTGCTTAGGACACAATAGAAACAAAAAAAGAGAAGTCTTGGGTATTAAACTCGTGACCTTCTAAATTGTGTAACTTTAAACCTGGTGCCTTACCCGGTGCACCACCACTGAACAAGCATTTGCTAAACAAATCCTAAAAAAATGGAATATGGAATACTTTGAAAACTTCTTGTTACCCTGCAGTTTATTTTCCAGCAACTCACACTGAATGGTTAATAAATTATGGCAACAATCAGCTTTCAAAGTCTTTTCAGGGACCTCTATATTGGTGTGGAGACATCTGTATAGAAAACACTCTGTGCATAGAGACAGTGAATACTGGGATCAGGGGGCGTGGTTTTTTGATGACTTCATGGGCTGTGGGTTGTACTGGCAACAACATGGAAGCCTTCTTATTTACAGAATCTATTTCTCACATGTACTAAATGCAAATTACTAGAGAAGAATCTTACAATGTATAGGTGTTCTGGAAAAGCTTTCACATTAGGTTTTAAAAATTTTAAGTTTAGTTCTCCTTTAAGATGTTTACATAACCTTTAAACTGTGGGAAAGAAAGGACAGGAACCTGGCCTCTCTAGACTGCCTCATCCTTTCTAAAATTTGATCTAAAAATTATGTTTCTTTTAGATTTCCCGTTGACCTGGTTATTTGCCATATTCCAATTCAGTTAAAGTCCCTATTAAACATCCAATCAACAGGGGTCCATTTTATAAAGATGTAAACAGGGCAAATAACTAGGGTACTTTATGTTAGAATATCCACTATTTCCACTTATACCCTTGCATTATACCATACATTGCAGTTCTATGCAAATATATATATATACACACATCATATAATGTTCCATACCTGTTTTTTGTTAAATCTGGGTTATCTGCACATGTCCAGCTGTTAGGTAGGACAAAATCCTTTTCAGATAAGGGAAGCACCCTCCACTGAAGGCACAAGTCTGTGAAACAACATTCAACAGTGTGTTAATATTACATTTACTTAACTAATTAACTTTATATTTGTACATTGGAAACTGACATGATCTATGATCATGTGTCACATTAACCATTAAAACTTATGTACTATAGCGAATAATGTTTTAGGGCTTCTTTGTGACTTCTAATATTCTTTTATTCTACAATTTGGGTTGATTTTTTTTTAATCTATGCAGTATGTGTAACACCTACTTCTGTTTGGGGCAAATATAGTATCTTCATTCTACTGTGGTGGCAGCTTCTAAATATAGTACATGTACCAGTGCGGAATGTAGTAATAGCAGTATCTATTATAGAGGCAGTACCACAACTGACAATATTTAGTTTTTTGTATGAGACAGATTTCCTGAAAATATGTTATTTGGCATATCCAGTAATCAGCAAATCAGATTTAATAAGATTTGCCTGTTATTAGACATATACCGTATATACTCGAGTATAAACCGACCCGAGTATAAACCGAGGTACCCAATTTCAGCAAAAATCCTAATAAAAGTTGTTGACCCGAGTATAAACCGAGGGTAGAAATGCCAACTCACTTGGCATTCAAGATGTTTGGAAACTACAACTCCCAGCATGCTTTATTAGCTGGGAGTTGCAGTTTCCAAACATCTTGAATGCCAGAGTGAGGGTGGCATTCAAGATGTTTGGAAACTACAACTCCCAGCATGCTTTATTAGCTGGGAGTTGCAGTTTCCAAACATCTTGAATGCCCCCCTCCCCCTCCCTTTCAGTTCAGTTTGTACCTGTGGGCTCTCTTCTCCCTGTGGGCTCTCTTCTCCCTGTGGCTCTCTTCTCCTGTGGACTCTCTCCTCCCTCTGGGCTCTCTTCTCTCGGCATTCTGGCAGGCATTTCGGCAGCCGCGCGCGCTATTCCTGTACTGGCGCGCCGGCTGACGTCACTGCCCGCGCCGGCAGTGACGTCGAGACCGGCCGCGCCATTACAGAAAAAGATTGCGCGGCTGCCGGAATGCCCAGGTAAGTGGTTGACTCGAGTATAAACCGAGTCCGAGTTTTCAGGCTGATTTTCAGCCTGAAAACTCGGTTTATACTCGAGTATATACGGTATACAAGTACATGGTATGAAGGGCTGTTTCGGCTGACTATCGGTTAATTTATGAGCGCTTAGTCGGCCAAAATGGGTGGGATCATCAACAATGCCTGACTGAGTCGCCATACACTTACCAATACTCCACAATGTATGTTTGTACACCATTATGCGTTGCAATCAGGCCCTACGATAGCACGTGTGTATGAAGCTTAAGTCTCTCTGACTGTTTATTGTCCCTTTTTTTCTGTGTCCATTTAAGTTTTTGTACTGTATGACAAACAGGGGCGTCGCTAGGATTTGAAAAGATCTGCGGTACTCTAGAGCACCAAATGTGCCACCTGGTGCTAGCTATGCCACTGATGACAAATAAAACCAAATGTTTGTGTGCTTTATGTATGTTTTTATTCCACATTGAATTTAAACTATCAATGAAAAATTAATTGTGTCAAATCAATTCTTTTGAAATAACCTTTATTATATATAAAAAGCAAAACATTTTTATTACTAAATTATAACCTAGAAATATTATTTTAAAAAATCTTCTTGATGCATTTGATTACTTTAGTATTCTACTGCGACATATGCTGGATAAAAAAAAAAAAAAGATTTCTGTCTAAATTAGGAACTACCTTGGAGGAATGTTAATTTAAACACATTTATTTTCTGATTTCATAAGAAATCTGAATAATTTCTATGCAAAATTATGATAATAGACATAAGAGAAAATACAAGCAGATACAATAAAATTGTTGATAATCTTCATGCAAAACAATGAAAAAAAGGCATCACAGCAGCAATATTTTGGAAAAACAATGACTGATTATGAAAAGCAAGAATGAAACATGGACTGGCTCTTTCAGTTACCAAGCATTTTTCTTACTAATATGCCCTTTTTTAAAAAAAAAAATACATTTTATTTATGAATATTTAGAAACACATTTTCTAAATATACATAAAAGTGCAACTTAACATCAAGATTAATATAGGATAAGGCAGATATTATCCATATTGTATTTGTTGTATAACATAACTTTATAATACATAAGGCTATGGACTTTCTATGGGGAGGTGCAGTGGAATATATCCTTATAAAAACCTCTTGACTACGTAGCTAAGAGTTTTTTATAAGAATATATACCACTGCACATCCCCATTGAAAGTCCTGACATCATTAACAATAAAGGATTTGAGTTACTTCCATATAAAAACACGGCACAGACCTGAACAGTTGTATGTATTCAACCAGCCCCTGCCGGGGTCCGTAGTGATTCAGTCTACATTCATTTTCCTTCACAGACTTTAACTGCTGGGTCTGTAGCGAGTTTGTTCACTGCTGCCCGGGAGACCCAGACATCTTATATATGAGTCATAGATAAGACATCAGGGTCTTCCGGGCAGCAGCTATGGACCCGGCAGTTAAACTTGGTGAAAGAAAACAAATGCAGAAATTCACTCCGGACACTGGCAGGGGAAAGTAATGCAGAGGCTGGTTGAAGACATACAGCTGTTCAGGTCTGTGCCGTGTTAGTTTTTTATATGGAAGTAATTCAAATCCTTTATTGTTAATGCTGAGAGCCTGTGTTTTATTATGTTGGGGGGGGTTGATTATTTTAATTAAAAAATGGTCCAAAACACCATTTTTTATTTAAAATAATTTACAGTGTAATATAAGGTTTATAAAGTCAACTCGGAGTTCCCTGCCCTGCAGCCTCGTGCTTTTATATGGTCAGTGAACTCCTCTATGACTTTATATCCTTAAATAACATTGTAAGGGGTGTATTATCCCTTACATTATTTCCTTTATCCAATTCTGATGAATTTATGCAGAAAGATGTTTAAATCAGTGGATGTTTATCACAACATTGTATAGTTGTTTATCACAACATTGTACAATGGCTGGAATCTATCTTCCTGCCTCAAACTATCAACCAAAAGTGGATCAATGAAAAGGGGAGTAAATCAATTTTTCTTTGATGGAAAGTTTCAAATGGCAAAAACATTCTCACCCTCCCTATTAACTCACAGCTGCCAAAAACATTGGAAAATCTGAGGTCCTAAGAAGAACCCTGCCATGTTTCAATCTTGATAAATTTCACCAGTGCCAGACACAGATTCATAGCTTCTATGGAATAGGACTTGGGAGTACAAGATACCAGTCAGCTATATAGCTTAAGGTGATTTGGGCTTAAAAGGAGCAAGAAAAAAAAAAAAAAAGTCCTCCGCAGAGCATAAAATTAAATACAGCCTTCTTAAAACAGAAGGTACTTTACAACCATATCCTATTAAAATAGCAATAATCCAAAAAAGAAGGGGAAAAATTCTCACCCCCAGCATTCTCAGAGATATTGGCAGAGACATGCAAAGTTTTTTTCTTTATTACACACAGACATGACTACGTGTCTAGCAAACAGCAACTGGGACTCATCCTCTCAGTAAGTCTTCCTTTTGCCTATGGAAAAGGGGTATGCGAGTATAGCTGCAGTCTGTGTCTGATACATATATCTCTGGCATACAGAAGTTTTGAATGGCTAAGACTGTAACATGTTTAACAAAATTTGGTGCAATACTGAAACTTCCTTATACTTCCTTTCAGTTTTAATTTGTCTAAATACATGCAGAGCTTTAGTAGTGACAGAGGGGTGGCTAAACCTTCCATTTTGACTATTCCTATTAAATAGGGGTTCAGCTATGTAAGTACATTTATAACTTTAATATATTTTGTCATCTACCTAATATACTGTAGCATGTAACTTAAAAGAGTAAAAAAACTATTAATGGACACCAGCTATCTGAATCTGGACCAACAGATATTTTTTTTACTATTTTCATCTTAGTACAGGAAATACCTTTAATACTTGTGGGGCGATGTAGCGAGAGACATCATTATGCTTTTTATGTCTTAAAGCCACTTTAACCTATGTAGCAAGGATTAATGCAGCTTTAAGAGCAAGTTCATGGCAGTGTGCAAAAATAGGGCCACACAATCACCACAACCAATGTGATGTAATCCCATTCACAATGCAGAGAGGGCCACTATCGGGTTGGTGCATTGCCTTAACTTAACTAGGCAATAGAGAGCGATAGCATCTCTCTATAAATTGCCCAAATAGTTTAATTATAAATGTTAAATAAAGAACAGAGATTTTCTGTCCTACCTCTTATTTTAGTTTGTTTCTTATGTTCTGTAAATGGCTGCCCATTACATTGCAACAGTTATTAGTTTGCAACACTAATGCTTTCTGCTAATTAATTGATTATAAACCCTTAAAGTAGCCAGCAAAACTGTGTAACAAATTTTAAAAATATATTTTTTACCATGACAATTTCATAAAACAAAAAAATTAAAAAATGTTAAGTATTATTTATTACATAAATGATAGTGGTTCTTGGTTACCTAATTATTTTATGGGTAAAAATATTAAATTAACAATTACTTTCACATTAATCACAGCAGTTAAAATTGCCATGAACCATTAGCTTACATAATAAAAATATTGAACAAATTCTTATGCCATATGTTTACATCATGTACTGGATGAACTGCCACATTATGTCACTTCTTGGACTATACCATATAAAAATTGGAAAAAAATGAGAAAACTGAAAATTAGATCGAAGAGAATTTTTTTTTAAAATTCCCATATAAAATTGCACTAGAAGATCAGAAAAATTCTGATTCAATTGGGTTTAAAATAGATTTTTTGATTTTTATAACTTCAATAAGTTGTGTAGAACTGCTATTTGCTTATTCTTCTTGACCGGTCCTGGCCTACTTATGGTATCCAGGACACTGCACTTTCTTGGCTATCTTCCTTTCTCTCTGGAAGGACCTTTAGTTTCACACTCTGGAATTAGCTCCACCCCTCGCCTCCTTCATGTGGAGGTACCGCAAGGCCCAGTACTTGGTCCTCTTCTTTTCTCCATTTACACCTATGGCCTTGGATAACTTATTAGCTCATTTGGATTTCAGTATCACCTCTATGCAGATGATACCCAAATTTCATCTTGGCCCTAAGATTTCCCTGCCTTTATCTGCCTTAGTGCTATCTCTGCCTTCATGTCCTTCTGCTTCCTCAAACTAAATATGGACAAGACTGAACTTATCCTTTTCCCACCCCCACATTCTGTTTCCCTCCCTAGTCTTACTATTAAAATTAACGACACACCAATATCCCTAATATCCCTCATATCGCCTCATGTCCGTTGCCTGGGAATAGCGCTAGATTCAGATTTTTCCTTCAAACCCCATGTCAATATACTTATCAACTCCTGTCAGATCCAACTCAGCAACATCTCCCGCATTCGTCCTACTCCAACACACTCCTTTGTGGTTTGCCAAACAACCTCCTGGCACCACTTTCATCCACCCTAAACTCTGCTGCCCGGCTTATACACTTCTCTTCTCGCTTCTCTAATGCCTCTCCATTCTGTCAGTTCCTCCACTGGCTGTTCAACACGCAAAGAATCCAATTCAAGCTACTAACCCTATCCTATAAAGCACTACCCAATACTGCCCCTCGATACATCTCAGAGCTGATCAATAGATACCGTCCCAGATGCAACCTCCCTTCTGCAAATGATATCCTCCTTTCATCCACCCTTGTCCCCTCTTCCCATGCCCACATTAAGGACTTTGCTCATGCTGCCCCTCTGCTCTGGAACTCCCTTCCTCCATCTGTCGTCACTCACCATCCCTTAATACCTTCAAATGTATCCTTAAAACCCACCTCTTCAGGCAAGCATATTACCTGGCCTAGACTTTCCCCTTTCACTGACCCAACCTGATCCTAACCGCCTTTCACACTCCACTGCCAATATATTTACAGCCTACTGACTCCTGTCACCTTATGTCTCACACCCATTTCCTCCAGACTGTAAGCTCTCATCATTCTGCGTACGTTTTTGTATTATCTGTATATGTAATAGGTATGACTTTGTAGAATATGTATTACCCTGTATGTAACGTATGACTATGTAATTGTAAAGTGCCATGGAAGATGTTGGTGCTATAAAAATCCATAATAATAATATAAACAGCTACTGTTATGAGATGTCGCTTTCAAGTAATACCAGTTACCCACAGTATAAAAACATTTAATTGCATGAGCTGTGGAAACATGTTTAACAACAATAATTGATTTTAACTTACCACATTGAATGATTTTAGGGATTTCTAATGCTCGCTTTCGTACAAACTCTAAATTGTCTGATGGAACTTTAAACCAGTCATTTAATCCACTTAGGTATCCATACTCTCTCCAAAAGTTAACTGTTTCTTTGGTATCTAAATAAAAAACACACATATTTATTTTTACAATTTAAAGGGTATGTCCAACCTTAACGTTTTATCTCTAGGATCAGCTACACCCCAAACACCATTTTCACATTATTGAAACGTGCCAAAGATGCCCCTGAAAGAACTCCCCTGATCTGGTCCCTCGCCACTCTGCAGTGCTACTCTCAAGACTTCCTGGTCATGGCTGTCAGTCAAAGGGCGACAGCCATTGTTAGCCCTTTTTAATAATGCAAAAATGGGTTTAGCGGTTAGATCCTAAATAGAAAATGTTATTTTAAGGGTGGACACGCCCTTTTCATCTTATTACACAACATTTAGGTCATATAATTATAAGAGAACAAATATTATGTAATAAATCTGTTTACTTTAATTCACATTTCTATCAGATTATCTCTGATAGAAATAGTATAGACGAGGATTACCTTTTACAGGAGGATAAAAATAAATCTGTTTCTAGAAAACTTGCCTGTTTAATTATTTTATTCCTCTAAGATCAAATCAGTTTAACACTTTAATTTCAGCATGAGAAGGAATCTCTAATCTAAAAGTGATAATTAATTCAGTAGAGTAGATATCTGCAGTGAAAGATTGTGGGATATGTTGGACATTAAAAAATAGGAGGGACTTGCCAGAGTGCTGTGGTTATAAACAACAAACCCAAACCCTTCAATACAGAAATCTCACAAACCAGATTACTGAGAAATGGCAGTGATCCATTTTAAATAAACTCTTAAGCTAGTCATACACAAATTGTTTTTATTTATTGATTAAATACATTAGAAAACATGGGGATGTTGGACTCTAAGCCCTTCAGTATCAGCGAGAGCTCAAAACAATATTCACATTTATACACTTGATAAAGGGACGGTGTGCCTGAAACATGTCATCGGAGAAATAAAACCAGCCTTTTTGCAGCATATCCTGTGTCTGCCGTAGTTCCTTCCTCTACTGTGCTATTTTGATTTACTTACCTGCATTTATGGATGGATGCTAAATGAGGAGTGTGGGACACTACTGCCATTGTGTGTAAGGTATTTCCTATTTTCTTTGTACAATATTAACATTTATGTTGTATATGACTTAGACACTTACTTAGTGTCTCTGGTAGTTCAACCCTCCACTAATACAGATATGGCATCCTCTCTGTGGAGTCATATTTAACTTTGTTATCCTAAAATTTGGGATATTATCCAATAAGATACATCGAGAGGTAAAACTCACCATCCCCACTCCCTGTACATGGCATTCACCAAGGATAAAAACCAAACGGGCCAAACGTGTTTTTGGCGCCTTCACGCCCTTACTCATAGACTGCAACTGTCCTTTCATGCAACTTCCTTTTTGAAGGTAGAACTCTGGGTACTTTTCTAAGATACACTAAAGGTTAACCCCTTCAGAGTTCCATAAGGACAATATTGCATAGTTAACACACTGATATAGAGGTGTAAAAAAGGTAAATGAAAGGAATTAACAATATACATTTTAAAAACAAACAGGGAGATTCAATAAAAGTTCTTAGCTTTTAAAATGGTGCTAATTTTGCCCCAACCAATCAGATGTTAGCTTTCAAATGTTAAATGAGATCTGATTGGTTGGGGCAAAATTAGGCCCATTTCAAACAATAAGAACTTTTATTGAATAACCCTGAAAGTTTTTCCTAGTGTAAGTTACAATACGTATCTATTTATAAGAAAGAAATGTTCTGAGACATGGCAACATATGTTACTTGTATGGACCTTAGTTACATTATAGTACACAAGGAACAAACGGGAGAATAGGAAGAAGATTAAGGGGAAGTTAAGGGGGAACATACTGCAAAGTTTATATTAGAGGGTATTATTTAATCCACAAAGCATGAGATATCTCCTATGGAATTAAATCCATTAGGTACTCTGGTATCCAAGAGGAATATCTATTTAGTTTCCGCATTCAAGGAAGGAGTTAGACGTTCTTTACGTTGCTACATACCCACATATGGAGAAGATACCGGAAAGTTTAATAAGAGAACATATTCTAGAGTATGTTTCAAGGACTGACATTATAAGTAGTAACCAGCATGGATTTAGGAGGAATAGATCTTTTATGAGAAAGTAAGTAGAAATTTAGACTCTGGCATAGCAGTGGATGTACTATACTTAGATTTTGCAAAGGCTTTTGATACAGTCCCCCATAGGCGACTAATGTAAAGCTAAGGTCTGTTGGTCTGGGGAGGCACATTTGTACATGGATAGAAAATTGGTTAATGAATAGGATGCAGAGAGTAGTTGTTAATGGGGATTCATCATTATGGACTAAAGTGCCACAGGGTTCTGTGTTGGGAGAAAAGGCGTTTGTGTGGGTATAAGATTACTGTGTACAAATACATTAACGGGTATTGGGGCATTGTTCATCAATAGAGCATGTCAGAGGACACGTTGACATCCCTTAAGACTTGAAGAAAAAAGTTTAGGCTTCAAGTTCGGAAAGGGTTTTTCACTGTGAGAACGGTAAAGCTATGGAACTGTCTTTCAGTGGACGTTGTTATGGCAGGTTCATTGTTCAGTTTAAAAAAAAGGGCTGGATGAGTTTCTGCAAACAAGGAATGTTGCAAAGTAGAGTTGATCCAGGTAAATTTCCGATTGCCACTTGGAGTCAGGAAGGAATTTTTTCCCCCTTCATAAATTTGGTGGGTTTTTTTGCCTTCCTCTGGATCAACAGTTAGGCAGGAAATGAGGATATTGCTAGATGGGTTGGATTGGATGGACGTAAGTCTTTATTCAACCTCAAATACTATACTATATACCTAGCTATTGGACTTTTATCATTATCATTAGTTTATTGCAATATCCAATATGTAGGATGTACAACACGCCTCCTAAAACATAGCAAGAGGGAACATATTCAAAATATAACTAACGATAATGATAAAAATCCTATAGCTAGGCATATGCTGGTATGCAGCAACGTAAGCCAAAAAGGGAAAAATATACAGGGTATCCAGCAGGTTCCCGCAATAAAGAGAAGTAAATATCGTCTAACTCCTCTCTTGAAAGCAGCAACTAAATTAATATGCCTCTTGGATACCAGAGTACCTAATGTACTTAATTCCATAGGAGATATCTCATGCTTTGTGGATTAAATAATACCCTCTAATAAATATCTCGCAGTATGTTCCCCTTAATCTTCTTCCTATTACCATGTTTATTCCCCTGTTCATTCCTCTATCTATACAAGTAACATATGTTACCACTTAAGGTCTCAGAATGTTTTCTTCTTATTAATAGATACTTATTGTAACTTACACTAGGAAGTAACCTTTGTTTTTAAAATGTATATTTTAAATTCCTTTCATTTTTCCTTTTTACATCATTATATCAGTGTGTTAACTATCTTAAGCATCTGAGAAAAGTACCCAGAGTTCTAGCTTTAAAAAGGAAGTTGCGTGAAAGGACAGTTGCAGCCTATGAGTAAGGGTGCGGAGGTGCCTGAAATGCCACTGTTTTGTTTTTATCCTTGATGAATGTATACTTGATGTAATAAAGATTGGCTTTTATGGATGAAAGGCGAGTTCGAATGTTCTATCTATCCGGACAAGCGGCACAAATTCTTCTCTTGAAGAACAGGTCAAATATTAATTCTTGCTTACGCATTCGATCCATTGACCAGTTCATAGATCGAAAGGCAGTTGGATATGTCATAAAAAATTACATTTCTGTTGATCATGATGGTCTCTGCAGTATCTTCATCAGATTTCTAGCTTGTATAGTAACACAGGCAAATAATGTTTTTATAACTGCAGTAGATTAGCATATTTTACCATTGTCTCAACTTTTCCTATTCTCCTTTTTTAGCATACAAAGTATAAATTTTTCAACTATTTTAATTTACACATATTTATTAAGAAATAACTATCTTTCTATCTCTCTCTTTATATCTCTCTCTCTCTCTCAATATATATATATATATATATATACATATATATAGATATATACACACACATATCATAAAATACATCTGTCACTGTTCATAAATCTAAACTAAAAAACCCCCATGTGAAATACGCATACCATATGTAAATAAAATGCCAGATAACATAAAAATCAATCTCAATGAAAGAAATAAACAATTTAAATACAAAAATAACCTACAGGGAAAAATGTATTGTATTCATTCCTGTAACACACAATAGAAACATCAGCCCCAGTAGAGTAGTAAATAGGTTACTGAAATGGTGCACACCAGCAGATATTTACGACCGACCGATAGCGTATCGGTAGTTCATATCTGATGGGGTGGGGCGGCTGGCTGCGACCGAGCTCGATCTTCAGTTTATCCGTATCAGACGAATGGGCGATCGGAACTGTCGGTTAATCACAGACGATTGTGCGGTTCCCTATGGGACCGCACGATCGGTCACACAAACTGTCAGCCGTGGCCACTATTGTAAAAATAAAGGTATTTGTCACTAAATTAAGTCTGACTTACAGTAGCACAATAAATACTTTAGCAATAATGTTCTAAAGAAATCTTCATCCTAATGCAGAAGTAGAACAATAAATTATACATTTGGATAAAAAAAAAAAGCAAAAAAAACACATACTTATCCCACAATCTTTCAAATACTGGTCTAGGAAGTTGCCCATATGCTTTATTAAATTATAATAATCCCTTGTAATAAGAAAATTTTGCTTATTGTGACTTGGAATAAGTGCTCCTGATGGTATGTTCACCAATCCCAGAACACCTGCACCAAAGCTGTTAAAAACACAAATATAACATTTTCCATAAACAACACGATTTACTGATTCATTCTTTAAATTAACATTAATCTGATTGTTCAGCCTTTACATATAACAATATTCATTTTCAGTTATCAATTTGTATAATCATTCTAAAACATTATTTTGAATACTAAAATAAAAATGCAAATGTATTTGTAAAAATAGCCTATTTCTTCTGCTTTGTACACACCATACAATTTTTTGGCTCAATCTAATAGTTCTGTGTACCAGTCTGAAAAAAAGGCATGGATTTATGGTGGCCCGTTACCAGCGTCCGACCCTTTGTTTGTACAAATCAGATATGCTTGTGGCGGGCAGTCAGTTGGGACGACGAATCCCATGGTTTGTATCCAGCTTTATTTTAGCCCTCTTGTGTTTCTCTATTAAATGGAGGAGACTTGGATACCACAGTTCCAATTTAGTAGCTTGCTGGTTGCACTAAGAAGATATGTATATATATATATATATATATATTTCCCATTCTTTTTCAATTTTAAAAATGAATTAAACTAGACTGGATTTTAGAGCATGAAAGCTTTGTAGAACAATAATCTGTAATTCTACAAAAGTTTTTACTGAGTTTTGTAGTAGTTTTGTACGCCGTAAAAAAAACATTAGGTTAGTGGCAAGCTGTGGCTTTAAAAGTGAAGTTGGGCCCAAAATCTATCCCCCCCAGAGCGGCGGGTCGGTGTGACCGTGTGCATGTGTGTGATGTCATCGAGCCATGACCAAACATGGCGCTGCAAGATTACGTCACCCACATGCACGTGCATTGATGTAATGGCGCGTATGCACTGATGTCACTCGCGTTCACGCAGTGAGGTCGTGCGCGCGTGGTGGGACTGGAACATACATTTGGGAACCAAGAAAGCAGAATGAGCTTGGAGATCCCGTCAGGGTGGAGCTCTAGATGCCATTATCCATGAGGAGGAAGTCAGCAAGCAATAAAGGTAGGCTCTGGAGGGACAGAGGAAAAACATTTCCAAATTTTGTTTTAAAGCCACAGCCTGACACTAACCTTGTGTAGATATCCTTTAAAAGAGTTAATCAAATAATTCTCCAGCATAGTTTCATCTTCTTCATGTGTCACACACTCACTTTGTTGATCCAAACACATATTATCTTCCATTTATTCCCCTTAAATATGTTTTATTTGGCCCAAATAGCCTTCAAAGAGCCATGTAAACATGTGCACTTATTGGCCACACCCTCGGAACCCACTATTAATTGTCTCTATGCACATATTTTCTATACAGATGTCACAACACCAATATGAAAGTCCCTCATAAGACAATGAAAGTTTGCTTGCTACCCTACAGTTTATTTTCAATACAAAATAACTGATTTTACCCCCTTTTTTGGTATTTTTTTCCACTTCTGTTCCCAGCAAAATATATAGTTTCTAAATGTACCTGTTCTTATTGTGGGAGCGCGGCGGAGGAGCGCGGCGGAGGATCGAGGGGAGGTAAGTAGAGTTTGGGGGGCTTTCTAAAAAAACAATTATAGCGGTTGGGGCTGGGAGCCCAGGGGGGACCATATATAAAAAAAAAATTTTCAGGGTGGACATAGCCTTTAATAGCATATAAACTGCATAGATACCATTAGGGCACTTTAGAAAAATGGTATTAATCAGTCAGTTCAAGAGTTATTACTGCAATAACTGTTTTGCCTTAGCTATTTTTTTTTTTAAAAATATATCAAAAAAATTTTCATCAAAAAAATTTAATATTAGATCACTCAAAATTCAAAAATTAGAAAGGAAAATTGTGAAAAATCAAAAATTCTTTTCGAAAATTGTGATAGAATTTTCAGAAATTGCACTAAAATTTTTTTAAAAATTCCAAATCAATTGGGTTTGAATCGGATTTTTGGAACTTCGATAGATTCTTGTCAGTTTCATTCATCTCTATTCACTAGTCACATCAAATATAATAATATACATCTAACTACCATACTAAAATTCCCAGTATATCTCTAAATTGTGCTTGGAGTTTGTAATTTTTATTTACCTAATAAACTTTATACAGTTTTGAAGTTGAAAGTAAAAAAGCCACAACAAACTCTACCCCAGAATTCTGCTTCTGCTCAAAGAGATATTAATCTGTCACATTTTACACGTATCTGTCCTAAACAATACTTTTTAAGAAAATCTAAATAATTAGGATCTTAAAAACATACCTTAGTTTCCTGTTTTGCTGTTTTCCTACCTTCACATGCATTAGGATCAACCGGTTGTTATAATAAATATACATTCCGTCTTGACTTCTTTTTTCTATATTTAGACCATATTTAATGTAGACGTGTTTTGACAGCTCTAATTCTCTAATTGTAGAGAAAAACATAACAGATAAATGTAATAATAATGCAATTCATTCACCATCTTCCTTGTATGTACATTCTTTTTAAGTTCAGTATCAGGTGAAGAATATTAAAAAAGTTTTCATAAAAAAAAAATATATAACTTTAAATTACAACAACAAGACAACAATTTAGAAATGTTGTACTTCTTTTGACCTCTACAACATACCGTACTTTAAGTTAGTGCTGATATCACCAATCTCCAATAAAAATTGCTCATCACCCCTGTAGTACTTAGCCCAGCTACTAGGAGGGGACAACAATATGTAAAGAGGGGCAATGCCATGTCCCCAGCCTAATCTAACATTTGCAAAGAAGCAGTTACAGTTTACCCATTGGCTCTTTTATATTTTCTCTTTTGCCTTGGTACTTTGTTCAATTTCTATTAGATAGTTCTGAAATATTTGTGTAAAATATTAATTACTGATCATGTGTGTATCACACATAGAAGCTTATTGATTGAGAGCCATATTTCTGTATTTGTAAAGAAGAAAATAGGGTTGTCCAGTCCTTTAGCTTCCTTTAAGTGCAGACACAGCACTGTCTAATGGGATAATTTCTAAACAAGAAGCAACACCCAACGATTCCAGTATTGTATACACATCCTAAAGTGCATAAAAGATTACAAAACCTACTGGGACGCCCCATTGTCTCGGGTATGGGTTCAGTATTTGAACCCTTGTCACAATAAATTGATTATTATCTTCAACCATTAGCAGCAAAGATCAACAATTGTATACATGATACAACTGATTTACTTGAGATTAACTTTGAGACATTCCTATGTGGAATTGATATTCATGCATTATATATGTCTATTCCTCAAACAGATTGTATTAGGGTAATAGAAGAGATCTTACTGTCCACTGATATTCCAACAACTAAAGTTTATTTTCTTATTGTTTGGAATTGGTATTAGGTAAAGAATATTTTAAATTCAGGGACACATTCTATTGGCAGCTCCAAGGGACTTCCATGGGCATGACTGTAGCGCCATCTCTAGTCAACTTGTATGTGAAAAGTCTGGAGAATCAGCTGTTTATGAATCATACATATTGTGCTCACCATATTCTCGCATACTTTCCATAAGTAGACAATATTTTAAATTATATGGAAGGCTCCTTTGGAGCTGTTCAATAAAATGATGACAAAAATGCCAATAGTGCTCATGCATTAATTAAATTCACACAGGCGACCTCACAAAAGTTACACAGGAGACGTCACAAAATATGTGTTAATTGAAATAAATAAACACGCACTTGTCATGAAAGTCTATCGCAAACCAACTGATAGAAAATGTAGTGGCCATGAGGTCCATGAGTGGGAGGGACCAGGGGGTCTTGCAAGAGGAGGGGGGCTGCAAGGGGAGAAGGAGGCACAGGGTAGATTCCCTGCCATCCACTGACATGGTTTCAGAGCAGGAAGCAGGAAGTGCAGGGGACCTGGTGAGGCTGCTGCCATATCACACACAAAAATGTAAATATCTTCAAAACTATGCAAAATAAACAATGAAAATAAATTGCAATTCCTATCAATTTACCTAAAGTCATTTTTGGGCACTTAGGGCATACCTAAGTGACAATTTATGCATCTAAAGTGAATTACTTCTAATCCCCATGATTGTGTGCAGTGAACAGCTTATCAGAAAGATTTCTGCAGAAAGGCTATGATAAAAAAGCTATATGCAAAGCCAGAGAGACAGTAGCCCAAATTCCTAGAGATTAACTGCTTACACTAAACAAAGAGAGATCAAAAGGAGATAAACTAACCTTTATATCTAAAGGTGCCCATACATCTATAAGATTTTACTTACCCGACCGAGCGCTCACGCGATGTTCCTTCGATCCTGCCGGAACCGCTTCTCCCGATCTTACATTCCACCGACATGCGATCGCAAAATGAATGTGATTTTGCGATCGCATGTCGGTCGAATGTAAGATCGGGAGAAGCGGTTCCGGCCAGCATCGATGAACATCGCGTGAGTGCTCGGTCGGGTAAGTAAAATCTTATAGATGTATGGGCACCTTAAGTTTAATGAACATAGCATGAATATAGAAAGAGTGTTTAAGAAACGTTGGAACATACTTACAGTAGATTTGATACAAAATATGGTCACTTGTTCCAAAATTTCCCTAGGTTTTGTCATAAAAGTGGTGCAAGTATTAAAGTTAAGTCAAGTAAAGTCCTTTTGATTTATCTTTAAGGGAAAAAAAGTTGAAACTAAAAGAAGAGGCAGATTTCCTTGTTAGTGTGCAACTGGGTCCATTGTTAGAGGTACAGATATCTGTCACCCAACAATGGGACACAAGATTAATATGTTACACACATCAACATGTGAGACACGCATTGTAGTGTACCAGCCCAAATGCCCATGCGGGAAAGTGTATGTAGGGCAAACCAGTAGAGCTGCGTATACAAGAACATAAGGGTAATATGTAACTTTAGGCCAAACACAAAAAATTATACTTCGGTTTCTAGACATTTTGCAGAACTAAAACACCAAATTACACAGCTGAAATGGTGTGTACTAACTCAAGTGAAACCTGCACAGAGAGGTGGTTACATTAAGAAAAAAAGAAGAATGGCTCCTGAAAAAAAAGCTTAACAGCATGCAAGCAATTGGCCTCAATGAATCCTTTTTTATACATATATATATAGGCTTAGTGTAAAAGTAGTGTCATACGGTATATATATATTTTTTAAAAAACAGACTTGTTTATGAATTTTATTCTGTTTTTATTCAGGACCTTGCAATATTGACACATATTTTTGAGTTAAGGTAATACATTTTATAATAACAAATTTTTATAACTGTTACAATATAATGGCCACATTATTGAAGTTGGTTACATTGATTGCTTTCACACATTAGTTACAGTATAAGTGTTACAGTAGTACCTTATAAGTGAAGTAGTTGTTAATCAAGATATGGTAGAGCTTCCCTTAAATAAATTCATTTAATTTCTTCTGTATGTTTTTCTGTAATTTCTTCTGTATTTTATATATTTATGTATTTTATATGTATGTTCAAGTGGTAATAGTACAAATTAAGTTATGTTTTACACAAGAAGGTTTGCACTTAATCTGTTTTTTATCCTTTTTTAACTTTTTAATTTTTAATTTTTTTTATCATAAGCACTTGCACGTTCACTGTAATAATATATTTATTTGTAGATGTTTGAATCACTTGGATTGGATCTCCAATTAACTGTTTATTTTCACCAAAGTGGGTGTTGGGTTATATATGTATGTAAAGCAGTTTTTTTAAATTGCTTGAGAAAGGACTCTGTGCAGTCCGAAACATGTCACAATAAAACACTTTTGTTTGTCCCCTTCCTTCATTTAATACATTCATTCTGTATTTGTAAATATTAGGACATTTTAGATACGTAGATATGAGGACGTTTAATAACTCTAAATACTTAATAAGTTCCCTTGGATGAGATAATTTCAAATAAACAGACATTTTGGTGCAGGTATTATACTTATTTTATAAGGTTAAGACCATGCTAACTTAATATGTCCATTTAAATCTAGTTACAGGTGATTTCCATATATTACTTGATAACATATAATATCCTATAGTCTTTTTCGATTTATAGCTGTGTAGTTAGGTGCTGGAAACTAATGTGTCTTGTATTAACTTTTGGTTCTTTGTGCACCGGCTGCTAATTACCCTCTTAATTTCAATGGAAACATTATGGGTGTATTAATTATTTCACTCACTGCTTCTGCATTTTTGCAACATTTTGCAATCGTGTGTTTCTTACCTCGGAGGTTAGTTTTAAAATAATCTTAGAACCTGGTAAGGAGCAGATGATTTTAAGTTATGTTTAAGTACACGTGTACTTCCTTTTTCTCATGACTACAGATATATATGCTGCATTCTCTAAAGTTTCGGAGATGCAATTACATAAAAAATATGTTCAACAAATATGGTTGTACTATGCTCACTTATGTGCCTACATTTCCAGTTATTTGTGCTGCCCCCCTTTTATGACAATAGGATCAATAATAAGATACATGTGTGCAAATATTGCACGTGATAATTTCCTCTCCAAATTTTTCAGAAACTGGGTAGTACAGGCAAATGCATTTTTAAAATCTATTTGTGCATACAGGGTACTGATGTTACAGAAAACATATATAATATGTGCCCTGTATAAAGATGCTCACCTTTTCTTCTCTTTTAGTATTTGATACTTTTCTTCCATATTTTTATGACTCTTGATTAATAAACTATTCAAATCCTTCACCTAAAATAAACGGTAAAAAAATAAGTCCATTTTGTTGTAAGTTTCTATTCACAATTTACTGGCAGCAGATGCAATTTATGGACCATTTACACCAAAGGAAAATAATCTAATAGTAATATAATAATTTTTTCTACCTGCATTTGTGGTTCTCTCTTGGAGGCAGCACAATTCACAAATTAATTTTGTACAGCAAACAGCTGTCTAGCCTAGCCTATGTGTAATAGGCTCAAATGGACAAGGATGGAGGAAAGGACACTGTCAAAAGGGCTGTCAAACAGAAGTGTTAGTGCAGAAGTTTGTTTTTTTTTTGTTTATTCTGCACTGTGGGAAGTAAGGTGCTCACTCCTACCTTTCAAAAATCCCCCTAATACAGGTAAATCATTTTAAAATGTGCAATTTTCCACTTTATTTGCCCTTTGAACAAAGGCCAAAAGAAAAATTATTTAGAATGGTAAATGATTTTACCTCTCCTTGAAGTATAAGATTCTGGTAGTTATACATGGATACTTTGTTCAAATACAACATGATTTTCCCGTGTGTCAAAATATATTATTTTTTGCAGTCTGGTGTTAACTTTTTTTCAATGAACAACTTTAACTGCACAAACACCAATTTTCCAGCAATATTTATAAAGGAAAATACAGATAGCATATTTGTGAAGGTTCCCATTGATCCAGGTCATGGTATATTTTTGGAATTCAATTCATCCAACTGGCTTTCTCAATTTACAACTGGTCTCAAAGCAGTGCTGGAAAGGGTGGAGGACCTAGAAGAAGAACACCAGGCCACAAACCAACATTTACAAGTCGTCACACAAGTTGTGAACGGAACATAGTGGCGAACATAGTGGCGCTCGGAACATCGCTACTTGGCGCTGTTTTATTCTGGCACTTTCAACGCCAGCTGTTAGCTGGCGTTAAAAGTGCCGCAATAAAATGCCGATTTCGGCATATAACATCAACTGCAGCAGCTGTGCTGTTAACTTTCGTGTTAGCCACGCAGCCGCTGCAAGGAAGGAGTTAAAGTCACGCTAACCGATATAACATCGGTTAGCGCAACTTCAACTCCAAATCAGGAGCGATGCGCCCGTTGGTACATCGCCCTGTTAGTCCGTCAGATGGAAGACCTCGAAAATAGAGGTCGACATAACAATATTCGGATAAGAGTCTTACCGGAATCCATCCCAGGCAACAAGCTACAGGAAACAGCAAATAATCTGTTCAACATGGTCCTAGGTACAGAAACTCCGCAAGACAAAAATCTGGACAGAATACATAGAGCACTAAATCCTTAGGGCTCCTCCAAATTTCCACGGGATGTGATATGCTGTGTACATTACTATGCAAAAAAGGAACAAATCCTTTCAGAATACCGCTCCTTCACAGACCTAACATGGGAAAACGCCAACATCCAACTTTACCCAGACTTATCCCCATCCACCGTAGCACGCAGACATGAACTAAGGCCGATGTTACAAACCTTACGAAACAAACAACTTCCATATCGCTGGGGATTCCCATTTCTGGCCCAGACGGATATACGTACAGCTACTACAAAACCTTCAACAAACTACTAGCCACAAAACTCTTATCCCTATACAACTCTTTCTTAGAAGGCTCCCCCATTCCTCAAACAATGACCCAAAATTACAGTCTAATAGCATTACTGAACACTGACCTTAAAATATATACAAAACTCATCTCAAACAGATTAACCCGCCACTTACCCACAATCATCCACCCGGACCAAGTAGGGTTTGTTCATTGCAGACAAGAGGGAGATAATACATGATATCATAGATATTATAAACCGCACAAAACAAAAGGCCTTAGTTCTAAGCATAGACGCTGAAAACGCGCTCGACCGCATAGACTGGAGATTTCTGGGTCTTATTCTGCAAGCATTCGGGATCCAAGGAAATGCCCTACGAGCCATAACAAATTTATATATATCACCAACAGTGCTAATACAACTCCCCCATGCTAAATCTCCTACTTTCCAACAATATAACAGAACATGTCAGGCCTGCCACCTCTCCCCACTACTATTTATTATGTGCATGGAATCACTTGCAGCACATATCAGACTACACCCCAATAAAGGAATACAACTCCCATTCAGAGAATTTAAATTATCACTTTACACAGATGAAGTTCTGCTCACTCTGACCTCCCCAACCACATCCCTAGACCACTTAAATCCTTTACTTACTCACTTCGGTACATTATCTGGATACAAGATTAACCAAAGTAAATCGGAAGCTTTATCATAAAATATCCCACACACTACCCTTGAGATCTTAAAAAACAGATACACATATACCTGGAAAACAACCTCTATAAAGTACATAGGTATCTTCCTTACCCCCACCTATCAAACCCTATACAACACAAACTATCCCCAGCTATTAGAAAAACTGGGACAAGATCTCAAACAATGGCATAATTTACCAATTTCCTGGTTAGGTCGATTAACAAATCTAAAAGTGAATATCCTTCCTAAACTATTATATCTCTTTGAAACCCTCCCCATTCAGGTCCCCCTCAAAACCCTACATTCCTTCCAATCGAACTGTTTCCAGTTCTTATGGCAAGGCAAACGCCATAGTACCACAATCAGTAATGACAGCGCACAGATCCCATGGTGGACTGGCAGCTCCATCACTCCACAGATACTATTTAGCAGCACACCACAGAGCTTTAACGCATTGGTCCCAACCCAATAAAATAGCACTATGGGCCTCAATTGTACAAGACTTGGTACCAGAAACTAACCTAGGCACCTTATTAGGGAAAACCCCACCAAAACTAAACAAACTTTTACTATACTCAATGCAAAGTACAATAAAGGTGTGGGAAAGTATTAAGAGATATGAAAGTGTTAAGAGATATGAGAGTCCGGGCTGCCCCTCCACCCTACTCCCCTTCATAGTTAACCTTCATAGTTAACCCCAGCTTTCCCCCAGGCAATTCAGGAACACAAGCCAACTGGCTACGAACCAAGGGGAAGACCAGAGTGAAGGATGTACTACATATGCTAACTGGGGACTTATTATCCTTTGAAGAGCTATGCCACTCTCGCCAATTTCTGAACTCTCCCCAGTTCCAATTCTTCTACTCGCAACTAAAACACTTTATCCAACAAACCTTCCGCAAAACAAATTTTCCTCACCTGGACAATGTAAAAAAGAACATTTATTGTGTTCTACAGGAACTGACAGTTTCCAAGGCAGGTTCTCATGCCTACATGCACAAATGGGAAAAAGATCTGGGTAAATCCATCCCAGAGACTATTTGGGCGGACATATGGTCCTCTGCCAAAACCACCTCTATTTGCACTCTATACAAAGAGAACATTTATAAAATACTATTCAGATGGTACCATATGCCACAGCTATTGCACAAACTCTTCCCAAATATATCCTCCACTTGCTGGAGGTGCCACCAGGAGGAGGGCTCCTTTTATCATATAATGTGGACATGTTCATTAATCAAATTCCCCAATTCTTGCAACAAACTCTGAGGAAAACATTACCGAAAGATCCACTATACTTTCCTTTGGGCACTCCATTCCCAGAAATATTCTCCCTACCTCAGAGACTGGCATCCCACATTCTAACAGTTGCAAGATGTAAAATCCCAAAGTCCTGGAAATCAAACACTCCTCCTACAGAGGCTGCACTGATTAACAGACTATTGGACATACACAGAATGTCCAATAGTCTTATGAACAATAAAAACCCCTGATTCGACAAAATATGGGCACCATTGGACAATATACTTTCAACCTATGATAACATCCCACCATAAGGTAACACTCTGGCATCCCGCTACTTTTTTGCACACAACCACACATACTTAGTAAATCAGAATAGCTCTCCCCAATCAAACCCCTCCCCCTAACTGGGGGGCGACCTGGACAATCAATGTTATTGATAACAATGACAATTGTAAAGAGAAGGTCAATGCTAAAGTGAAAATAAATATGCCTATATGAAAGTAATTTGTATGCGTAATATAATGTCAAAGTTGTATGCATGTATAAGTGAGACAAAATGTATAGAAATAGCGGTTTAAGCCAATTTAACCCAATAGATATACAAAGGTAGGGGTATCTGAATGGTTAACATTAAACAGTGCGCATGGGACACACACTAAAACAGTAAAAAAACAGTATGCAATAATCCTTCCTCTCACCTAACAAGGATTGACCAGGAGGGAGTGGAGACTGGCGTGGTTGTGAGAGGGGCATGGGTGGTGAGAGGTCGACCATCCAGGCATCTTTGTACCGAGGAAGGGCACAACAACCCAAATAGTAATATCAAATGCCCAGCACGGTCCGCGTGCACCCCATGCACCATGCTTGTTCTCCGACAAAATGTTAAGCTAATGTATAAATTAAGAGATGGCTCTCCGACAAAAAGTTAAATTAAAATTAAAATAAAAATTAAAACTACCAGGCTACCCCTCCCCCTCTTTCTTTCTTCCTTTCTCTTCCTTTCCCAGAACGGGAGCCCACCAACACTAGCGTAACTAGACTAATCCTAATATTATAAGATTTTAAATGCCTCCATAGACCCCCCAAAAAAGTACAAACAAGTACTTATATAGGTAAAGCAGTGAAATAACAAAACCAGCACTGTCATTTGTTTTTGGTTTTTGTTATTGTAAATAATAATATATTGAATGACATTATGTTACAGGAATTGAATTTTATTGAATTTTATTGCGTATCATTACATTATACATGTATGTTGAAATATATCAATAAAAAAGTAATTTTCAAAAAAAAAAGATGAGATCAAAGAGATCAAAAAGAAAAAAACAAGAGATCAAAGAGATAAAAAAAGAACAGATAAAACAGATAAACAGATCAGAGATAAGAAGACAAAAATAAAAAAGATCAAAAAGATAAGTGATACAAGATAAAAGTCAAGAGATAAAAGTAATAAAAATATAAGAGATCAAAAAAAATCAGAGATAAAAATGAAGAGCTCAAAGAGATAAAAAAGATAAGAGATCACAAAGAAAGAGCTAAAAAGATAAGAGATCAAAATGAAAAAAGATAAAAGAGATCAAAAAATAAAAAAGGATCAAAGATCAAAAAGAAAAAAGGTCAAAGAGATTAAAGATAGAAAAAACATCAAAGAGATCAAAAAAAGATCTAAGAGATCAAAAAAACCCAAAGAGATCAAAGATTAAAGAGATCAAAAATATTAAATAGATCAAAAAGATCAAAGAGATAAAAAAGGATAAGAGATCAAAGAGATAAAAAAAGATCAAAGAGATAAAAAAAGATCAAAGAGATAAAAAAAGATCAAAGATAAAAAAAGACAAGAGATGAAAGAGATAAAAAGATAAAGATAAAAAGATCAAAAAGAAAAAAATAAAAGCGATCAAAGAGATCAAATAGGTAAAAAAAGAAGAGATAAAAGAGATAAGAGAACAAAGAGATAAAAAAGATAAGTGATCAAAGAGATAAAAAAGTTCAAAGAGATCCAAAAGATAAAGAAAAAAGATAAAAGAAATCAAATAGAGATAAGAGAGATAAAAAAGATGAAAGAGATAAAAAAGATAAGAGATCAGAAATAAAAAGATAAAAAACTGAGATTAATAAGATCAATAAGATAAAAAAACAAATAGATAAAAGGGATAAAAAAAATAAGAGATCAAAGATATACGAAAAAGATAATAAATAATAAAAAATATCAGAGATAAAAAAGATCAAAGAAATCAAAAAGATAAGAGATTAAAAGAAGATAAAATATAAGATAAAAGAAATAAAAAAGAAAAGAGATTTAAAAGAAGATAAATGATAAGAGAACAATAAGATAAAAATATCAGAGATTAAAGATAAAAAAAATCAAAGTGAAAAAAACGTTAAGAGATCAAAGAGATAAAAAATATAAGAGATAAAAGAGATAAAAATATAAATGAGATAAGAGTTAAAAAAAGATAAAAAGGTAGACAGACAGACAGACAGATAATACCATTGATAGATATACTGAGAGAAAGCGAATAACTGGGAAGCTGGTGGATAACAATCAAAGGAACAGTTAAATAACTGTGGAAGAAATACTGGTGGATAATAGGAAAAGTAAAGAAAAATACAATTGCAATAGAAATGGCCCCAACGTAGATAACTATAATATAAGTGCCCCACACAGCGTGGCCAGTTTTGGTGCAGCTTGGAAAAGGGCATTTTTTAAAATGTTATTGTTAAAAAAAGGGTGTGTATCAGATTTTGTGTAAAGGTGTTTCACTTTAATTTTTTTTTAATTATTCCCACAGATGATCTGACGGTCATCTTTGGGAATGAAAACGTTGAAATAAGGGCATCAAAGTGGAAATCCAATCAGAAAAATTACTTTGTGGAAAGCATTTCCAGGAAGTGATTTTTCTCCATTGGCAAAGATCAATACTTATGTGATCAGAACATAAATAGCAAATACTTAGGAAAATATGATTTTTGAATGGATCTCTTTGATACAAGGACAAGCACATACAAGGTTTTTTTTGCCACCTTTCCCCCTTACCACAGACAAATGTCTCACTCTGCCTCATTAGAGAAGGGCCCTGGTAATGACATATGTAGGTTACCCTAACAAATGTTCCTATGCAAAATTTACCAAAGCAAGTATTGCCAGGCACTAATACAATAGTGTTATCCACTCAATTTCATTTTATTTTCCACAGTAGATTCAGACTTCAATGCAGAATACAAATTACCTAAAGTGTAATGATGACTGAGGTTCAATCTTTTCAATCTGCAAAGAGAGGGGTCTTGCTTTGGTGCTTTATTTGTCTAGAACTAAGCAGCTTATCGACCAGTCTAAACCTACTAAGAAGCTAAAATGTATTGTACACAGAAGCACTGCACAATTAATATTATATAAATTGTCTTAAGCAATATTGTTCTCTTTCCCTTATTTTTCAGCACATTTACATAATAGTCTGCAGCCGGAGGTAACAATAAAAATACATTAAAAGAAGAGCAAGGTCCATTTCCCAAATAACTGTATATACATGAATATAAACAAGAAAAGAGATGATCAATGCACATTCCTGGGCCCCATATATCATAATATCTATGCTAGTGCAAACAGTAAAAACATGGGGGGGTTTTAGTTAAAATTTTATGCATAAAAGTGAAAAGCCTTCCAACCACATCAAGGTAACCCCAGTATGGAAGGTCAGATCAGTAGCACTTCCACTATTTGTTATAAAGTAATTTTGCCACAGGAGTGCTCCCACAGCCCCCCTTTTGTGTATATATTGTAGCAGTTTCTCTGCAGGAAGATTGACCAAGCTTCCATGTGGTAGTAGCACCCCCAACATGTCCCTTTAATTGGAGGTCTTATGCCTTGAATACTAAGCATTGGATGAAAGGCCTCTTCCCTCCTTATTAAAAGCCAGTAGGCCTGTAATACTAATCCAATGCAAGGTCAAGGAGACAACCTTCCCAAGAAAATGCAACAAGCAGGGAGTGTCAGCCCAGATAAATGACCCAAGGTAAACTGTTAGGACCTTCCATACTGGGGTTATCTTGACGTGGTTGGAAGGCTTTTCACTTTTATGCATAAAATTGTAACTAAAAACCACCATGTTTTTACTGTTTGCACTAGCATAGATATTAATATATATGGGGCCCAGGAATGGGCATTGATCATCTCTTTTCTTGTTTGTTCTAAGGTTTTGATCAAATCAGTAGCACTTCCACTATTTGTTATAAAGTAATTTTGCCACAGGAGTGCTCCCACAGCCCCCCTTTTGTGTATACTTGAATATAAGTCGATCCGAGTATAAGTCGAGGTACCTATTTTACCTAAAAAATGAGTAAAAACTGAAAAACTGATTGACTCAAGAATAAATTGACGGTAAAAAATATGACCACTACTGCCTTCTGATTCTGTATTGTTTTGATGGTTTAGTTGCCCTTTACATAGACAGCAGTATTCCCATACAGTTGTCCCATACAGTAATAGCCAAATCCAGTATGGCAATCACTGTATGGGACTACTGTATGGTAATTCTGCTGTCCATTTAAAGGGCAACTAAAGCCTCAAAATAATACAGAATTGGGGGGCGGAGCCTGACCTTCCAACATGGCAGCCGCACACTAGAGGAGCTCTGGCAACATACATCTCACTCCAAAAAAACCTGAAAGCCACGCAATAACTGCCTCAAAGGACAATACCTACCCCAGAGGACACTTTGCCTCCCAAAAAAGACACAGGTTGAGCCCAAAGGAGACTTACTGGGCTTTGTCACACAGCCCTAACTTACACCAGGCCCCCAGCAAGGTGCAGCCTCCAAACTGCAAGATCCCGACCCAACTCCCAAAAGGCAATCAAAACAGCCCACAAAACCACACTCTCAGAGGTGAGATAGGAGCTCTCCTCCTTGGGAGATTGAATGGCGGGTATTGAGAACTCACAAAGCAACGTTGCCAGGTACTGCAACCAGCTTGAGGGAGACATAACTGAACTGCACGCACAGCTAATAGATCTTCAGGCAGCCCAAGAGGATGCCTACAACAGAGGCAGGAGACAGAACCTAAGACTACAAGGCATACCGGATGAAGTGGTGGAGCTGGGCCCATACCTAGAGCATTTATTCCACCAAATGGCCCCAAACTACAGATCCGGGACTTGCTTTTGGACCGCGCCCATGGGGCCCTGAGACCACCACCGGGGCCGGACAGTCCCCCAAGAGATGTTGTGGTGAGGTTTCATCTCTATACCTCCAAAGAAACCATCGCAAAGGCAGCACGCAACCATGCAGCCCTGAAGCAAGACGGCTACACCATCCAAATCTTCCAGGATCAATCCCCACATACCCTAAACCGTTGAAGGGAGATGAAACCCATCCTGGACACCCTCAAAAACCGAGACCTTAAATATAGATGGGGCTTCTCCTTTCACCTTCTCGTAAATCATAACGGGAAGATAATCTTCATAACAACACCAGAGGAAGGTAAAACCCTCTTCCAAAAACTAGGCCTGAACGATCGGTATACCCTCCCCAGAGGACCAGGACCTAAACAGATCCCACCACCAAGGGATGAGTGGTTAGAGATAACCTCACCTTCACCAACCAGAGGTACTGTACCCTCCATCTGAACCCCCCACACCCCTTACTCTGGTTCACCTTAGCTGCGAACACAAGAGGGTCTTTGCCCATGCCAAACAATGGTCTGAACATTGTGACTGACTGGATGGAACCCCTTCCCCACTTACAGGTGTAACTCGGTACTCATTGGGCCCTATTTATAAAAAATCGTTATCGTTATCGTAAAATACCGATCGTTATCGTAAAATAACGACCGGGTTTTTACCGATAACGACCGTTATTTACTGATAACGACCGTTATTTACCGATAACGACCGTTATTTACCGATATCGTTAAATACCGGTCGTTATCGGTAAATAACGGTCGTTATTTACCGATAACGGTCGTTATTTCCCGATAACGGTCGTTATTTACCGATAACGGTCGTTATTTACCGATAACGGTCGTTATCGGTAAATAACGACCGTTATCGGTAAATAACGGTCGTTATCGGTAAAACCCCGGTCGTTATTTTACGATAACGATCGGTATTTTACGATAACGATAACGATTTTTTATAAATAGGGCCCATTGTCCCCTGACTTTAGCTCCTCCAAAGCCCAGAGGATAAATTAGCCGATTATACCCACATTCTATAAACTATCCGACTCAATATCCAACCTAGAGACAATGACTCATTTATTCAGCTGTTCTGAGAGCCCAGATGAAACTCTATGTATCCAAAACATTTTGGAAAGGCTTATTAAAGCTCTCAGCCATTTAGGGCCACATAATGGTTATAGATGTAGATAACCTACAGATATGCCTTACCTTATCTAAGGGACCACATTAGAACGATACAGAGGCCTCTAACATACTGGGTACCCTTAACCGAAATACAACCCACTCTTAGACTCTTCTATAATAATAATATAATAAACTTGTCCCTTCATATTGTATATGTTTATCATCACTCTAGGGAATGTTCAGAAGAGTTGTCCCTCTATTGATGAGGTGCTGAATGTTTGTAGGAACTAAAAGGTGAAAAAATTGTATTAACCACTGTTAAAAATGTTTTCTCTAGTGGATAGTTAGAGGTTCATAAGGTTGTTATCTCCAGGTGAATCGATAAGTTTAACAAAGTTGGTTTATAAATATAACTGGATAGCCTCTGTATTAAAAACCATGAAAATCCGGTGGGATTGGAGAGCAGAGGGGTAGTTGATAGCATGTCGGCTGAGTAGCCACCATCCTGGGAGGCCCCCCTGCCCCGCAGGACTTTTAATATCATATTAATACCCAAAACTGAAGTAGTATGACAATGTCATACAAACCCTATATAAGTAAGGGGACATGTACACCCTATAGATAAGCTAAATTGACCCAGCCATAAAATGTTGAGATGTAATTCTCACAGAACCAACCCCAAAGGTGAAAGAATTTATTACTTAAACAACCCCCTATCGAAGGCAAAAAATAGCATGGTACTAATCAAGAGTTGAAAACTCTCTTTGTTCCCAAAAGGCGGATCACCGCCCTACAAAAATTCCAACACCCCCCAGTAGGTGGAATCAGATCTTGCCACATCAATATAGAACTGTTAATTGAGAGACATATTGATGTCTTCTACCCTTAATTTTGGTTATTTAAAATGTTTTTTTAATTAATTTTTTTGGTAGTAAATGTGATTTAATAAGCTGTTATGGTATATATCCGAGAACCGATCCCACCCTCTACAATCTGTCTCATAAGATATGCTCTCTACTCTCCAATTTGAAGGTTACATGGAAAGGTGTGCTCCTGACTAGGACTATTGATAACCCGAAATGGAGAAACGACCGGCTCTCCCGGGACCCAATAGGCTCCAACATACACCAGACTGGTAAGCGTGCACTGTCTCGCTACCAACGACCATGACAAACTCGACCACACAACTATCTATACTCACTCACAATGTGAAAGGCCTTAACAGTCCCACCAAACGATCCCCAGCCAAACAATATGAGAAAGAAAATCACCATATTTTAGCACTCCAAGAAACCCATTTTATACAGGGAAAAGAACCAAAATATTGGGGAAAACAATTCACTTCTCACTACTTCGCCTCCATCACCTCTAAGAGAGGAGGAGTGGCTATTCTAATACACAAATTGGTCCCCTTCACTCTAGAATCATGTTTTAGAGATCCTGAAGGGTCATATCTTATCATAACAGGGAACATACAACAAACCAAAGTGACAATAATTGATATCTACTCACCTACACAGGGTCAAAGTCTGTTCTTTAAAGCTATAGAAAACCATGGACTATGGACCCATGATCTAGGGAAGCTCATACTTTTAGGGGACTTCAACCTAACACTTGACAAGTCTCTTGACCGCTCCAGACCATCCTCATCCTCCAGCCATGTCCTCTCATCAAAAACACTCAAATCTCTTCTACACACATTCAATCTATTGGGATGCCTTGGAGAATAAAACACCCATCAGAAAAGAAATTTACCTTTTACTTCAAGCCCCATAAAGTATACACCAGAATAGATATTTTCATTTCCGCACAACTATTACCTATCCTCACAGATGCAGATATTTCCAATATAACTTGGTCGGATCACGCTCCACTATCAATCCAGAATGACAATCTACTAACCACCAAACCGAATTTTCGCTGGAGATTTAAACAAATCTCTACTCTCAGACTTGAACACACCAGAAGCACTAGGAAAAACCCTCAAAGAATATTTTACTCTCAATTTAACAGAAGAAGTCTTAATCCCAATAGTCTGGACAGCCTACAAAGCAGTCATTCGAGGCCAAATCATCAAGCTGGCATCTACTAAACGTAAAGAATTCACAAAACACCTACATAACTTACTTGCCACTCTATCCATAAAAGAGGCCCTACACTGTAAAACACATTCAGAACCAGTACTGAAAGAGATAACATCTCTGAGAGGGGAAATAAATGTATTGCTACCAGCAAGGGATGAAAAATCAGTTACATTAACCCAGCAAAAATTCTACAGTAGGAGAGACAAAGCAGGTAAGATACTAGCAAAGAAACTAAACCAAAAAATGACCCAAAACTCCCTACTCCCCCTGAAATCACAAAAGGGAACTCTGATACATGACCCAATCCACATTCTAGAGATATTCACAGAATACTACAAAACCCTATACTAAGGACACACCACAGACACTAAAATAGCCACACCGGAAAATATCAACGACTCCCTCCAGAAAGCTAACCTCCCCCAACTCCAGGCAACCGATATCCAACAACTCAACGCGCCTATTTCACAAATCAAAGGAAAAGACACCACCTTATGCAGCAATTACAGCCCAATATCCTTAATTAATACTGGCTTGAATATTTTTACAACGATACTAGCAAATAGAGTAACGAAAATCCTAGCCTCATTAGTACACAAAGACCAAACAGGCTTCATCCCAGGAAGACAAACAACAGATAATATACACCATACAATACAGTTGATTCATCACTGCCATTCCACAAACACACCAATGATTGCCCTTTCAATCGACGCAGAGAAGGCATTTGATAGAATTGACTGAAACTTTATGAGACATACATTAACACATTTCGGTTTCACGGAAGCCTTCATGAGAGCAATAGAAAATGTATATTCTAAACCCACAGCAAGAATATCCAACATGGGGTTCTCTTCACAAATCTTTCCAATTCAGAACGGTACATGCCAAGGATGCCCGCTCTCTCCCTTGATCTTTGCTTTATGTATGGAACCCTTAGCAATGCATACCCGCAACCATAGTAATATACACAGGGTCAGAATCAAAGATTCGGAATACAAAATAGCTCTTTTTGCAGATGACACCTTGTTCACCCTCTTAAAGCCACAAACATCCCTTCCACACCTCTGTTCTGAACTTTAACTGTTTGGAACCCCATTGGGCTTCAATAACAACTATTCAAAATCAGTAATTCTACCCATTTATATATGCCCTTCAACCGTTAAATTACTATTTACACTTTATATCTGTTGTATTCAATTAGATCAACTGGACTTGAAATGTAGTTCTTGAAGACGTTTCGCTAGTCATCCGACTGGCTTTCTCAATTCAGAATGACTTGTACAAGAATCTGTGGCAATTATGTACCCTGGAAAATCCCAATTAGCATTTCACAGCCAAGTGTTAAGGGCGTGATTGGATTGTGGCTAAGAGGTGTTATAGGAACGCCCAGAGAAAGCCAGTCGGATGACTAGCGAAACGTTTCAGAATACATTTTCAGTCCAGTTGATCTAATTGAATACAACAGATATACCATACCTGGATGAATGAGACCTTCACAGCATATTTATACTTTACATACCTGGGAATCCAGATTTGTGCTAACCCAGATGATTTATACTCTACCAATTCCTCACCAATGATTAAAAAGCTAATCAATCAACTCAAACAATGGGAACCTTTAAAAATCTCCCTTTTGGCAAAATAAACTGTATAAATTGATGACGCTACCTAAATACTATATTTATTCAGATCCTCCCAATAGCTATCAAACCGAGGGACACCCAACTTTACAGTCTAATATCATCAATTCTTATGGAATAAAAAACGCCCACATATAGTATAAAAACTTTACAACCTCCCAAACTGCAGGGAGGAGCTGCCCTCCCGTTCCTAAAACACTATTCCCTGGCAGCTAGACTAGCCCAAACAATGCAATGGTATAATAAAGAACGACCGACATGGATTGAACTGGAGCAGGAACTTGTACCAATATATTACTAAGTGAGATTCTCTGGTTACCCGCCCCTAGAACTACTACAATACAACACATTTCCAACCCTATTAAATCAACACTGAGACTGTGGTATAACACCAAGTAAATACGACCTTTCAGCACCTACCTCACTAATGACAACTATATTTCATAACCCTGACTTTTCCCCCCAGGAGACACACACAGAGATGTAGGACATGGCTGGACATGTGGATTTCTAGGGTGGAACATCTGGCACCAGCAACCCATATGCTCCAATGGGAACAGATCCAACAGTTTATACAAACTACCCCAATCCGAGTGGTTCCACTATAGACAACTCGCACATTATTTACATTCCATTTTATCAGAGACTACCAAGAAATCACTCCATTTGAATCTGCAGCTCAATCTCACAAAACACACATACTATCCAAAAATATACTCTATATTAAACGATTCCACCACTCCACAAAGATAAACTTTATGACCAAATGGGAGACCATGCTGGGAGAAAGCTAGCGGAGAAAATAATCATATTCAAATATTTTGAATCTTTAAACAAAGGTTCCTCCAATATAATAATCCAAGAAAAAAGTTTTAAATTTTACAACACCGCTGGTACGTTTCCCCAAAAAACTAAATATTCTATCAGGCTTCACCCCTTGATATATATAGAGGTTGTGGAATGTTGGCTGACCTTAAACACTGTTGGTGGGACTGTACAGAGGTAATGAAACTATAGAAAGAAGTGAGATAATAATCACAAGAGGTACTACACACAAAGTATCTCTTGACCCATGGATGGCACTTTTTGACAGAAAGACAACCCAATTATCCCTAACAGGGAACAAACTAATGCATAGTGTGTGTGCAGGAGCTAGATCCCTTATAGCCACATGGAAACAACCTAGTCCCTTAAGACAACAACTAATAACAAAGATCTGGTGGCTATGCGAAATTGTGCCCTGTGGTTAACAGGGTCAGAGGCACAATGAAATACTATGGTAGGATCTGGAACCCGTGGATATACACTATGGATGTCCCCGGAGGAGCCGGTCTGAACCATTAACGACGGAGAGCACGAATTTTAATACAGAGTGAGGTGAAAAGGAAACAGTATAATGAGGAGAGAGTGGGACGAGGTACAAAAACGACATGTGCTACAATCTTTATTTTATATTTGTTGTTTATTAAGTTTCTTTACAATTCAGTATTTAAAAATAGTAAAAAAGAGAACCTGAAACACACATCTGTTGATCGTATTTTGAAAACGTTTCAAAGCATCATAGGTTTCAAATAGTCTCTTTTATATATGTCTGAACTTTGCTTTGTAAATCTTCTCCATAAAATATTATGGGAAAAAAACAAAAAAATAACAATACAGAATCTATTTAACAATAGGTACCATCCTCCTGATTCAGTATTGTTTTCAGGCATTAGTTGCCCTTTAAATTAACATAATCCCCATTTATTGGCACTCCAGATGTTTGGAACCTACAACTCCCTGCATGCTTTAGTTGCTGGAGTTGTAGTTTACAAACATCTGCAGTGGAACTGCACACACTGAACCTTCTGTTTACAACCCCAAAACCAACTATCCTGTCCCTGACCCAAATGCCTCCCATACTCTCCCCTCACCCCCACAAATAAACCCTATTTCCCTGCACCCATCTTCACATAGCACTGGTTCCATTATTCACCCTGCCACTACCTCTTCCCGCCCTTTTCATGCAGTGATTTTTCCAGGTGATTGGGGCAAGCTCACTGTTCTTGGTATGGTGATGGTTGCAGATGAGTCCTGGCCTCGATGCGCTGAGGGGATTTGAACAGGCTACTACTGCCACAGTCGCCATCACTAACTTGAAACAAGGAATCCGGCTGCCGGAAGTGAGACAGCGCCGAGTAGGGCTTCAGTTGATGCGATGAACAGTGGATGTGCAGCCGGATTCCACATTCCAAGTTAAGGACTGGCCCGAGTATAAGTCAAGATACAGTTTTCAGGCTGTTTTACAGCCTGAGGAAGGGCCTAGAGTCCCGAAACGTTGTATGTTGTTTTTGCACCACAATAAAAGAAGCATTCACCACAGTAGTTGTGCTCCTCTTTTTTTTTCCTTGCTTCAATCCAAAAATAGGCACGCGATCGGGAGAGAAGGACATAGCGGCCTGTCAGTTCAGAAACCTGCGAGCGGAGCGCCAGGTAAGGTAAGTGCCACTGTGTCCCCTGAGCAAACTATTATTCACGGGAGGTGAAGAATAAGTGTTCTCACCTCCCTGTGAATAATAGAAACATTGGCAAACACTTTTTCACTTGTTTTTTTAGGTTTACAGTTCCTTTAAGATCTTGTATTTGTCACTGTACCAACAGAGACAGGCTTACATAATGCAAGTGTAACCTGTGTTTTGACCTAAAAATATAACTGTTTCTAAAGGTCCTTTACCGTACATGTATGCGATCACAGGACTGACCCGCGATGCATGAGTGTCAGATGAATGGCCGAAACAAACGACTATCAATTGGTTTCTGCATGTAAACGGCGGTTCATCTGACACTCGTTGTGTTAGGCCCACGATCACGTTTATACAGAGCTAAAGTCAAATGCACACTGGGTAATGTGAATCTACATACCTCTTTCTTAGCCTCACATCTCGAAACTTCATTTATTTTAGTCAGTTTCATTTTGAGCTCAGACACAGTTTCTTTAGCTGGAATAGTAAATAATGTGGTACAGTTTATTTAAATAAATGCTTTCTCAAGGTCAGACAAAAACTTTCTTACAATTCCTATTTATATGAACAATTTATTAAATAAATGATAATTGCATTCTTTAGTCACAATAAAACAATTCGGAAGACAACCTTTTTTAATACCAAATGCAATAAATTACATTGGCATTTTTTGTCCAACTAGTACTGTGCAGGAAAGGACAATGATTTATGCAAAGGTGGAAGAGTAACACAGAGCATATTGAGAGTAAAGCGTGAATGGGACGATAGGGATGGCACAGCTGATGTCTGGGATAAAAAGCAAGGGGTGAATAGTAAATGTGTTCTCATCTTAAACAGTGTTTATTCTGGACAGACAAGAGCAGATTTATTGTTATATATATATATATAATATATGCTTAGGTTCTTGAAAATATATTTTCAATAGGCATAATATTATTTTTTTCTTTATTTTAATGAAAAGAGGTAGCAAGAAGTTGTTCTTGAAAACCACATAAAGCAAACTGCATTTTAATATCAATTTATATTTTTTTAACTAGATGAAACTGGAAAATATCTCAATAGACCTCAGTAAAACTACACAGCGTGCGGCTATAAACTCCCTATAATGTTCTGAGGCCTGTTTATTGAACTATTTTTATGAAGTACATTCTAGGCACAAAACACATCTACTTATTCTTTAGTTTATCCAATAAATTAATGATATCAAAGTCCATAATTGTTCTTATGTGACCTCCAGGGGATATATTTGCATAATTCAAATTAAATTTAATTCACATACATGTAACATTCACATCAGGCCCTGCCTCGAAGAGCTTACAATCTAAGCACATTATTTTGACACATATAACCTACCAGGATGTCTTTATGATGGTAGGGGAAACCCACGCAAGCACGGGAGATATATAACTCCTTGCAATGTGTCCATATTATAAATGCGTGGTATCACACATTAGTGACACACACCTTGTATATTTACACCGAACTTTGTTAATTTTAGAACGTTGGTCTTAAAATACCATGCGGTAGTAACCTTCTGCAATGGTATTCTATGGGATCGTAATCTACGACCGCGATCGTAGATTTACGATCGTTATCATAGACTTATGGTTTTCTACCTGATCGTTAAAGGCGCATTATCGCTAGAAATATGGCCTTAAGGTGGAATACGACTCATTACTTCAGCACTGCAAGCATCAGTGCTAACCACTGAGTCATTATTACTGCATCATAAGTTTATCAATTAAAGTATTGACTTTAAAACAGTTTTAAGAAATTTTGTAATGTAGACCATGTTTAGCATAGGCATGGAGTTCCACTCCTTCACAACCATAAATTATTTTGTTTGTGGAAACTTACAATTACAGTGATGCCATGTATTAAATCTATGCATATGTGGTATCGAATTACTCAGGTACATGGCAATACTTTTGTTTAGACTCCCAAGATGTGGGATGTTGTAAAATCTGGTGGCAGGGTACAATAGATGTGTGTGTGTACAACTTAAAAACAAACAATTAAACATTATATAAAGGTTCTTTAGTTGGCTATAACATTCCACCCACATAACTACCGTAAATCTGGCCTTTACTCATTGAAGGTTACTCAATATTTTTGCCTAATATAGGTATTAATGTAGATGTATTTCTTTTTATTTATTTATGTAGTATCATATACTGTGCTTAGAATGCTAGAAAGGAAATGGAAATATACAAGCTATTATACCCACCATTTTCCAGATCGATTTCTGCCTTTTTGATCTCCTGTAATACAGATGATCTTAGAGACGGCATCTTGTATGGATACATTCTAGAAAATAAAAACAGGCAACAAATACCAACAGTGAAGGGGAAAAGCAAGACAGGAGGAAGAACATGGTCATCCCATATGTAGCAGGGGTCTCCGAGAAATTAAGAAGAATTTTCAAAAAACATCGTATCCCTGTCTGCTTTAAACCGAACAACACACTGAGGCAGCAATTGGTACATCCGAAAGACCCAATACCTAAACACAAGAAAAGCGACATCATATATGCAGTGCAGTGCAGTGAAGAATGCTCTGATTTGTATGTGGGGGAGACCAAACAGCAACTGCATCAACGTATGGCCCAGCACAGAAGAGCCAATTCCTCGGGTCAGGACTCAGCCGTGTATCTGCATCTTAAGGATAAAGGACATACCTTTGAAGATTGTAATGTTAACATACTGGCGAAGGAACGTGACTGGTTCAAGAGAGGTGTTAAGGAGGCCATTTATGTGAAAATAAAGAAACCAAGCCTAAATAGAGGTGGGGGGGTTCGACACCAACTGTCTGCCATGTACAATGCTGTTTTAACACCTTACTCTGGGCGTTCCTATAACACCTCTTAGCCACTATCCAATCACACCCTTAACACCTGGCTGTGATATGCTAATTGGGATTTTCCAGGGTACATAATTGCCACAGATTCTTGTACAAGTCATTCTGAATTGAGAAAGCCAGTCGGATGACTAGCGAAACGTCTTCAAGAACTACATTTCAAGTCCAGTTGATCTAATTGAATACAACAGATATACCATGACCTGGATGAATGAGAACCTTCACAAGCATATTTATACTTTACATACCTGGGAATCCAGATTTGTGCTAACCCAGATGATTTATACTCTACCAATTACTCACCAATGATTAAAAAGCTAATCAATCAACTCAAACAATGGGAACCTTTAAAAATCTCCCTTTTTGGCAAAATAAACTGTATAAAATTGATGACGCTACCTAAAATACTATATTTATTCAGATCTCTCCCAATAGCTATCAAACCGAGGGACACCCAACTTTTACAGTCTAATATCATCAATTCTTATGGAATAAAAAACGCCCACATATAAGTATAAAAACTTTACAACCTCCCAAACTGCAGGGAGGAGCTGCCCTCCCGTTCCTAAAACACTATTTCCTGGCAGCTAGACTAGCCCAAACAATGCAATGGTATAATAAAGAACGACCGACATGGATTGAACTGGAGCAGGAACTTGTACCAAATATATTACTAAGTGAGATTCTCTGGTTACCCGCCCATAGAACTACTACAATACAACACATTTCCAACCCATATATTAAATCAACACTGGACTTGTGGTATGACACCAAGTAAATACGACCTTTCAGCACCTACCTCACTAATGACAACTATATTTCATAACCCTGACTTTTCCCCCAGGAGAACACACACAGAGATGTAGGACATGGCTGGACAGTGGGATTTCTAGGGTGGAACATCTGGCACCAGCAAACCATATGCTCCAATGGGAACAGATCCAACAGTTATACAAACTACCCCAATCCGAGTGGTTCCACTATAGACAACTCGCACATTATTTACATTCCATTTTATCAGAGACTACCAAGAAATCACTCCATTTGAAATCTGCAGCTCAATCTCACAAAACACACATACTATCTCAAAAATATACTCTATATTAAACGATTTCCACCACTCCACAAAGATAAACTTTATGACCAAATGGGAGACCATGCTGGGAGAAAGCTTAGCGGAGAATAAATCATATTCAAATATATTTGAATCTTTAAACAAAGGTTCCTCCAATATAATAATCCAAGAAAAAAGTTTTAAAATTTTACACCGCTGGTACGTTTCCCCAAAAAACTAAATATTCTATCAGGCTTCACCCCTTGATATATATAGAGGTTGTGGAATGTTGGCTGACCTTAAACACTGTTGGTGGGACTGTACAGAGGTAATGAAACTATAGAAAGAATGTGAGATAATAATCCAAGAGGTACTACACATCAAAGTATCTCTTGACCCATGGATGGCACTTTTTGACAGAAAGACAACCCAATTATCCCTAACAGGGAACAAACTAATGCATAGTGTGTGTGCAGGAGCTAGATCCCTTATAGCCACATGGAAACAACCTAGTCCCTTAAGACAACAACTAATAACAAAGATCTGGTGGCTATGCGAAAATTGTGCCCTGTGGTTAACAGGGTCAGAGGCACAATGAAATACTATGGTAGGATCTGGAACCCGTGGATATACACTATGGATGTCCCCGGGAGGAGCCGGTCTGAACCATTAACGACGGAGAGCACGAATGTTAATACAGAGTGAGGTGAAAAGGAAACAGTATAATGAGGAGAGAGGTGGGACGAGGTACGAAAAACGACATTGCTACAATCTTTATTTTATATTTGTTGTTTTATTAAGTTTCTTTACAATTCAGTAGTTAAAAATAGTAAAAAAGAGAACCTGAAAACACATCTGTTGATCGTATTTTGAAAACTGTTCAAAGCATCATAGGTTTCAAATAAGTCTCTTTTATTATATGTCTGAACTTTGCTTTGTAAATCTTCTCCATAAAAATATTATGGGGAAAAAAACAAAAAAAATAACAATACAGAATCTATTTAACAATAGGTACCATCCTCCTGATTCAGTATTGTTTTCAGGCATTAGTTGCCCTTTAAATTAACAGTAATCCCCAATTTATTGGCACTCCAGATGTTTGGAAACTACAACTCCCTGCATGCTTTAGTTGCTGGGAGTTGTAGTTTACAAACATCTGCAGTGGAACTGCACACACTGAACCTTCTGTTTACAACCCCAAAACCAACTATCCTGTCCCTGACCCAAATGCCTCCCATACTCTCCCCTCACCCCCACAAATAAAACCCTATTTCCCTGCACCCATCTTCACATAGCACTGGTTCCATTATTCACCCTGCCACTACCTCTTCCCGCCCTTTTCATGCAGTGATTTTTCCAGGTGATGTGGGGCAAGCTCACTGTTCTTGGTATGGTGATGGTTGCAGATGAGTCCTGGCCTCGATGCGCTGAGGGGATTTGAACAGGCTACTACTGCCACAGTCGCCATCACTAACTTGAAACAAGGAATCCGGCTGCCGGGAAGTGAGACAGGCGCCGAGTAGGGACGTCAGTTGATGCGATGAACAGTGGATGTGGCAGCCGGATTCCACATTCCAAGTTAAGGACTGGCCCGAGTATAAGTCAAGATACAGTTTTCAGGCTGTTTTACAGCCTGAGGAAGGGGCCTAGAGTCCCGAAACGTTGTATGTTGTTTTTGCACCAATAAAAGAAGCATTCACCACAGTAGTGTGCTCCTCTATTTTTTTCCTTGCTTCAATACAAAAGATAGGCACGCGATCGGGAGAGAAGGACATAGCGGCTGTCAGTTCAGAAGGACCTGCGAGCGGAGCGCCAGGTAAGGTAAGTGCCACTGTGTCCCCTGAGCAAACTATTATTCACAGGGAGGTGAGAATAAGTGTTCTCACCTCCCTGTGAATAATAGAAACGATTGGCAAACACTTATTTCACTTGTTTTTTTAGGTTTACAGTTCCTTTAAGATCTTGTATTTGTCACTGTACCAACAGAGACAGGCTTACATAATGCAAGTGTAACCTGTGTTTTGACCTTAAAAATATAACTGTTCTTAAAGGTCCTTTACCGTACATGTATGCGATCACAGGACTGACCCGCGATGCATGAGTGTCAGATGAATGGCCGAAACAAACGACTATCAATTGGTTTCTGCATGTAAACGGCGGTTCATCTGACACTCGTGTGTTAGGCCCACGATCACGTTTATACAGAGCTAAAGTCAAATGCACACTGGGTAATGTGAATCTACATACCTCTTTCTTAGCCTCACAGTCTGAAACTTCATTTATTTTAGTCAGTTTCATTTTGAGCTCAGACACAGTTTCTTTAGCTGGAATAGTAAATAATGTGGTACAGTTTATTTAAATAAATGCTTTCTCAAGGTCAGACAAAAACTTTCTTACAATTCCTATTTATATGAACAATTTATTAAATAAATGATAATTGCATTCTTTAGTCACAATAAAACAATTCGGAAGACAACCATTTTTAATACCAAATGCAATAAATTACATTGGCATTTTCTTTTGTCCACACTTAGTACTGTGCAGGAAAGGACAATGATTTATGCAAAGGTGGAAGAGTAACACAAGAGCATATTAAGAGAGTAAAGCGTGAATGGGACAGATAGGGATGGCACAGCTGATGTCTGGGATAAAAAGCTAAGGGGTGAATAGTGAAATGTGTTCTCATCTTAAACAGTGTTTATTCTGGACAGACAAGAGCAGATTTATTGTTATATATATATATATAATATATGCTTTAGGTTCTTGAAAATATATTTTCAATAGGCATAATATTATTTTTTTCTTTATTTTAATGAAAAGAGGTAAGCAAGAAGTTGTTCTTGAAAACCACATAAAGCAAACTGCATTTTAATATCAATTTATATTTTTTTTAACTAGATGATAACTGGGAAAATATCTCAATAGACCTCAGTAAAACTACACAGCGTGCGGCTATAAACTACCTATAATGTTCTGAGGCCTGTTTATTGAACTATTATTATGAAGGTACATTCTAGGCACAAAACACATCTACTTATTCTTTAGTTTATCCAATAAATTAATGATATCAAAGTCCATAATTGTTCTTATGTGACCTCCAGGGGAATAATTTGCATAATTCAAATTAAATTTAATTCACATACATGTATACATTCACATCAGGCCCTGCCTCGAAGAGCTTACAATCTAAGCACATTTATTTGACACATATAACCTACCAGGATGTCTTTATGATGGTAGGGGAAACCCACGCAAGCACAGGGAGAAGATATAAACTCCTTGCAGATGTGTCCATATTTATAAATGCGTGGTATCACACATTAGTGACACAGCACCTTGTATATTTACACCGAACATTTGTTAATTTTAGAACGTTTGGTCTTAAAATACCATGCGGTAGTAAACTTCTGCAATGGTATTCTATGGGGATCGTAAATCTACGACCGCGATCGTAGATTTACGATCGTTATCATAGACTTATGGTTATTCTACCTGATCGTTAAAGGCGCATTATCGCTAGAAATATGGCCTTAAGGGTGGAATACGACTCATTACTTCAGCACTGCAAGGCATCAGTGCTAACCACTGAGTCATTATTACTGCATCATAAGTTTATCAATTAAAGTATTGACTTTAAAACAGTTTTAAGAAATTTTGTAAGTATGACCATGTTTAGCATAGGCATGGAGTTCCACTACTTGCAAACCATAAATTATTTTGTTTGTGGAAAACTTACAATTACAGTGATGCCATGTAGTAAAATCTATGCATATGTGGTATCGAATTACTCAGGTACATGGCAATACATTTTGTTTAGACTCCCAAGATGTGGGATGTTGTAAAATCTGGTGGCAGGGTACAATAGATGTGTGTGTGTGTACAACTTAAAAATCAAACAATTAAACATTATATAAAGGTTCTTTAGTTGGCTATAACATTCCACCCACAATAACTACCGTAAATCTGGCCTTTACTCATTGAAGGTTACTCAATATTTTTGCCTAATATAGGTATTAATGTAGATGTATTTTCTTTTTATTTATTTATGTAGTATCATAATATCTGTGCTTAGAATGCTAAGAAAGGAAATGGAAATATACAAGCTATTATACCCACCATTTTCCAGATCGATTTCTGCCTTTTTGATCTCCTGTAATACAGATGATCTTAGAGACGGCATCTTGTATGGATACATTCTAGAAAATAAAAAACAGGCAACATTGCAAAGGTACAGAAAGAAGTAATACACAATAAGCGATTCATCCTGTTACAGTGCACAATACTGTATATCTCCCTCCTATTGTATAAGGATATTTATACTGTATGTTCATAAGAGGATGCATTTTGTGCATTATCCATATAAAATATATTGGGAAAATGTATACCTTGGTTTATATAAACTGTATATCAGTTGTTTATTGTGCACTCTTTCAGACTGGACAAAGACCTTCATGTGAGGATCAAGGTATAAGACTGACATGTAGGACTTCAGTGACCACAGTTCAGAATAGCTGCAAAAAAACAAGAATTTATAGTGTTGAGGATTGACATAATATTATTATTATTATTGTAGATCTATATAGCGCCAACATCTTCCGTGGCGCTTTACAGTTACATTAATATACATAAGGAAAATATACATGTAATATACAAGGGTAGTGCAAGTGATCCAAAGTGCAAATAATTCAAGTAATAATTCAATAATTCCAGCAGCATTCAGTGTGGTAAGTTACAGCATTAATGTAGTACAATTAATGTAGGATGGAGGGCCCTGCCCAAAAGAGCTTACAGTCTAGAGAAGATGGGAATGAAACATAAGGTGAAGCAGATCAGTAGGTGAAACTAAGTTGTCAGTGGATTATAACTAGTGGCAGCATGTAAGAAGCGTGAAAAGAGGTGGATAAGCCTGTCAGCAGAGTTAAGGATTGATTGAAGGGGTGCCAGTCTGTTTCTAGGTAGATCGCACAGGAAGGTATTACAGTAGTCCAGCCGAGAGATGATAAGGGCATGAACTAAAATTTTAGTAGTGTTCTGTGAAAGGAAGGGACAAATGCGTGAGATGTTTTTGATCTGTATCTGACATGAGTTAGAGTATTGATGTGGTGTTTAAAGGGACGTACTTAGTCAAAGGTTACTCCCAGGCATTGCACGTAAGGTGTTGGGGAAATTGGTTTGTCATTGATGTTGACAGTAGTGTTAGGTAGGGGGGCAGATTGAGAGGGTGGGGAAATTACATGTTTGGTCTTATCCATGTTGAGTTTGAGGAAGTGGGAGGGCATAAAAGCACAGATGACATTTAGGCAGTCAGGGACCCGGGATGTCAGAGAAATGAGGTCAGCATACAGGTGGTATTGGAATCCAAAAGAACTAATAAGCTGACCTAACCCAAATGTGTAAATGGAGAAGAGAAGGGGGACGAGTACTGAGCTTTGTGGTACCCCACAGGGAGGTGGAGAGTTGTGGAGTTGGAGCCAGAGTGGGAAACACTGAACTTCCTCTTATAAAATATAGTTGAGAAACGCACTCTTTCATATTATTGCATTTTTATTGTGACATGCTGTGGTGCATGACGTTTCGGGATCCTCCCCCTTCCTCAGGTGCATGAGAACAACACACATTGTGCAAACTTAAATACAGTGATCTCCTCCCCTTTCGGGGTGGGGTTAACAATATCCATTTAGTGACAAATTAACACATCATTTACTATAGTTAAAACATTGTTTTCAGTGATTAAAAACAATTATTAGTGGCTAAAATATTATGTGTAAAAATCTATTTTATCGTCATTAAAACATTTGGGTAACAATTTTTTAAAACATTACCCAATTTTTATTAATAGTCAAGAATTACCCTAATTTAAAGTGCTTAGCTAGAACCATTTTATTCTTTCCCTTTATTCCTAAAAGTGCTTGTGCTGCAGAAAAAATATTTCTTATATTAATGATTTTTCTGTGAAATGAGAGGCAATTTCATCAGCAGATAAACAGGGTGTAGGAGGAGGTGGCAGACAGAGCAGGGAGATGAAAACTTTGAAAAGCTGTTTTGGATTGTGGGATTGTTTGGAAATAAGGAGAGAAATAGGTTTGTTTGGCTGAAGACAAAGCATTATTGATCCGATGAAGGGCAAAATATATGTACAGGAAATCAAGAATTCAGTACTTACAGCAGGCAATAACATAGTAATTAAGGTTTAATAAAGAAATAACCCCATCTAGTCCAAATGGAATCAGAAAGGAAAACTAAGTACCTTTATTCTACAAGGGAATCAAGCCCTCTTTTCAACTTTTGATCTAATAATCAAACAATACCCACTTTCGGAAAACTGTTCTTACTGCAAAGATTACTTTCTGTTTTTAAATATACACCTCTTTTTTTGCAATTTTAAGGTGGTCCTGTGCCCAGGGGAGTGCCAGTGGCGTGGGGGAGTGTCGGTGACTGCGTGCAGAGGAGGAGGTGGGGTGTGAGGGGCTGCTGAGGCGGAGCATGTCAAACTTGTGCCAAACCACTGGTAGGGCCTCCACCAAGGGCCCTGAAAAGAGGTTTTGGGGGCTTAAGGGGTCCCACAGCTTAAAACCGAGACCCCCCCTCCCCAGCATTTAGAGGTGCCCTTACTGGGGGTCATGCAGCTCTAAACCAGGACTCCCATTGGTTCTTAAATGATCCCTTGTGGCTCTAATAAGACCCTTTCCAAAAAAGTGGGTTCCACAGCTAAAAACCAGGACCACCCTTGTGCCGCCGATGTCTCTGTCATCATTCAATGTCACTGTGCCCTCTGATGACGCCGCTGATGGCATGTATTTTTATACAATACCTTCGGTTTAATAATGCGCTTTTATTATGTTGGATTAGAATGCCTTACATCAGTGTTTCTAAACCAGGGGTCCGGGAATGTATGTTTGCTGTGTTTGTCAAATCAAAAAAACTTATAATAAGCAATATTTAACTCATTCATACACATATGCATTTACTTGTCTAAAAGTTGCTTTTCTTAAATGCGGAAGTTATGGAATTTTAAAAAAAAAATTAGCAAAAGATATAACATTTCTTTTTATTAATTTTGCTATTCTATATAATAAAATGCAAGTGTGCGTCCCTGTGTCAGTGTGTGTGTGGCTGCTCTGGAGTAAAAGAAGCAGCCAATCTACCTGATTGGCTGCTCCTTTGTCCTTCAGAGCAGAAAAGCCAATCGGATCACAAGTTCTGCAAAGGGGCGGGACCACAGACCGGGACCTGAGAACTTACTGCATAGAAGCCAGAGAGAGAGGAGCGTGCGGCAACTTCCCTGTGATGTAAAACGCTGAGCCACTTCCCCTCACTGGTACGGGACTGGGGATGAACGGGACGGGAATGAGCTGCTGATGGGCTGCTCTGGGTGGGTTGATTTCTTAAGTTAACTCTTCACAGTGTAAAAATTCCTGTCCATGCTGCATTATTGGGTCTGACACCAATAAACTGTACACACACCAGTTATGTTCTAAGATCTCTGGGTGGGGGACAGTGAGGCAGGGGGTAGCTGGTGGGGTGTGTGTTTGTCCTGGACCCCAATGAAATTAATCATGTGTCTGTGGGGGGTTGCGAGGGAGAGGGTTGCACTAGAATCAATGTCTGGGTGAGGGTGGGGGGGTCAGAACTGCTCGCTGACATGACACCATGCTAAATAACCTCCTATTAACCAAAGGTGTCAGGGCTGGCTGTAAAGCAGAGTGACAGAGGGGGGGGTCTGGGTCTGGGACAGAGGGGGTGGGACCTGGGTCTGGGGCAGAGGAGGGGCCCTGGGTCTGGCGCAGAGGGGGCCCTGGGTCTGGGCAGAGGGGGGGCCCTGGGTCTGGGACAGAGGGGGGCCCTGGACAGAGGGGGGTGGGTCTGGGCGACAGAGGGGGACCCTGGGTCTGGGACAGGGGGGCTGGATCTGGGGCAGAGAGGAGCCCTGGGTCTGGGACAGAGTGGGGGACCCTGGGTCTGGGACAGGGGGGCTGGATCTGGGGCAGTGGAGGAGCCCTGGGTCTGGGACAGAGGGTGGCCCTGGGTCTGTGACGGGGGGGCTGGGCCTGGGACAGAGGGGGTGGGACCTGGGTCTGGGACAGTGTGGAGGGCCCTGGGTCTGGGGCAGAGGAGGGCCCTGGGCTTGGGACAGAGTGGGAGACCCTGGGTCTGGGAGAGAGGGCGGCCCTGGGTCTAGGGCAGAGGAGGGGCCATGGATCTGGGACAGAGGGGGTTGGGACAAAGGTGTGTGACCTGGGTCTGGGACAGAGGGGGGGGCCCTGGGACAGGGGGGGCCCTGGGTTCTGGGGCAGTGGAGGGGCCCTGGGTTGGGACAGGGGGGACTCTGGGTCTGTGACCGAGGGGGTCTGGGACAGAGGTGGTGTGACCTGGGTCTGGGACAGAGTGGGGGCCCTGAGTCTTGGACAGAGTGAGGGAACCTGGGTCTGGGACAGAGGGGGGGCTGGGACAGAGGTGGGACCCTGGGTCGGGACAGAGTGGGGGATCTGGATCTTGTGACAGACGGGGTGGTCTGGGACAAAGGGGGTGGGACCTGGGTCTGGGGGGACCCTGGGTCTGGGAGAGAGGGGGCTGGGTCTGGGACAGAGGGGGGGCCCTGGGTCTGGACAGAGGGGGCCCTGGGTCTGGGGCAGAGGGGGGCCCTGGGACAAAGGGGGCTGGGTCTGGGACAGAGGGGGGACCCTGGGTCTGTGACAGAGTGGGGGACCCTGGGTCTGGGACAGAGAGGGGGGGCCCTGGATCTGCAACAGAGGGGGGGCCCTGGATCTGGGGCAGAGGGGGACCCTGGGACAGAGGGGGGACCTGGGTCTGGGACACTAAGAGGGGTCAACTTCAGTGGTGTTGGTGTCGCTAGCCCGAAGACGTTGTGTCGGATCAAGAAGCCGGTAACATAGGCCTCATTGAGGCCACCGGCGCCGGAGGTACCCCTGGCTGCCGCAGGGGTACTTCTCAGGGTCGGTGGCCTCAGCGGAGCTGGTGTCACTAGATGGAAGACAGAAGACACCACCCAAGGGCTCTTGGGTTGCGGGGGTCACGGTTCGAGCTGTGGGACCCCTTAAGCCCCAAAGGCCCTTCCAAGGGCCACAAAGGCACTTATAAGTGCCGGGGAGAAGGTGTCCCGGTTTGAGCTACTGGACCCCTTAAACCCTAAAGGACCCTTGTTAGGGCCCCAAGGGCACTTCTTAGTGCCGCAAGGACCCTGATAGGGCGGGAGGGGGGTCCCGGGTTGAGCTGCAGGACCCCTTAAGCCCCAAAGGGCCCTTGTTAGGGCCACAAGGGTACTTATAAGTGCCGGGGAGGGGGGTCCCGGTTTGAGCTGCGGGACCCCTTAAGCCCCAAAGGGCCCTTGTCAGGGCCTCAAAGGTCCTTGTAAGGTGATTTTTGGGAAGCAGCCGTTTGAGTTTTAACGAACGTTCGGCAATCCTCGAACGTTCGAGGATTACCGAAAACACCACACGGAAACTGGAAGTAGCACACGTGTGCGCTACGTCCGGTTTTTATGCTGTTCCCCGTGCACAGACGTGTTCCTCAAACCATCTCCAAGGTCCCAGGGGCCTGTAATTTTCGAAAAGTTCAACCAAATTTTCCGAACTATTTACCCCCCATTGACTTTAATGGGTCCGTTTTTGGACTTTCGAACTTTTTTAGAATTTCGAAAGTTCGAAAATGGACCGAACTTTTGAAAGTTCGGCCATCTCTATCTACACTATATGACATTGTTACCAAAGATACTTACATATGGGAAGAGACATTTGTACATGTGTGTGTTATTTATGTGTGTATGTGTACAGATACCATTACCAGAGATGTATGGTAATTGAAGATTATATTCCTGTATGTGTGGGGAGGTTTGTGTCACTCATCCATCCTGTCACCCTAATGCTGTATTACAAATGCAGGAGAGAATTTTTAAGAGCAATGAAAGAGGTAAACTTTGCGGGGGGAGGCTTTGTGTCTCAACCTAGCCCCACCAAGTATATTTGAGATCTCACAATTTTCTGTAAGATCTGGGCTCATATCTGTAATCACTTCTCTGCATGCCCACCCCCAAAACCAAAATTTTACTCCATGCTGGCCCCACTGTGTAGTGTTAAAAATTCTTACCTTTCTCCTCTGCCCCATATAAATTCCAGAAAAAGGAATAGTAGGAGCCTTCCTGTGTGAAAAGGTTTCTGCCTCTTCTCTGTCCTCCCCTTACAAATTAACTAACTTACCAGACCGGGATCCCTTGGCTAAATCAATAGCCGGCTGATGTGTCTGTGATTGGCGGAATTTTTTTTTACAAACACAACATGCAGTTAGAAACTTTAGATTTTAGGGCAGACATACCTTTATGCACTTTAATATATTGTTGTTTTGTTTGTTTAATATTTAGGTAACTTTTCACATAGACTAACATTTGCATTATATTCCAAAAGGTATCCTGTTGTGCACTTATAGACACAGACTGACACTTACCAGTATATATGAATAATGTTCCTGGTCTTGTACCAAACGGCAGGTCCAAGGGCTCTTAAAGGTGCTTCTGTCCAAGAGCACAAAAATACTATAGCTGGGTCGTGAAACATGTCGTGTACAATTTGCTATTAAAGCACCTTTGCAACCTGCAAATTCTGGTCCGGTCTCTACCTACTTTTGTTGCTTTGACACTTACCAGTACATTATGTCTTTGAATTCAGGGTCTAAATATAAGCAAGGCTAGTCAGGAAGCTCTAGAGACATAGGGACAGAACAAAACTGCTCCCAGTGATTCTTGCCATCTTTTAATCAGCCAGCCTCCAAAGCAGATTACTGTAACTTATTCCATATTGACTATGTTGTTATCTTGTCACTAGAACAACATATTGACCCTGATAAGCATTTTTATGTACTATACCAGTGGTGGCGAACCTATCGCACGCGTGCCTGAGGTGGCACTCAGAGCCCTTTCTGTGGGCACTCATGCACAGCATGTTACCAGAAAGGCAGAGAGACACGCCATTTCAGGTAACAAGAGAGATCAAAACAAAGTATAGATTCACACTAGCAAACCAAGGCTGGAAATCAAAGGCTGGAAATCGCCAATAATCAGTAGGTGCAATCCTCCAAACACCCCCTACCCTGGGGTTGATCCAACCTCAAAAAAGTGAGAGGAGCACACCATATCAGTGTATCAAAATGTATTGTGCAAACAACATTCAATCAATCATCAATTCTATCATCTGTATATGTAAAGTATATCTGTTTTCAGTTGATTTCTCTGAAGTAAAAATTTCAGTATTCATGTTAAACTATCGTGTTGGCACTATGCAATATATAAGTGGGTTTTGGGCTGCAGTTTGGGCACCCAGCCTCAAAAAGGTCCACCATCACTGTACTATACTTTAAGGGGACGAGGCAAATAAATAGGGTGAATTTATTTTTAAATTGATATGCCTTTATAGAGATAAATAAAGGATTTGTAAGAGCATTACCATGTATGTTGTGGCCTTCCCTATACATAATAGTGCTTCACTATGGTGTTACGGAAAAAATGCACCAACACTGGGCTTTCAATTAAAAAATAATTTAAAAAAAAAAAGAAAAAAATCATGTCTGCAAGTCGGATGAATGGCTCTATACCATTAGTCTCTATGTTATTATGCCAGTGGTTCATATAGGACATATAAGAGAAACTTGTTTCCACCCATTTCTCTGGGAATGCTGGGGGTGAGAAATTATAATTTATATCACATAAGGGGCCCAAATCAAGGTTAAGTGGTGGGCCAAATTGTTTTATTAACATACTTAGCAGGTGCAAGATTGGTATGTGCCTAGTGCAAGGTCTCGTCAACTAAAGGGTGTGAAGCACACTGTTTTGGACTGTGACCTCTGCCTATTTTGTAATAAGGAATGCCCAATTTAATCTTCTGATCAGCAGTTACAGCAGTAACTGCACCTAAGCCTTATTACACTGCTATCCATTTGTACAAGTCCCATTAATCCAGTCCCAAGCAGCATTGTAACTATAGATCTGCCTGCTAGATACCGCAATCAGCTGTTTATAAACAACTGATCATGCGTATCTTAGTAAAGGTGCGCGCAATCAGATGTTTAAAAACAGCTGATTGCGATATCTAGCAGGCAGATCACTTGTTTTGCTGATGCTTGAAACTGCTCAAATGGATAGCAGTGTAGTACGTCTTGGACACTGTACTGTCACTGGGGGGCCACAAAAAACGGCCAAATGGGACAGATTCGGCCCATGGGCCTTGTGTTTCACACATGTGCCCTAGACAAATGCTTTGTCGAAGTACTTGTTGGTTTTCTTACAGCACTTATTTGTTTGAGTTTATCAGTTAAGTATATCTGGACTTGGCAAGTTTTGCCTAGATACAGGTAAGTAGGCTGGACACTGGCAAGGTAAGAGGAGCCTGGGGTAACGAAAGCTCCAATCAGGCGCCGGGTCCATAAATTCGGGCACTTACTGAATTAAATTCAATAAAATGAATTTATTGTGACCATGCTAGTCAACGCGTTTCGGACATCTTGGTAGCCGTCATCAGGAAGTAATGTATATACATATTCCTCTAAAATATCTTGTTAAACGGTGCTCACAAATTTTATGATCAGAACAATTTAATGCTAGATCTGATTTGTAACATATTTACTTCCATGTTGCTGTTGTTGCAGCAAGTAAAACTATTATAGATTTTCTTCCTAAATGTGTTTTTTCTATTGGGTTGTATACAATAAAAACAAATGAACCGACCAAAACTCATTTGTAATGGAGTCCCGCACTCACTCCTTCCATAGTCCTCTGTCCCGGTGCTACTATAAAAAGTCCATACAGCATACCAGAATATATAGAGCACTCAGGGGTCCTTTCATAAACAATCCATTTTTTGATGCAGTGAAAACATCTACGCGTTTCGGCTGTGAATTACAGCCGTCATCAGGAGATATCGCTCCCAGCCAATCACTGCCTGTCCCATTCAGGAATCCCCCCTTAAAAACCCTGTGCTTGCCCCTGATGAGGGTAGAGGTCCCTGAGGAGAAGGGTGTTTAGTAGAAGCAGAGATCTCCATGAGAGTGTGAGGCGAACATTGTGCAAGGAATTAAGCTTGGTACACACAGAACCAATCTTTCAAAGCCAGAATCTGTAAGATCTTTGAAAGATGCAAGCGTTCTCCCTATAAAAAGTACAGGGAGCTTGCCATACACATAAAGACTGAGTCCGACTGCGACAAAGGAAATTTATTTTGTTTGTAACGACCGTTTCTGACGACTACGTTATGAGATCGCAAACATACGGACACATTTAATTTCTATCATTTTAACTTTAACAATGGTAATAAAAACATTAGTTTATTTACTCTGCTGCTTTTTCCATGAGAACTCACACAATCTCATTTCCAGCAGTACTGCCTCAATTTTTGAATATTGCTTCATAGTATCATCATCTGTTTGGTTTGTGCCATCAGAATGTCTGGATAGGGGTAGTCTAATGCTGCTCCATTTCAGAAAATTGAAAGGTTGACAAGTAGACCTCTGTGGCTAGAGATATTATCCTTATGTAAGCTTAAAGGATAACTGTATCGCCTCAATGCATTTTTTTAAAAATTACTTTAAAAAGAGTAATGGTATGCAGCCCTCCCCATACATTTTTTTCCTGGTTTCGATACTATCTTTGCCTCCAATTAGCCATGCTGTGAAGGGGGCGTAACAATTCTGTCTGCCACTAACTGTCACTCAGAGCTAGCATGTGAGAAAACACTTCTCCACCCATCCTTGATCAGCTTGATTACGTAGGCTGTATCCTAGCAACAGGACATTTCAAGTTTGTTTAACTGGCAGAGGAGGAGGAGACAGGTTGTAACAGACATTCCCACCAGCCAATGACAAGTGATATGTTAATGATGGCCCTGGGCCATCTAGGAGGAGGGCTTTTAGCACTCATCTTTGCTGTGTGATATCTAAGGGAGGGCAGCACAACTGTAAATGTGAGTAAGCGATTCCAGCTGCTGGAAGTGTGGACATGTAATGGGGGTGATTCTATTTTTTTTTATATTGTTGTCCTTTAATTAGATGTATTTTTTCAGCAAATTTTAGTCAAATTTTTTTTTAGGATAAAAATTTACTGATTTTGTAGTCACCTGTTTTTCCAGGAATTATCAATTATGTAAGCAATGTTTAAGGGCATGTCCCCCCCCAAAAAGATCTTTTACCGCTAATAAAGAAACTCCCCAAACCCTAATACCATTCTACTTACAAAGAGCTTTATCGCATGCTCTCTCAAGATTTCAGTGCACTGAATAAACACACCCGGGTAGAGACATTAAGATTTGATTGTATCAGGGCCGTTTCTAGCCATTTTGGTGCCCTAGAGTGATCAGAATGAAATCCCATCACGCTCAAAAGTGCAGTAGTGTGGCCAATCCCTCCAAGAGTATTGGCATTAACTCTTTTAGTGCCAGCACTTCCCCAGAGTATTGCTACAAACCCTTTAGTGCCAGCAGAGTATTACATTAAACCCTTCAGTCCCAGCAACTTTCATACTAGTAATTTCAGTGCCAGCACTGACCCAGAGTATTGCCATTAAAACCTTAGTGCCAGCACTTTCCCAGAGTACTGCTATTAATATTTTCAATACCAGCAGAGTATTACCTTTAACCTTTTCAGTTGCCAGCATTGACATGATATATAGTATGTACCTGCTTTCCATGTCTCCTCCATTGAATTGTTCACTCTTCACCTACTCACTTTAATTGGAGAGTTGGGTGGAAGGAAGAAAGAGGCAGGGATAGGGATCTCATGGCTGCTAGTCACAGGGGCCACTGTTATAAAGTCTGCAGCAGCTTTTACCTGGCATTTTAGAACTGTTCTCCTCAGTACTATTAGCTGAGCTCATCCTCCCCCCTCCTTCCTTCACCTTCAGTTAAATTGTAACATTTATTACCACCCTGGTTGATTATAGGTGCCCTAGCACTTTGCCTTTGGCATATGCCTAAAAAGGGCCCTGGATTGTAACATCATCCGTCATGGCCGTGACTGTGTCCCGAGAATCTGGGACTTTGCCGACAGATAAAGCTTGGCACCAGGGAAAATAACTCAAGCTAATCTAAGGTTTGTAAGTAGAGCGGTTTTAAATCCTAGTCAAGTTAAGGATTAATAGTTTTAATATGCAATATATACATAAGAAGAATATGTCTTTTTTATTTGTTCTAATTCTGGAATGGTTAAAAGAGAAGAAAAAGTCTAATAACATATTGAATTCTGCCGTTTCTCCATTTAATGATGGTGCAACAGGTACAACAGGCTGTGTGCTGTTATAGCACAGAGAAGTGTTAAAAGATCCCTTTCCTTAGCAGTAACCGAACATACTTAGTAGTATTGCTTATGAGTTGTACCCACAGGGAAGGAGGATAAGTCTATGAGTAAATGTTGTGATTTTTAAACTAAATCTTTACTTATAAACCACAACACAATTCTAGAAAACTCAGCATATTTAATGCACTTACAGCTCTTGGCAAACACAGTCTAGACCCAGGGTCTGCAGCATTACAAGTGTGCAAATTCCTGTGAGCCCTTTCCTGTTTTTAAAATGTACATATAATTCATTCTGTTTTGAATTTGTTATCTAACCTCTGCATTAAGAGGACAGTGATTTATGTAAAGACAATAAACTGGTATAGGTGTATATTTTTAGACCATTTTTGCTAAGCTCTAACTATATATATATTTATATATATATAATATCTAGGTTAGTACGAAGTTGCCTTGACATTGAGAAACCATTTAAATTGTAGACGAGAGACTTGCAATATTCTTCTGAAGGCAGCAGTATATTCCCTACAATAGACACCACATGCTATATTATACCCTGCTGAGCAAAGTAACAATGCCAGAGGATATATCACCTTTGGATTTCAAAGTAGGACAATGAAGTAAATGCATTTAATTCAATTTATCTACACAATGAAGTTTTTAAATTAAATGTGTCAGTCTTAAACTGAGGTCAAATGTTTTCTTCGTAAAAGGCTATTGGATTTGTTTTTCTTTACTAGGATGGCAACACTACAGGGTTTAAACAAGGATTAATGTACAGGTCTGTTTCACTTTTTCTCCTTCTATGTAAAGGTCTTTACAGAAACAAGATAGAATCTGCACAAGATCATATTTCTATTTATTCAAATACTCACACATTAGTATCTGCAATTCCAGCATTTAGAATATCTGAAATATCTGTTAGGAAATCCAGCTCTGGGTCACCACTTAACATCAGTTTCAGATTATATACAATAATCAAAGTTCCTTAAATTAAAAAGCAAATAAATTATTATTTAGAAATAACACCATGCTGAAAAACATATGTATTCCTGCACTTGTTCTTGTGGCAAATGAGCAGCAACATGATAAACCTAGTGGTTTATTTAACAGGTTATGCCTTTTTAATGGGATTTTGTTTTTAAATTGACTTACCGTATGTTATGTCACAGTAAGGGGTATATTATCTTTTCTAATATACTTTTTTGTTACCTTTGTTGCAAACGGATGTCCTCTGGTTGTTAGGGTTCCTTATACTTGGAAATGGCAGTGGTTATGGTAATGTTTGTATAATTCTGCTACATTTGGTTTTGGCAATATAGTATTTTCTCATTTCAAGAATCATAATCTGCCTATCCAGAGATTTCTCAGTACATAAATAAATGCTTGTAAAGAACAGACCCCCTAATACTGTCCATATGGTCTCAGTCCTTGGGTTGATGAAGTTGTTCAATAGAGATCTGAGCATGTCTGACCCATCCAACAGCCAAACAGTAGAAATTAGGAACATTTTAAGGAAGAGAGCATCCTGGGAAGATGGACCAATGCAGAACCTGAAATGGCAGCTCCCTACTGGCCACAGCAAAGAATAGCAAATTGTATGAAATCAATTGATTTTTAGATAGAAAACATGTTTTAAAATTACATGATACATTTTTGTTTTATAATCTTACCATGTTTGTTATAAATATAGTCAAATTGCTTCAATAATTGCTGTTCTGTTTTGAATGGAGAATACTGGGTTATAATCGACAATTCCATTTCAAATATCTCAGCACTTTCCACTAGAGGCTCTTTAGAATTCTGCGACCAAAACGGTATTGGCACAATTAGCTAAAATAAAATAAATCAGAATCAGAGAAGTACAGCTACAGAACATTAAATGTAATATTTAAATCCCTTCGCTCTGCTGCTCCTCCTTATATTTCCTCTCTAGTCTCCCCATATGTTCCTGCCCTCCACTCATCCCAAAACCAGCTCCTGTACAGACCCCCCACTCGGACTGCTTCCTCTCGCCTTAAACCTTTATCTCTTGTAGCTCCCATCTTCTGGATTTCTATTCCCTCTCTCTACTTATAGAAACCTCAATTAGCAGATTTAAATCTAGCCTTACATCCTACCTATCTGGTAACCAGCACAGTATTTGATTGTTTTATTTGCACTGCATACGTCTCACTCCGGCACTTATACCCATTCCATTGTATCTGTATGTTACGCGCCTAACTAGATTGCAAGCTCTACGGGGCAGAGACCTCATTACCTCTTGTGGCAAAGCCCTAGCACTTCTATTTATATAAGTTATATATTTATGTACTGAACTATCTATGTATTTATCCCCCTAGATTGACATTATTGTATTTTATACTGTACAGCGCTGCGTCCCCAAGTGGCGCTATATAAATAAACATATACATACATACATCTATATGAAATTAATTGTTACTTGGAGGCAGCTTGCCAACAGGAATACACCTGGATAAATCCCAATGGTGGCATATGTTTAAGGAACTTATTCAGGATAAGGTAGCCAAATAAATGGGCAGTAGTTCACAAATCCTGTAGGATTCAACTGGATTTGTAAAGTATCGGCAAGGTGTGGGGGCCAAAAAACAACATTTATGATGCTGATGAACTACCAATAGTGGCAAGGTGGCCATATTTCCAGACAGAAATTTTGAATTGGATCATTATCATTTCCCTTTACCACAGTATAGGGAGCCAATAACGTTGTTATGTGTATGGGCTAAACAATCGATCATTCTGTATAAAGAATATTTCAAATGACTGTTCCTGTGTATATGCGATCAATTCACTAAGAGACTCGGATAGAATTTGTCATGACTTAAGGCTGAGTAGACAAGCAGAAATTTTGCTTGACTCAAAACTGTTGCTGGCTGTCTCTTCTTACGAATAGGACAAAAGTATGATCAGGTCGATGGTAAACAACAGTTGATCATGCAGTTACCTATGGTTGGCCCTGACAAATTATCTTACTGTGTGTATCAGCCCTTAGTCGCATGTGTATGGGCCCCTTAACTCCTTGAATTGCTAATGGTCATGATTGAGAGAATTTTTTAAAATTGTTTAGTAATGTGTTATGATAGATTGTGCCTATCTTATGTCTTGGCATCACACATTAATTATTAATAATTAAATAATACAAGCAATACCAATAACATTCAAAATTGAGAAAGTATGCAATTGAAATAGTAAGAGGGGGTTAAAGGTAGTCCATTGGATATCAAGGAGTAATGCTCAGCCCGCCGCACCCCCTCGGCCCCATGCACTATAACAGATATAAAGAGTTTGAGAACGGATTTTTAATTGTTCTTGAGCAATGGGGGGAAAGTAGTCCATTGGATATCAAGGAGTAATTTTCGGCCCACCCCACACCCGGCCTCACGCACTATAGCTGATATAAAGAGTTTGAGAATGGATTTTCAATTGTTCAAGAGCGATGGGGGGATGTGCATCCTGTTTTAGTCATTGGGGATGCCAGCTGTTACTCGATTCCCACCGACACCTGTCATAATATAAAACCAAGGAGACCACACCACTTTTACGAATTGTTCATTTGATAAGGTGAGTCAGGCGTCTATTTTTGTAGTTCCACCTGATCTTTGAGATTAATTGGGTTTCTGAGGGGGAAGGTTGTTTCCATGTTGATGCAATAAGGCTACGGGTTGCAGCACAGAAGCTGTGTATAAGTTTGTTACTCAGTATTGATAAATGGGATATATCCTTATCAAATAGGGCCATCCAGGGATCCAAGATTGCAGGGGTGTGTTTTATGGATTAAACATTCACATATAGCCCACAGTTTTTTGAAATAGCAAAATAGGTCTGCAGCCATTTGGCAACCTTAATAGCAAAGAGGAGAAGCATTTGGGTAGATCTGTGATATTCTCTGAGGGGACACGTACCAGTGGTGGAGTATTTTAACATTTTTTTTTGTAGTGTGGTGTTGGATGAGCATTTATGGAGGGATCGGAATATATTAGTCCATTGTGTGTCTTCTAGTATAGAGCCCAGCCATGACTCCCATTTAGTCATAAATTTTAGCTTTTGGGAATGTCTAGATCAATTTAGTAGTGAATAAATATGTGAAATGGTATGGGGGTGTGGATGGGTATGTTAGCTAAGGCCTCAAATTTAGTTGGTTCTGGTATGGAATAGTTTGCAAAGATATGTTGTGTAAAATGCAACATTTTTTGGTAACGGAACCATTCCGAGGGTGGGAGTTTAAATTGCGTCTTAACTGTGTCCTAGGATAATGGTTGGCTCCCCAAGGTTAATTGACCTATTCTGTCAATCTGTTTGTCTGACCAAGCAGGCCAACCTTTTGGGTTTAGGCCAGGGGGGAAATCTGGGTTAAAGAAAATTTATGTCATGTTAGAAGGTGTGTTGCAAAGTTTGTATGTCTTTCATGTGCCATACCATAATTTTATGGAGTGATGTATATATGGATTGGGGCTGCATTTTTTTAGTGCTGATGTTGCAGAGGAAAGCCATTGTAGATCTTTCAGAGGTCCTATAGTAGGTCCTAGAGATTGTTCCAGCTCAATCCATCTAGGTTGATTCAAGTGTTGGCCCCATTGTAGGGTTTGAGCCAGTGTGGCAGATAGGAAATAGTTTTGTAGACTGGACAGGGCAGCCCCCCCCCCATATCTCTGGGGCGTTGTAAAGTTTTGCTACTAATTCTTGGGTGTTTTTGCCAAATATATTTAGAAATTCGGGATTGTATATCTGTTGTATTCAATTAGATCAACTGGACTTGAAGTTTCGTTCTTGAAGACGTTTCGCTAGTCACCTGACTAGCTTTCTCAATTCAGAATGACTTGTACAAGAATCTGTGGCAATTATGTGATTGTATAGAAGTCAGGGGGTTTTAGAACGAGGGGGAGAGAGCAGAACAGATATAGTAGCCTAGGTAATACTACCATTTTAACACTATTGATTCTACCAAAAAGAGAGAGGTTGTATTTGGTCCAGGTTTTTAGCTGCAATGTTAATGTTTTAATTAATGGAGTGTAGTTATTGGTGTAAAAAAGAGGTTGGATCTGTGCAAATCTTAATACCAAGATACGTAGTAGGAGGAGGGGACCCAGGAGACGTTAAAGTTAAGTTTTCATACCTTTATGGTGGTGGGTGGTAGGTGAATAGGGAGAATAATTGATTTTGTATTGTTGATCTTGAAATTTGATAATGTGCTTAATTTGGAGAGACGGGGCATAGGTGTGGGAGTGAGGTTTGAGGATGAGTTAGTGTAAATAATGCATTGTCAGCAACAAGAGAGAGTGTATATTCTGATTGGTCTATCTGTATCCCTAAAATTTTTGGGTCATTGCGTATATGCATGGCAAGGGGTTCCATGCACAAGGCAAACAGTAGGGGGGATAATGGGCAGCCCTGTCTTTATTGGAAAGGACTGAGAAGAGAAGCCCATGTTAGATACCATAGCGGTTGGGGTAGAATATATGTTGTGTATGGCAGAAAGGAATTCATATAGTCCCAGTCAATTCTGTCAAAAGCTGTCTCTGCATCTAGAGAAAGAAATATAAGGTAGTTTGGTGAAGTGGCAGTAATGGGCTAGTTGTATTATGCGTCGGATATTGTTGGTGGTTTCTCTGCCAGGAATAAATCCAAGTGTGGGTGCTGAGTCGGTTGGCTAATATTTTGGTAAATAGTTTTATATCGGTGTTGATGAGGGAAATTAGTCTGTAACTAGAGCACTGAGTAGTATCTTTACCCTCATTGGGAATAACTACGATGTTAGCTCAGAGGAGATCAGTCAAGAGGGTAGCGGAGCCTGTTAGTAATGTATTAAATAATAAGAGGAGATGGGGAGTGAGTGTATCTTTTATTTTTTTGTAATATGCCATGTTAAAACCATCTGGTTCTGGGTCTTTGGCTGTTTTCAATTGTTTGATTGTTTCTGAGAGAACTGTGTAAATACATTTTCAGAGGTGTATCGCAATAAAAATGCCCAGGCATCATTTTCCAAGATTACTGAACCAAGAATAATATCAGTATCGGGCCAAAAACATTGCATTGGTTATTTGGGCTGAACACGACCGGTGTCTCACCGTTCATTTTTATGAATCGGCCGAACGACCATGTCCGAAAAGCACGGACGAATGTGCGGTCTTCTACAGACTTCACGCTCGGTCACAGTGGACTGTTGGCCACAACCAACATTCCTTCGTCCTGGCCGACTGGCCTGAAGTGCCGAATGGTAGGTCGGGACAAAGGATTTTATCATGTGTACTTGTGGAACAAGTGTGATAAAATTATTTATAGGTGAATGCTGTCCATCAAAATGGGATGCAATAACAGCACACTTGAGGACACTTATAAACCTGACACCTGTGGTTCAGAAGAACATAGGTAAAAATACTCTGTGTTCTTGAAAGTAATAAGTAATAAATACCTCTTCAAGGCCTTCAGCTTCCCAAAATGTTTGTGAAAAAAGTAAACATGTCATCTGATCTTCTTTCTTTGTGAACAAAATAAAGTCCTTGCCAATTCTCATTGACCCACTGTATTAAGAAATTAAAGATGTATTACATATTGTAGAAAAAAGAATTATGCATTACATGGCAAAAGGTAAATTAAAACACATACAGTATTAGATTCAAATCTATCAGACATCTATGTAGTGTATGGCCAGCATTAGTATTCTATTCTAAGCCCTTATGCCCTTATGCTATTACCTACCAGTATAACTTGATTATCAGACATATCTAATTATTCTATAATGTTCTTTATACCGGCTTCACATAGTATGACTAAAATGTAACCTGTGAAACCTTCTTTGTATACAATGGTCTAATAGAATGTTGTCAGGCCCTTATAATCTTACATTACTACGCAATGTTGGCAAACACAAAATAAATGCAAAAATATGACTGTATTCTATATTCTATTTATATTCTATAATATAGTTTCAAACATTCTGTAAAAAACAGCAAATATTATTTGAATGTTTAGTCAATGGTTATGGTCCTTCCATAACATGTAATAATATCTGAGTGTACACAGTGTGTCTTAAAAGGTAACTGGTTTCAGAACAAGTTAGGGTTAAGTTAAAGCCCGCAGCCCTTTATTTCCATGTGCAGGAAGAGATTGATCACATGGATATAAGCTGCTAAAAGAAGAAATTATTCAGGAAGCTATACTGCTGAACCTTTTCAACAATATAGCTTTTCATAAATTTTACCTAGAGATGTAATCCAGGGTTAATTTTAAAGGTACATCAGAAAGTTTTTATTTAACCCTAACTTGCTTGGAGACAATTCCCCTTTAAGTTTGGCCAGAGGGGCAAAATAAAAGAAAATAAAAAAAATTGCAATATAAATGCCCTCCTTAAGGAGTCAGTAAGAAATTAATAATACAAGGGAATAGTAGCCATGATCCCCCCCCATGACTACAACCAGCTACCTGGTACAGACAGTCCAATGTGAATCTACAGAACCACCACCTCCAATATAAATTTAAAAAGACCACTTTATTCCTATAAAACAAATGGGAATATAACCCTACAAATGACATCCGCTGCTAAACTAAAAAAAAATAATATTATATATATATATATATATATATATATAAACGGCTGGCCAGCCATTTGGATGTCATTTCTAGGGTTATATTCCAGTTTGTTTTATAGGAATAAAGTGGTCTTTTTAAATATATATTGGGTTGTTGATTCTGTAGAAGCAAAATAAAAGAACACATTGGGGTTGCACTGAAAAAAAAAATCTATCCTAGTTTCAAAATGTGTGACTTATTAGATTAGATGATTTTCATTGTAGCTCAACCTTTCTTTGCTGGCATAGCACTCTGTTTTTAAAAAAAAAAAAAAAGATCAACTTCTGTTAAAAATGTTTTATATGACATATTCATTGTATTGATTATATTCCAATGACACAAAATAAGCTGAGTTTAGTATATATTCACTCATGTTCATAAAATTATCCCCTGTGAACAGAGTTCAAGGAATGATAAATATCTCTAGAAACTAATATTCGGCCTGCCCTTTAATTACATAATCTTGATGACAGGGTTTTATTTCTAATGGATTTACAAGTTTTTTAAAAAAGAAACCTTGTCAGAGTAAATAAGTAATCTGGTCTTGGTTTTCAAAGAATTGGCATTTTTCATTGTTCATAGGTTAAAGGAAATGTTCACCCAAAAAAGTTAATTTCTATTGGTAGGATACAGAGAGGTTATTAAATAGAGACAACTCTCACCCTTCTATGTACTATGGTTCCAGAGATATATGCTGACAAATGTATTTTCTGTTTAATGAAAGCCCCACCCCTTTACACTACTGACCAATCACACAACAGCGCTAAATGCATATTCATTAATGACAAAAAGTAAGCAAAAACAAATCGATCTTATATACTACTTCTATCAGTAAATCACACTGCAAACCTAAATCTGTACCAGCGCCCCTACCAGGCGGTCATATTTACTGAACATTGTGAGGTGTTTTACTGCTATGAAAAGCATTGGAAAATCAGGCATGCATGCATGTTCTCAGTGGGGACAGTAAGGGGAGGCACCATGATTGTAAGAAGGCAAAAGGTTTTCTACTTAGATCTGTGGAACCAAAGCACATGGGAAGTTAATAGTTAACTCTTTTTAGGATAGCTATATTTAAGGATAGCTGTAAGGTTGTTGCCCCATACTCCTTTTGGCCCAGGACCTAACCAATAGGAAAGACATGTTCTCCAAGATGCGATTGCAGAGGTGGAGCTTAGACAGTACAGTTGTCCATTAATATATACAGATATTTATACATTAGAATTGATCATAATTAAAATAAAAATGAAAAAAAATAATATTTTAAGGAGAGATTCATACTAAAAGGTATTGTAACCTGAAAATGCAAATTAAAATATTGTACAATTTGCTTTTTTAAGACATTCCTTACAAAATATACACCTATGTAAATTAAAATACATTTTTCACTGCAGTTTATTCTACCCATTAATACCTCAGTGAGCTCAGGCTGTTCAGTATGATTCAACCAGGGAAAGTGATTAGGACTGTTAGTCAGAAAAAAATGAACCAGTAGACATTTGAGGCTTTGTTACTTTCAATATTCTAATGTGGAAGTACAATAGCATACATGAGATTTTTAAGCAGGTATGATTACTAAACCAACACGTACGATTTAAGCCCATTGCCGTATCTCCCAATAAACTTTGAACTGGAAAAGCTTTTAGAAGATCTTCCAAAATAAATAATATCACAAACTTCTCCTGAAAAGAAAATTACATATTTAAGTGAATTTAACTAAACTCCAAATAGAAAAATATACATAAAATAAAATAGCCATGTACAAGTTTATTTTCCTTAATGCACAGATAAAAAATAGGTTATTTTACATTCCAGGAATTATATAAAAGGGACACTTAATTGCCCCTATATGACTTTTGTGAAAACCTACCCACGTTATTCAATACCTTTTGTTTTTATTTCATTAAATAGTTATATGCAACAAGCTTACCAGTCATGAATAGTCAACATGTAGACTGCTTATATGTCTGGGAACACATAGGCCAACCCAGGCTTGATATTCCCACCAGACTACCAGACTACTACCTATAAACCAACTAGAAGTCTGTTGGAAGGGAATTAAAGCAGTATTGCTGATGTTTCCAGTTGGCTTCATGAAGACAATTCAATAGGCTGAAAATGACCTACATGACCAACCTGATCAACTGAACTATCACACCGGGCAGTCGACTCGGTAGAAATATTGATCTGTGTTTACCTAGCTTTTCTCTTCAAAGACACAAAAAAAGGAGGTAGGAATAGGTGTACCTACTTCTTTTAACTATATGTGCACTCGTTTTTTTAAAAAAAAAGTAATCTAAGCAGTTATCTTGCAGTGCCATGTAGTTAATTTTGTAATAAAAACGTTTATCCTAGTTGACCCACGTGTTACGTTTGATAACAGATTGGCTAAGCTACCAATTGATATCACAGCGGTTGGAGTTAAATTGACACAGCCAATATTATGCCCAACATTTGTTTAGTTTATTGTAAACTGCAGGATCGTCAATTATTTCTATAAATATTTATTAAAACAATCAGCCATGTTGGAAATCACGTTTAATCATCATGGAGGTCAAACCAAAAAATACAGCTGGGTGGTCAATCGCCTCAAATTATAAGCTTGTGTAAACCAGTTCTTACTTTTCAGAAAAGGTGGAGATGGGCTTCATATGAATATAAAGCTTGGTGGTGATTTATTTTTGCAAACATGTCCACCCTGAAACTAAAATAGGACCCCCTTCCCCCCACAAAACTAGGGGGCATATTTATAAAGGATTGTCTTTTTCGCCAAATAATTAGCGCAGCACTTCGCAGCTGAAAAAGGCGAACGGGCGCGATAAAGAGCGAAAAGTATCGCAGCGAAAACTTAACGCATCTAAGAAGACTGCATTGCGAAAACCATTCGAAACCAGAAAAGCCCACTAGAAAATGATGTCAAGTTCAAAATGGCCACCTCACATTTACCAAGAAGTCAGCCACGTCTTATTTAGTCAATTTTCTTAGAATTTCTCAATTGGAATACAATTTTCTTTTGCACTGCACATTCGCCTTTCTAATGCGCGATCGCTTTTCCAAGGCATATTCTTTTTTTTTTTAAACCATTGTTTTTTTTATTGAGATATTTTGTGATTTTACATTCAGTGCGATATTCACATTATAATAATTATATCCAGTAGTACACAAAATCCCATGAAGTAAACATCTTATTGAATAAACAATAAAAAAATATAACAATTTATAAAACATATAACAGTAATCAAGCAGATATCACGGTTTTTAATTTATCAATTTTGAGGTCTTTTGTCGTATTGTCCGAATTCGACAATGTTAGATACCTTCATTATTAATTTGTTACTCATACAGATATTTTCTTATTTTCGATCTTGTCGTCTATATCCAGTTTCCCATTTCCTATAAAAAGCTGGGAGTTTTGTTGTGAATAGCATAAGCTTTTTCATATGACATATATTCTGATAATAAATGTGTAATTTCTTTTATCGTAGGTATATTGTGAGTCTTCCAATATTGAAGGTCAGTTTTTAAGAGCCATGCAGGCATGGTAATTATGGTTGCCATGTATTGTGGGTAAGTATTTAAACCTATATTAATAAAGCCAATGTTGGCTTGATTGGTATTGTAGCATTGAACATGTGGTTAAGAACTTAAAAAGAGTATACCAACATTTCCTTATTTGCTACATGACCCCCAAATGTGTATTATGAACCAATAGCTGTGCAATTCCTCCCGCAAGTGGGGGAACTTTCTTTGAACCATGTTGATATCTCATAAGGTGTTCTGTAATATTTAAGAATAGTTTCCTATGTTTCCCATGTGAGAGACATCTTGTTAGTTTAAATGGTATTATTAGGGAGTTGTTCCATTCTTCTGTTGTTATATGTAATTGTAATTCTTTTCCCACCTTTTCATACATGGAAGAGTGATATATTTGTCTTTGTTGTTTAGTAGGTTGTAAAATTTGAGATTGATTTTTTGGGTTTGTGGAGTCTAGGAAATGCTCTCATTAATTGGATTTGGTGTTTTATTTATTTCTTGATGTGGTTTCTTAATGAGGCTGGGTATTTGGTAAAATTTTAGGAAGCTGTTTTGTGGAATTCCAAATTTTCCCTTGAATTTATTAATGTAATAATTTTTCTCCTTCGAAGAAGTCTTCAATATATATTTCCCTTTTTCTTGCCATTTTTTGATTGTTAGTTCTGGAATACATAATGGTATACTTGATATGTCTACATATCTTGTTAGTGTTTGTTTTAGCTGATGTGTTTTGATAATTTCCTTCCAAATTTTAATTGTGTTGTCTACTGTGTCTAATTGGAAGGTTTTAGTTTGGGATTGAATATTAATGCTCCAATTAATGAGGTCATGGATTTCTGTGTTATACTTCTTCTATTCTACCCACTTTTTTTGGTTGTTTTGTTCTGACCAATAATATCTAGATTGGTCCATTATGGCTGCGTAGTAATAATCTTTAAAATGTGGGTAAGCTATTCCTCCTGTTTTTTTTGTTTTAGTCATTGATAAGGCATTGATTCTGGGTTTGCCATTGGGCCACATGAAATTGTTTATTATTTTATTAGTGTTATGAAGAAGTTATTTGGTATATATATTGGTATTGTCCTGTATTTGTATAGGAGTTTGGGAAGTAACAGCATTTCAATATGGTTACTTTGTTGATCCAGGATATATATTTGGTGGTTCCATCCCTCTAGATCTTTTTTTAATTGTTCTATTAATGGTTCAAATTTTTCTATATAGAGATGTGGTTTCATTTGTTAGTGTATTCCTAGATATAAAATTTGTTCTTGTTCTATTTATATGGGTATCTCGCTTCAGAAAGATTTTAAGTGTGCTTGGGATATGTATTGGTAATATGACGATTTATTTTCATTGATTTTATAGTAAGAAACATTCCCAAATTGTTTCAGTATTTCCTGGAGGTGTGGTAAAGATTTAATTGGGTCGGTTAATATAATGATAACATCATCGGCGTATAGTCCAATTTTATGTTCTGAGTTTCCTATTTTAGATCCCCTTATATATTTATTTTGTTTATGGTTTCTGCTAGTGGTTCTATAGCCAAATCGAAAATAATGGTGATAATGGGCAGCCCTGTCTTGTTCCGTTGGTTAATTTAAAAGAGGATGATATCATGTTTGAATAAATACTTTTGCTGTGGGTTATCGTAAAGAGTCATTATTGCTTTTTTAATCCAGCCTGTTATATTATATTTTTCTAATATGTTATCTAGGAATGTCCAGTTGATACGGTCAAAGGCCTTTTCGGCATCTAATGAGATTAGTAAAGTTGGTATTTTCCTGTTGTTTGCCCAGTTTATGATGTTGATTAGTTTTCTGGTATGTCACCTGGTTGTCTCCCTTGGATAAAGCCCACTTGATCTGGTGATATTAGTTCTGGTAGGTATGGTTGTATCTTAGTGCTATGATCTTGGAATAGATTTTAATCCGAATTTAATAGTGAAATTGGTCTGAAGTTTGTGATTTGGTCTGTATCTTTGTCTTGTTTGGGTATTGCATATAATTGCTTGGGTCATTTCTTCGGGAAAAGTCCCCGTTCTATTGCTGTGTTGTATACTCTTGTAAGTATGAGAGTAAGTATGTCTAGAAGTTTATAATATTCGTTTATGAATCCGTCTTGTCCTGGAGTTTTGTTATTTGAGAGAGTGAATATAGTTTTATTTTTTCTGAGTGTTGGCTAGGGTTGTTATTTGTTTAAGTTGGTCCTGTGTTATTTTCTTTAGTTGGATTTTTTCCAAAAATTTATTAATATCTGACTAGTTGGATGTTTAATGTGGTGTCGTTTTTTATGTTATAGAGTGAGAGTAGTAATGTGCAAATTGATCTGCTATTTGTTGTGGGTTATAGATTTCCCCTTGTTTTTATTTAGTTGTAGGATATTTTTGTTTAGAGATATGTTTTTTCAGTTGTTGGCTAGTAGTTTATTTGTTTTAGGGCCTTGGTGTGTGTGATTGATTTAAGTCTGCGTATGAATTTGTCAAATTCATACATATGTGTTGGTTGTAATTTGTTTATTTGTTGTAGGTGTGCGTAATTTTCTGTTGTTGGTTTTTTTTAATGTAATTCTTCTTGTTATAGTTGGATGCAAAGTTGTAATCTTTCATTGTTCTTTCTTTTTTCAGGTTTGAGGCTATTTTAATGAGTAGTCCTCTCATGTAGGCTTTGTGCGCGTTCCATAATGAGAAAAGGGAGATTGGATCTATGTCATTCAAGGTAAAGTATTCTGTAAGATTGATTTTATTTGTTCTTTATTTTGGTTATACTTAACAGGTAGGGATTCAGTCTCTATAAGTTGAAATTGGGAGAGGAGTTTTTTTCTGTAATTTCAATTATTAGTGGTGCATGATCTGAGATAGTTCTGTTCCTATCTTCGCTTTTTTTATTTTTTGTAGTAACCATTTATCTGTGAGAATCATACTATTCGGAAAACGTGTTGTGAGATTGAGTAGTACGTGAAATCTTGGTCTAATGGGTGTAACACTCTCCATGAGTCAATAGTTCTCTGAACTTAAAATCTTTTTTAATTCAATATCGTCTTGGATTGTTCTGGCTTGTTTATCAATGTTATTGTCTAATATGAGGTTGAAACTCCACATATCAATGTATTTTGTGGGGTATCTTGGGTTTTGTTGATAATTTTTTGTGAAATTATTGTCTTGAATTTGGTGCATATATGGTTGTTATAAGGTATGTGTGTGTTTGATTTTGCATTCTGAATGATGTATCTACCTGCTTATCTATTGCTTTTTTTATCTTGGAAGGCTACTGTATTTTTAATTGCTATAGAGACTCCTCTTTTTTTCTTTTGACAGGTTGCATGGTAGATATTTGTGTATTCTTTATGATGTAGTAATTGGGTGTGTTGTGATAATAGATGGGTTTCCTGTAGACATACTATATCTGGTTTTATTTGGGATATCTCTTTCCATAAGGAGTGGCGCTTATATGGTGTATTAAGTCCTCTTGTGTTATATGATATTATCTTAAGGACCATTGTATTCTGTGGTATTTGTGGATTTAGTTCTTATAGGAATTCTATATGGCAGTTTATAGACCTTGAGAGCTTTATCTGTTAATATAAACTTGAACAGTGAAATTTTAATTAAACTATTTACAATATAATAAAAACTAGTATGAAAGAGCATCACATTTGCTTGGGATAGTTTCTTCACTCCCAATGTGATTCTTTCTTTAGTAGTATAGGGCATTGGTTCCCTACTATTTCTTTGTTGTGTGATCTTTGGCCCGTCTCTTGGAGTTAAGCATTTTTATTTTAAATCTTTGTCCTCCTATGTTATAGAAATTATATACATTTCCAATTTTCCTTACATTTGAAGATTTTCTCCTTCTTTTCTTACTCCAATTCTTATAGGCATAGGAACCCCATGTCACTGTTTTTGTTTTCTTCATTTCCATATCTCTATATGTTTTTTGTCTATAAGTCTGTAGATATTATGTTTTGATATTCAACGTTTGGTTGTGTGTGTTTATAATCTTTTTAATACATAATTCTTATTCTAAGTGACATGGAGTTCCGTACCCACATACATATCTTTTCCTCTCATTCTTTGCGTGTGGAAAAATATACATAAGCCGTTCAGACCATCTCACGTTTCTTTGTATTTTTGAATTTTAGTACGTACACATATACATTTATTCTCCTTTGTTATAGAGATTACATACATTTCCTGTTTTCTTTACACATGAAAATTTCCTCTTTCTTCCCTTACCCATAGGCACTCCCATCCCATACAGGCATAGGAGCTCCATGCCACAGTTTTCCGTTTTCTTCATTTCCTTTTATTTATATATTTTTATCTATGAATCTATAGATAATATGTTTTGTTATCTAACTTTTGGATATGTGTGTTTATGCCCACTTTTTAGGACATCATTCTTACATGTAAATGACCTGGAGCTCCGTGCCTACACATACTTATCTTCCTTTTTTCCTTCTCCCCCCCCCCTTTCCTCCCTTCCCTTCTTGAGTTTTAGCGCGTACACATATATACATTCAATAACAGTATTCTCTTTCCCCTTCTTTTCCCTTACAGCGGTGAGGGGCAGAGAGATTTGATTTAACTAGTACACTTGTATTATTATTTTGTACCCCTTCTTTTCCTTTGTTTTAAGGTATAAACACATAAGCAATCCCATGTTACTTAATATAAACGATTTGATTTTTGTCCCATACATATATATACATTCAATGATAGTATCCCCTTTCCCTTTCTTTTCCCTTATGACGTTACAAAGCAGAGAGATTCAGTTCACTTAGTGCACCTGTAATTAGTACCCCTTCTTCCCCATTTTCCTCTTTCCCTTCTCCTCTCCCCTCCCTCCTCCCGATTCGTTCCCTTTCCTTTTTTAAATACATGTGCATTGTTTGTTCTCTCATAGGGATATTTTATTTCGTCTCATATATAACATTACTTTCAAACTTTGTTTTGTCGCTTTTGAGTTATTTTGGACCTTTACTTTTTATCTTGTTTCTTTCTCCCTCTTCATATTTCTGGTGTTTTCTGTTTCAGTTTTGGCATTGTCTCTGCTCTTTTTCCCCTTTCCTTACGGTTTGGGTTCGTTCCATTCCTTGAGTAGTTTTTGTGGGGATTTCTGAGGTTTGTTTGTGCTGTTGTTATTTTCAGGTTGGTTTCCCCATAATCCCCATTTTTTAAGTAAAGAAATGGCTGATTCCACTGAGTTTATTGTGTGATAATTTTCTTCATATTTAATAATAAGGCGTAATGGGAATCCCCATGAGTATTGTATTTTCCTTGCTCTTAGGGTATTAGTTACTTCTGTAAATTGCCTTCTCTGGGCAATGGTGTGTGGGGCTAAGTCTGCCAAGAATATTAGTTTTTGAAATTCCAGTGGTAGTGATGTGGGGTTTCTCATTTCTTTAACTAATCTGTCTTTTATTTGAAAGAAGTGTAATCTTAGTATCACATCTCTTGGTGCTTGTGTTGGGGCATATTTAGATTTAGGCAGTCTATGTATACGGTCCACCACCAAGTCCAGCTCCGTAGCATCTGGTAGAAGTGCCTTAAACAAGTTTTGCGTGTATTCCATGAGCTGGCTATTTTTCACCAGCTCCGGGACACCTCTTATTTTAAGGTTGTTTCTACGGGATCTATTCTCTAGATCTGTGATTTTATTTTGGAGTTCTGTCACAGTGTCAGATAATTGTCCGTGTGAATCAACCAGTTCGTTATATGATTCCACATATTGTTCGAATTTGTTTTCAATGTAAGTTGTCCTTTCCCCAATGTCTGATATATCTTTTTTGAGATCATTCATTAGAATGGTAAAGTCAGTTATTAATGTTTGTGCTGTGAAGTAAACAGCTCTTTCAAAGTTGTTATTGTTATTATTTCATCATGTTTAGGGAATGTGTTAAAACAGTCAATGGTATATTTCCTTTCTCTGGTGTTATTTACTGCATCTTCAGTTATATCTTCTTGCTCTAGTATCTCAGGTACTGAGGATTGTGGGCTATCTGATACATATTCCATGTCCGTTTTTGGAACCTTTGTATTGGCCTGTGAGTCTCTAATATGTGTTTTATTTTTGTTTGTTTGTTGAGATTCACTAACCTTTTGGTTTCCCTTTTTTACAGGTGTCAGAGCCTCTATGGGGTCCGGTGCTGGACTTGCTCGGGAGGCGCGAGTGTCATCGTGCGCGTCGGCGCCATCTTGGGACGCTTTCCCGGGTCTCTCTCCTGCCGTGAAGTAGGAGGTTAGTTTTTTGGGTCTTTCTTTGTTTTTATCGGCTTTCCCTCTCGCCATCCTTGTCTCTGTGCTTTCCTCCTTGTTTGTACTCGTCGGATTGTATTTTTGGGCTGTTTGTCACGGTGTTTTAGTAGGGAGGACTCCGGAGCTCAGATCAGCAGCATCCGCTCTCCTTCCTTGCAGGTCACGCCCCCCCGGCATATTCTAATTATAATGCGCGGTCGCCTTTCTAATGTGCGTTCGCCTTTCTAATGCGCGATCACCTTTCCAAGGCATATTCCATTATAATGCGCGGTCGCCTTTCTAATGTGCATTCGCCCTTCTAATGCGCGTTCGCTTTTCCAAGGCATATTACATTCTAATGCGCGATCGCCCTTCTAATGCGCGTTCGCTTTTTCAAGGCATATTACCCATTAGAATGCCTTTTCGCTCAAACAATGACTTTTCACCACCTTCAGGGTCGCGCTAATCTTTCGCTCTTTTTAACGCAAAAAACACCTTTCGCTCTTTTATAAATCGCGTTATGCTTTTCGCTCCCTTTTCGCTAAAATTACCATTGCGAAGTAAGGCAAAAAGGGTTTTAGCGATAGCTCGCGGAAACGGTTTCGCCATTCATTAACGCTACCTTTATAAATAGCGTTAACTGTCTTTTTGGCGAAAACCCATGCGAAAAGCAAAGGCGAAAACATTTCGCTACTTTTCGCTCTTTTATAAATATGCCCCTAGGTTTCACAATACTTACGTTGTGCTCCTACACTTACTTACAAAGGCCAATCCCTTGCCATGGCTCTCTCCATTTTCTTGGTTTTTACATGTAATGGCTGTCAGTCAAGGCTGTGACGAAGATGTCACCTCCAATGTCTGACAGCTGGTAGCGAAACCACCATCACTGCTTTGTAACCAGCTTGCAACAGCAAGGGAGGAGGTATAAACCTATCAAAAGGGTTTGGTGTTGTATTTGGAGCATCAGAGGTGAGTATTACAAAACCTAGATTGGGGGGGTGGTCCCCTGCATTTGAATTAAAATAAATTAATTAATTTTTATTTTGAAGGTGGACATGCACTTTACATATAAAGCACACACATACAAAAGAGTATTGTAAAAATTACTATTTATATATTATAAATATTATATATATATATTTTTTTTTACCTGAGGTTTCAGTTTAACTGAGGAAGCCACTTGGCTGAGTGGTAAAATTTCTTCAATTACATTAAAAAGCTGTTGCATTTGTCTTAACTTTATTTGCTATACTTTTCATTTCCTTTTGGTTTACCAAACACCATTGCATACCCCTCCCCCACCTAACCCTCTACTCACAACGTTCTTTAGACCTCATTCACATTGGTAACCCGCGTTCAGTTCCCTTACTGACAATTAAGTCAATTCTGTTTCATGGAGAATTTTCACTGCTAACTAAAATAAACCATCCCTTTCTAGCTTCTTCTTACAAGGAAACAGACCTCTGTGTGCTCAGTGTATTTCTCTCTGGGCATAAGTGAATCACTACAATGAGCTTCTAGCAGGTGACTAGCATGAGAGATATACTGTATTTTTTTTGTAAAAACCATCTCTAAAGGCAACAAATACATAATTAGAATCAGCAATTTTGGGCTATAAGCAAGGAAATTATTGTTTAATTTGGCAGTAAGTTTTATTGAAGAACAGGAAGTAAAGGAGCTATGTCTTACCTCCCATTCTTCAATAAAACCCGCAGGAGCCGGGAGAGAAGGTAAGCTACTTATCCGATCACTCACACTTCCGCCACGTAGACTGACAGGTCCCGACCGACTGAGCTTCAAAAAGGATCCATGTAAGATCCGAAACATGTTGCTGAGAGCACTGTAATAAAGTTTCTTTGCAGTGGAATGCTGTGTGAAGTCTCCTTCCAACATTGTCTAATTCCAGACTCTGTCTTCTATGCGCAAGTGCGACGCATATGTGCAATGCGCATAGAAGACAGAGTCCGTTGGGCAGAAAAGCGATTGATCCAGTAAGTTCCTTACCTTCTCCCCCGGCTCCTGCAGGTTTTATTGAAGAACGGGAGGTAAGAAACAGCTAATACCTCCCGGTCTTCAATAACACTAAATGCCCAGTGGAGATACTCTTTAATCAGTTAAACTGATTTGTTCTCCCTGCTTTAAAAATGAAACAAAATACTTGGAGCTGCATGAACATTAGACAATTTTATATGTTGGATATTGTCTTTGTACCATTTTACTACATTAAGTTACAGGGGATGTCCCCCCCACATACACACACTCACACAAAATAAAATTTTATATGTATGCAGTACACCCCTGAACCTAGAAACCTACATTCAAAACTTGATTTTGGAGGCGGACATACACTTTAAAGAATGCATGGAACATGATTCTGTATTTAATAAAAATATTAAGCAAAAAAAATAACTTACGCTGAGACATGCCACATCCATCATCCAAGAAGCACAACAGATATCCTCCTTGAAAACTATCTCTTGGCTCTAAATATAAACAGAGAACGCTAATTAATGAACATTCAAAGAGGAACTAAAGTCTTAAGACAACAATGTTTACAGGGTAAAGGTGGTCATACATATGAACGATAATAGGTAAATACTGTCAGAAAAAGAGTGAATTTACCTATTATCGTGCGTGTGTAGGGGCGTTTCCCAACCGATCGAAGTGCCGACGAATGACCGGGAAATGGGTATGGGGATCGGTTGTGTCTGTGTGTGCTGTTCCTACAGAATGTGTGCAGACAGATACCAATGTGATCTGTCGGCACACATGCTGTGGGATCACATGTGTATGGCCAGCTTAACCCTGTGAAAGAAAAATAACAAAAGTGGTATAAAAGGTGATCCCTTCATTGGCTAAAGGTGCCCATACATCTATAAGATTTTACTTACCCGACCGAGCGCTCACGCGATGTTCATCGATGCTGCCGGAACCGCGTCTCCCGATTTAGTTTTCGGCCGACATGCGATCGCAAAAAATCCCATTCATTTTGCGATCGCTGGCGGTCGAATGTAAGATGGGAGAAGCGGTTCGGCAGGATCGAAGGAACATCGGGTGAGCGCTCGGTCGGGTAAGTAAAATCTTATAGATGTATGGGCACCTAAACTAAGATAATCATAGCAAGCTTTCAGAATATTCTAGTTTCTTTTTCAAGCTGATTACAATGAAGCTGTGGTGCTCTCTGATATATATACAACATTTAGATCATAGTTCAAATACTCAAAAAAAAAAGGAATATGTGGAAGGTGTTTACAAAGTCATATAAAAGGGAGCCTGCAAGGGATAAACAGATAAGGTACAAGATACGGTGCATCAAAGTGGCTGGTATAAATAGTGGTAAGTTACTGAAGTGTGAAGTAAAGGGAATTCCTTGTGATTAATTGGCCCAGTGTCTCTACAGATGTTTGTTTCTAGCTTGGTACAGGCAGTTCTTAATTTATATAGTTTGTTCAAATAGACACAAACATAAAACAAGCTGTGTCTCACCTTTTCTGTGGCTACTGTGTGATTTATGAAGTTAACTTGTGGGTACTAGTGGTTAGCTCCCTTAATCCACCCTAACTGAGTGACACATGCTCTGTAGTGCTCAACTGATGAAAAGGAATCTGCAGCCTTGCTTTCCAAAAACTCACAGCCAGTCATATAACAGTAAAGAGATCCTCTTTTTTTTTTTAAAACCCATTCCACTTGCATATTCAAAAATTCAAAAATCTGCAAGCGGACCCAGTCAGTGGGAGCTAAACAATACGAAAGTTCTGCCTACAATGAAGGTATAAATAGCAATGGTAACTTGCTGTAAATGGCTCAGGGACCTGGGAAATGGTCTGGGGAATAAAGGTAAAAGGTAAATGGAGGAATGGTGTATCGATATTCTTACTATCAGAGACTAACAAATCATTGTTGTTACAGATTTGTTATGAAGTATTTTGCTAAATGAAGCATAGTCATTAAACCTGTTCAACAAACCAAATGATTTCTTGTAAGCATATGTCAAAAATAAATGTGTTATTTGCACACATTTTAGCATCCTCAGAAATGCATACCATACATTGACCATTTCCCCAACTCTACATAGTAACATAGTAATTAAGGTTGAATAAAGACATATGTCTATCAAGACCAACCTATTCACCCTCTTTTTTTTAACCCTACCTAACAGCTGATCCAGAGGAAGGCAAAAAAACCCAGCTAAAAAGGGGGGGGAAATTCCTTCCTGACTCCAAACGGCAATCAGAAAGTATCCCTGGATCAACCAGATCTATATGCATTATCTATATGCAACTCTGCTAGATGTTATGTTTGGACTTTCTTAGCCCAAACAATTGCCAATATCCTATTAAAAGATATGTCCACCCAAAAAATAAAAAAAATTCGTAGTGTATGGTACCTCAGCCCACCCCCAACCACCACGTTAGATTTGTAAAACAAGCCCCAGAAACATGCTTCTGCTCCTTTGACCCCGCGGCTTTCTGCTCCCTATCCCTCTGCTTGCTTGAAGCTGCAAACAGGGGCTGAACCAGCAGCCGCATCTGTGGTAGGCTGAGAGTAAGCTAATCACAGATGTGGCTACCAGCAATGCAGACAGCCGCAGGAACGAAGGAGAGTAAGTATGTTTCTGGATGACTGACAGACAGCTCCTACTCTACACTCTGGAACTTTGAACAGGCACTGCAGGACAACCATTCAGAGCAGAGGAGTAAGGGAAGGATTTTTGAACACTACACAGTGGGGCCAGTAGTAGGTTACATTGTAGTTTTGGGAGTGGAAACACCCTTAAAAATGCATGTTAGCAGTGAGATTTGATTTATTTGACTATTCTAAAAAGAAGAATAACATATTTGCTATGATTTTTACCCTTAATTATAGAAGTACAGTATGTGGGTAAAACAAGTCTTTCCGTTGCTTTGAAGTGACAGACACCATAGGGTAAATAAGATTTGTGTTACTGCACAATATCCCACTTAACTTTATGCTTAATGGAAACAGGGACTGTCTGAAGACCATTAAAAGCTTTATGGTTCTTTTATTTTACTGGACACTATTTTTTCTGCTTTTGTTCAAAAATGTTTTGGCAAATTAATATAATTTATATTACATGAAAATACACAATACAATTCCTATACTTACCAGAATAAATGTATAGTGTTGTTGCATTTGCATCTCTAAAAAGGAAAACAAAATAAACAACATTCTTTAATACAATATATAAAATAAAATAAAATAAATAGGTTTTATTTATTTAACTTTGAGGGGCAGATGCATTAAATGGTGCAAAAGTTTACCAATACTATAAATTTGCAGATATCAATCAGATTAAAAAGCTAAAATTGGTTGCTGCAAATTAACAGCAAAATAGTTATTTATTGTACCTCTTATTATATCAGCCCCATTTTCCAAAGCATAATCCCAACCCCAAAAAAACTTAGCACAAGTAAATATATACACTAAATTTTTATTTTATTTTACAGAACTAGAGATAATTACGCAATACATTGGGCAACGCGGTTGCGTGGGTTTCCTCCGGGCACTCCAGTTTCCCCCACAATCATAAAGTCAAACAGATGTTCTTCGGGGCAGAGCCTGATGTGAATGATTTATATAGCGTCAACTTGCAATATGTTAGCGCTTTATAAATCCACAATAATAACAATACATTTTTAATGTACCCGATTTCCAATTTTTTTCCACCCATGACACATTACAAAATTTTAGCCACATAGATTGCCCAGAAAAAGGAAAATCAACATTTCCATGTAACTGGGACCTAAACTGCAATACAGCTCTCATGGATAATAGATAATGTACATAAAAGAAATTCAATCATAGATGCTGCTTCTCTCCTAATATTTTGCATGGTTTTTTTTGACAGAGGAAGACAATTTTATTCCGTGAATCACATAGCACTTTTAATTACTTTCTACCACATTGAAATGTATTTAAAATACTTAGATTGCAAAATCATAACACAGCGTTCCTTACAATACAGCAATTTGCAACAGTTTGCATGGGGTTTACAGGCTGATCCTATTTGCTCTAAATTTCACACATGTAGTGCAAAACTTAAAGTGTAAAACATATGGTAACCAGAAATTACATTACATGTTTTAAAAATATGTAAAGTACATACAGGGTTATTCAATAAAAGTTCTTATTGTTAAAAATGGTGCTAATTTTGCCCGAACCAATCAGATGTTAGCTTTCAAATGTTAAATAAGATCTGATTGGGTGGGGCAATATTAGCACCATTTTTAACGATAAGAACTTTAATTGAATCTCCCTGATAGTGGACAGTCAGATATTCTATGAATTGCATACAGAGTCTAGTAATACAAGTCTAGCCAGATTGGTCATTACAGTCACCTTTACCGGCATGTGTGAGGAAGACTGTTTGGAATTTAGATGCTGTATTGCTTTCCAAACTTTCTACAATGAGCTGCTTCACAAAATTTTAAATTTATGTTGGGTATTCCCCGAGGCACCAAGAATGACCTGGTAAAGGGTCTTTATTACTAAGAATTTCCTATAATTTATTTTTTCACTTGTACTATACTGTATATATCATATTATTATTTTATTTAGTTAAAAGGGGTAGAAAGAGGCCTTCCCCTCAATAAAACCCCAATTTAGAATAATTACACTAGCCCATATATATAATTGTTATTATGTCTCATTCAAGCCTATAGGGCAGATGCCAAATTAAGATCTGGATATCTATTAGGCATTAACAGATGCAAAATATTTTTTGAAAATGAGAATAAGCAACTCCAACAAACAAATCACATTTAGGTAGCATTATTTTGAAAATGAAAAATTATTCATAAATTTATAAGGAATTACACTAGGTTATTATTAGACATTAGGTATCCTTTAATTATTTCTGTTGCCCTGGATTTAGCACCCACTGAAATGCATAAAATATCAGCAAAATTAAAAATAAATCACAGACACAGGCGCCATGATGGTAAAATACCAGCAAGGTTGCAACCCAACATCTCCCAGGGAGATGGCAAGGTCATGTTCAGGTAAGTATATGTATAGTAAGAATATCAGAGGTTATTTGAACAGCCTTAACAGCAAAGGGGAGTGAGTAAATTGCAGATTTATTTAAGTAAAAGTGACTTAATAAGAGAAGAAGATTTTACATTAGTTAAAGGGCAAGTCCAGACCCAAAATGAAAACTTACATACAGGTAAATTACTCCCCCAAAACAGTAAACTGTAATAGTTTGAAATACGAAATATATAAGTCTAACCTGAAATCCTGCACAATGTCCTGTTTCCCTGTTTCTGCTTCCTGGTTCTTCCAGTTAGCAACTGTCAGTTATGGATTTGGCAGTTGAAATCACAGCCAATGACTGAATGATAATCCCCTGTCTGCCTCTTCTGAGCATGCCCAGGCTCAGTACAGGCTCAGTACAGGTTTCTAAATTGCTCAGTTTCCATAAGGCATCCAGAAGCATAGCAGGCATACAGTAATGAATTAATTAAATAAAGTAATTCATAGGACAAACTATGATATATCAACATATTTTAAAGAGGCCATTCTTTCTAAAATATGTTCTTATGATGGTGGAGTTGTCCTTTAAATAAAAATATAATCTATACTTAATTGTTTTCAGGGGGTTTCATATATGATGACAGCACCCTTTAAAGTTTACCCATAACCTGTACTGAAAGAGAATGTCTATGTTAATGTAACATCTGAGCTTTATTACATTTGGCTTTACCTTCCATGACCAATTGAACAGATATAAAGAATAGCAACAACAACCTTGTGATCAACCTTTAACTCCATTTGTATTTTCTCACCTATCTGTACAATCAATCTTACAATCACTTACTGACACATTCTTTTGTAACAAGATAATTCTTGGATGGTCAGAGCTTGGTGCAGGATATCAAAATTCACTGACTAGGGATGGGGGGGGGGGTACAAGGGATTGTTTAAGATCCTGCCTTCTATTTATGTAGAAGCTGCGATATCACTGCTTTCAACTTTATATAGAGTATGGTATACATGGGGGTTATGCAGGACCATGCAAACCCTACTAATCCAGCCATTGGGACAACTGCCTGGCCTGATTATTTTGCAGTCAACATAATTTGCAAAATAAACAGGCCAGAATGGGGAATGTCACCGGAACATCAGCAGGTTAAACAGCCAGGCTTTTTAGACATTTCAATTACTTGCCAAATCTATTCATTCATAATAAGAGTTTAAGTTGCATCTAGTTTTTATTAATTTTACAATTACTAATTAGAGAATGTCTATATGTCACCTAAATCACTTCTTATTCTATAGAAAATACTATATAAAAGTTAGGCAGGCCATACACAGCAGTGGCAGCCATTGGACTAAATACGGGGTCCCTTAGTATTCTCCCTTTTAGTAAAAAAATGTAATGGATATTTTTTCAAAAAATCAAATGCATCCTCCTACATTTATCAATGTACAAAATATTTACATTAAACAAATGCAGTCTTACCTTGAATTATCAATAATTTCAGCCACTGCACCAAATAAAAACTCATGTGTGGTTCTAAAGAAAAAAAAATAAAAAAAAAATAAATAAATATATATATATTTTGAAGCATGAAAAATATTTTTTCCCACATATTTACATCCATTATATATTGCTCTTTTTGCTGGAAGTCTACATAGCAGGATTAAAGGGTCACTATACTCACTGAAACAACTTTACATTTTCTAAAACTTTAATTTGAGAGAAGTAAAATGGTGATACTCACATATTTATCTGTGCTTGCTTTGTCATTAAATTATTAATGTTTAGTGAGTACTCCTAATTCCCCCCACCCTCCCTTACTCACTGCCTTCTTTTAGTGTCTGCAACACTTAAAAGTTCTGCACAGCCTCACCATGGACACTGCTCTGCTTACACATCTCCCCCCTGCTTTCTTTTCTCTGCTGATTCTCTTAAATGTTGCAGAAAGTGTTCTGGCAGGCAGGCCAAGGTCAAGCATGGGTCACATATTAAATTTTCTGCTCCTGGAGTGACAGGTCTTTCCCTGTAAATCCTGTGATTAAAATGATGATTTCTCCGAATCTACTGCTCAGATTTAAAATCTGCAAAAAGTTTGGAGGGGTGGAATCTTGCTGTATCTAAAGGTACTATTTTTGAAAATTAAAGATACCCTTTAATAAAGTCTTAATAGCCATATCACATTAGAACAAATAAACGTGTCTCCTGTATTACTTTGCTGTTGCTTAATTTGTCTAATAAATCTGTTAATGTTGTGAATAACCTCTCATAAACTAACTCTCTAGTGCAGGGATGTTTTTAGGAATAGGCCACCAAGGCAAAGAGAGATAGGACACCTATGTTAATCCAGGGCGCCCAGTGCTCTCCCTAGCATCTCCCTGTCAGCTTTTGCTTGCTATGTTAGAACTACTCTCCTTATTCTGCTGCTGTAATTTGCAACATTGTAATGAGTAAAGAGCCTGAAATTAACTTCCTCTACTTAGAAACAATGTTGCAAATGAACTGAAGGTGAAGGATGGAGGGGGGAGGATGAGCACAGCTCAGAAAAGTTCTAAAATGGCATGCAAAACCCGCTGCAGTCTTTTTAACAGTGGCCCATGTGACTAGCAGACATGCATCACTATTCCTGCCTTTTTCTTCCTTCCACCCAACTCTCCAATTCAAACATAAATTAGGTGAGGAGTGAACAACTCAATGGGGGAGACATGGAAAGAAGGTACATACTGTAGAACATGTCAATGCTGGCAGGGGGTTAAAGGCAATAATCTGCAGGCAATTAAAGTGCTAATAGCAATACTCAGGGAAAGTGCTGGAACTGAACTGTTAATGGCAACACTCTAGGAAAGTGCTGGCACTGAAATTAATAATAGGAAAGTCTGCTGGCACTGAAGGGTTATTGGTAATACCCTGCTGGCAATGACAATACTCTAGGGAAGTCTACTGGCACTGAAGGGCTAATGGCTAATGCACCCCACTCTCTTAATTGGGTCTTTTTTGGCAGCATGAGAAGATTATAAAAATTAAAGTGCAAAAACAAAGTAAACTTTGACGTTTATCTCCTAGCCAACTTACTTAGGCACAACTGACGTAACTTAAACTGCCACATTGTTCTGGGAACATGCTTTCATACAAAATATTTAAAGGGTATGTCCACCCTTCAGAAAAATTTTTTGACCAAACATTCCCCCTGTCCCCCCAGCCCCAACCGCTATGTTAGTAATCATAAAATGCCCAAAACTTTACTTACCTTCCCTCTTTCCTCTGCGCGCCTGACAGGCCCTCTGCTTGCGAGAAAATGCAAGCAGAGGGGCGGGTCCGGCAGTCGTGTCTGTGATTGCTGAGCGGCAGCCAATCACGGACGCAGCTGCCGGAGTTCATGCGGCGGGCAAGAGGGAAGGTAGTAATGTTTTGGGCATTTTCTGTATTACTAATAGAGCGGTTGGGGCTGGGGGACAGGGGGAATGTTTGGTAAAAAGGTTTTATGGTAGGGGGAGGGAATCCTAATCGGGAGGGAGAGGGAGGGAGGGAGGGGGGAGAAGGGCTGCAGTACCATGCCAAACTTCTCCTGGAGGCTAGGTAGGAGGCAGAGTCCTATATGGACTCTGCTATCCTCCTGGTGGGCAGTTTTTGGGACTTTGGGGGGGATTACAAGAGAACCTATGGAGCTGGGATGTAGGTAAGGATTAAACTAACTACACATGGGACCAGTAGTGGGGGATTATAGTTTTGGGGGTGGACATGCCCTTTAAACATTTAGGTTTATTTCTACTAAACATATACATGCTTAAAGGGTATCTCCACTCGTTTTTATAAGTTTTGTGAATCCAGTTCTATTGAAGAACGGGAGGAAAGGAGCTGTGCCTTACCTTCCGTTCTTCAATAGAACACACGGAGCCAGGAGACAAGTAAGAAACTTCCCGCTTGCTCGCTCCCCCGGCGTTGGTCTGACAGGTCCCGACGGACCTTGTCTTCTATGCGCATAGATCGTGCATGCGCATAGAGACAAGGTCCGTCGGACCTGTCCATACTACTCGCCGGGGGAGCGAGCGAGCGGGTAAGTTTCTTACCTTGTCTCCTGGCTCCTGTGTGTTCTATTGAAGAACGGAAGGTAGAACGGGAGGCACAGCTCCTTTACCTCCCGTTCTTCAATAGAACTGGATTCACAAAACTTATAAAAACGAGTGGAGATACCCTTTAACCATATGGCATCAAAAATCGGTCTATTGTTTTTTAGAATTAAGGCGGCCATTACTTATTTTTATCAAGTACAGACTTTTAGTTTGAAAACTTCCTTTACATCTGTGATCACATTCCTTTACATCTGTGATTACATCTTAGATTTCTATTTCTACCATCTTTATGATGCAATCAGATCTTAAACGTTTGCCACAGGGAACTGTAACTGCTCACTGCCCAACTCCCAGAGTTTTTCTTCATACTGTTGTTTGAATGAGGTGCAGTAAAGAGAACAAGCAAGGAGTAAAATGATGAACTGACCGTTATAAGCCCTCAAAGCAATCTTTAAGACCAAAATGCCTGCACCTTAAAGGAATAGTTCACTCAAAAAGCAAACTATTCGTTTAATGTATTGATTGAAGATCAGGGGTTAAGGAGCTATACCTTATCTCCCGTTCTTCAATTTATTCCCCAGGAGCAACAAACAAACAAAATCAACCCGATAATGTGCACTATAGTTACTCTGAACAGGAAGCGGTCGGGAATTTCCACTGCTCCTGCGGAGGATCGCGTGTAAGGTAAGTTTCTTCGTCCGTCGCTTCTGGGGAATTGATCGAAGAACGGGAGGTAAGACATAGCTCCTTTACCTCCTGGTCTTCAATCTATACGGTAAATTAACTTTTTGAGATGAACATGAGGTAGGAATACTAGCACCTACCTACCATATAATAAAAGAAATAAAATAATTGTACTACTATAATGCAAGAAAAATATATGTGAAAACTGGGAGCAAAATCCCCTTACCGGGGAAAAACCAGGAGCTCACACATACAAATATCCCTCAGTAAGGCTGCACAAGATATAAAGCAATCCTTAGTAGAACAGAAAGCCAGGTATCACACCAACTGAAGCTAAAACTTGACTTTTATTTAGTAAGTTAAAAGCACATCATCCAGTAATAAAGTGGCAAAGGGACAAGCGGAGAAAGAAAAAAGGGGCGGGGGGAGAGTTAGGAGATAGATCACAGCTTGACACGCTTCGTGACACTTGTCACTTCCTCACCTTTGAGTCACAGTGGGCAAACGTGTATGTGCCAGTCACAGTGGGCAACTTGTGTCTGGTGCACTGGAGGGCTGACCTAACAGTGGCTGGTGTACTGAAGGGCTGACTTAACAGGGGCTAGTATCAATGTCTGCTGAACTGGAGGGCTGACCTACCAGTGACTGCTGACCTAAAGGGCTGACATACCAGTGTCTGCTGAATTGGAGAGCTGACCTACCAGTGTCTGGTGAACTGCAGGGATAACCTACCTGTTTCTGGTGAAATGGAGGGCTGACCTAACAGTGGCTGCTGAACTGGGGGGCTAACCTAACAGTGCCTTCTGAACTGGAGGCCTGACCTAACAGTGGCTGCTGAACTGAAGGGCTGACCTAACAGTGGCTGCTGAATTGGAGGGCTGCCGGTGACCTAACAGTGGTTGATGAACTGGAGGGCTGACCTAACAATTCATGCTAAACTGGAGGGCTGACCGGACAGTGTCTGCTAAACTGGAAGACTGTTCGGTGACTGGGTTCAGCAACCACTGTTAGGCCAGCCCTCTAGTTCACCAGACACTGTTAGTTAGTCCACCACGCCCACCTCCACAGACCATGCTCACTTACATAAGCCATGCCCCATTTTTACTGTAGTGTGCAGCTTCAAAAGTTTGGCTTAGGTGCCAAAAGGACTAGAAGCCCCCATGCACAGACACATACACTCCCTTCAAAAATGCCTTTCAAGACAAATTCAAAGTTTATACTTAAAAATAAATTTTCTAGTTCTATTTATTTTGATACACCTCCTATCTTCAGACTTTGCTTTATGCAGATTTTACACTAAGGGGCATATTTATATAAACTATTTTGCTATTTTCGCCATTTCGCTATCGCGGGACATCACAATGGCAAAAGGGTTATTTTTGCCATATATATAAAACCGCTAATTTTCACAGTAAAGGTATTGCTGCAATGATGTGTAGCAGTAGTTTCAGCGATGTACTCTGACAACTTCGCCTTATTCATTGCTTTAAGTCTGTTATCATGGCGAAAAGAGAAATTGCTCTCTAGCGTTGGGCATTACCAGACCAGGGCTGCAAGCAAAAATTTGCCAACATTAAAAGGGGGATCTTAAGCATAAAAACCACTAATATTTAAGTTGAATTTAGAGGCATATTTATAAAGCATAGAAGGTGAAATTTCAGAGCTATTTTTGTCATTTTTTTAACTTAACGCTATTTATAAATAGGTGAACTTTCGCCTTTTCGACACTTTTTCTGCCTTTTCTTGCATTTTTTGCAGTTTTACCAGAATTTGTTAAGGTATTTTTTTACTTAGTGGAATGTTCCATTAACATGACACATTCTTACACAGCACTATGGTATATTCCCATATTAATGTAACTGGTTTGATAATTAGCTGTAGTTTGCTGAAAATAAGCAATACTAAAAAATTTGTCCTATTATAAAAAAAAACACAATAACAAAGATGGTTGTTCAGTGTGTATTTACCAATTTGACACTACTAAAAGCCATCAGGGAGTGTTATCTATTTAGGATCATATGTGCTGAACTTAACTTTTCACCACATTTTCAGCATTTTCAGTTCTACTTTTTGCTATGTAGTCTTCACCTTTGATGAACATTTGCATTTTTAATAACAATGAAGAAAAGAAAACTTGTGGTGAAGTCTGGAGGAAAGAAATTTGCTATAATAATGCCCCTTTTAAATATGCCCCTTAGACCCCCATTTGACTTTATTGGTAAATAAAGAAAATCGGGACCTCAAAAAAGTGATTTTAGGAAAACCGGAAATTGCAGATAGGTACCTTTTATGATTAAGAAACATTCCACAATGTACTGACACCTTCCATGGACCCATTGGCAGGCTAGATAGATGGCCTCTTATGCATTTAGCCACCCCAGACTTGAATGGCTGAACTAAATGCAATAAAACTTTTTGCCCTTTTATAAGTATGATCAAGCGGTTACCGCAGCGATGTATGGTGAAAAGCAAGATAGTGAAAGGTGGTGGTAATAACTTTTCCCCACTGGTTATCACTGCTTTATAAATTGCAAAGAGTCCAAATTTGCCGAAAAGGCGGCGATAATGGAGGCAAAAAATGTAACAAACCTTTATAAATGTGCCCCTAAATGTAGTTAGCTGTTTGCTTACACAGCAAGTGCCACTATACATGATGCTGAAACAAACAACCTTTTATTCATCAGCAGTTTAATGAAGGGTTAACTGCACATTATCACAGCAACAACAACAACAACAAAACATATTCCAATCTAAAATTCCCTACTGCCAGAGGCCTGAACAGATAGATATTACCGGTATCAAACATGGGGGGAAAACAATGAAAATTTCTGTAGATTTGGAGGGGGAAAGGACCCATTATACTGGGGGCCTCTGTGATTTCTACTTCAACACTGAGCATTGCTAATAATTAAAGTATAGGTTAAAAATGGATAAAATGGATGAAAACCTTCCTAAAATACCCCAAATATGGCACAATCACATTTATAAATTTTATATTTATTGGTTAATTGACAGTCTTACCCTGTATGACAAGTACATCAAAACATACAAAAAAAACGGGGACAAAGTGCGCACATATATACTATCACATAACATCATAAAACTGTGCATCTCATTCATCCAGGTCATGGTATATCTGTTGTATTCAGTTAGATCAACTGGACTTAAAGTTTAGTTCTTGAAGATGTTTCGCTAGTCACCCAACTGGCTTTCTCAATTCAGAATGACTTGTACAAGAATCTGTTGGCAATATAAGTACCCTGGAAAGTCATAATTAGCATATGACATCCAGGTGTTAGGAACCTTCTGAATGCAAGGTGTGGATGCATTGATGCTAAGTGTTGTTATCGAAATTAATAAACAGATTATATAGAAGTGGCCTAAACACAGAAGTCTGTTGCACACCACTTTAGTCCATATTGACAAAGCACCATTAACAACTACTCTCTACATCAGATTCTTCAACCAATTTGGTTTCCGTGTACAAATGTGCCACCCAAGCCCAACAGACTTTATTGTTTACATAAGTCAAACAAGTCTGTAATTACCATTCTGTAAACAACTATCTTTTTTTAAATATTGTAATTACATCTTTTTTCCAATCCAGGAGCATGTTTCTGGACATGAGGGAATCTAAGAAAATAAAAAACAATGGCCTGGATAAAACTGAATTTAGTTGCCTAATGACCAGAGTATACATTTTATCTGGGCAAGAAACTTTATTGATATTGACATTATTTAGTTGTTTCTACTGTTTTTAGTTTGCTTCCATACTCTATGGTATCTGCACTGTACTATACTGTTCCATTGTGTATAAAGAGGAAAAAAAACTTGTTAAAGACATGTGCTTTGTCGGGATAGAAATAAAAGAGAAAAAAGGCAGACTGCAACAACTCCGTATTAGATTTAATACAGAGTTGTTGCAGTCTGCCTTTTTTCTCTTTTATTTCTATTCAGTATCTATTCAGACTTGCACCTGTACCACACTGTGGAATATACTTTATTACAGTGCCCTGAACAATTTTTTGTTTCTATGTGCTTTGTCGGGATCCTCTGTTACTATTTTATCCCCATTATTTAATGGCCCCACATTTTCAGTCCTCAACTTTTTACTATAAATATACTTTGCTATATATTTTTTTTGCAACACATGGGCATGTGGCCATATGGAAAAAAATTGCAGCACACTGGACAATCTGAGTGGGTGGGGCTATGGGCAGGAATGGGCAGAGTCAAGGCAGGCCAGGGTGTAGTTGAGTGGATCAGGACTGGGCACAGTTCACAGAAAGAATTGCATGCAGAAGTGCTTTGTGGGAATGCTAAATGGACTTACGGTAAATGGGGAAAAAATATTTTACATTTTCCTATGAATTGCAAAAAGAAGAAATACACAGTTACACAGAGTAAACAAGGCTTTGCTATTTTCATTCTGTTGTTGCTGTACAATCCCTTACTGCTTTATTTTGTATTGTGTCCTGATAAAGGTGTTTTTATGATTTTTGGATGTCATGCCCAATGGTGTCTTAAAAGAAATAGTTTGGTAACGTTTGCAGGGACCATCTATCGACAATTCCACACAGTTTTAAAGGGTCTTACATTTATGAACAAGATGCAATATAACAATATTGCACGGTATATTAATGACCTCAACAGTATTTTATGACCGCCGTCATAAGTTTACAACCAAGTATCCAAACTTTAGGGCCATATCATTACTGGCTAATATAAATGCATGAAATTGGACTTTCCAATGCCGCAGGTTTATAATAATACCACACAATATTGGTATTTTGCACTGTGGATGGTAGTTAATGATCAATAAGTAGCCTGTCAAAATTAATTTATTCACATGCATGTGGTAGAAATGACAACTCACTCAAAATCAACTGTAGCTTTTAATTTTTTAATGGCAGATTTTCATTAAAGGGCATGTGCAGTGCAATAACATAATACGGGTATGAGTGGTGTATGGCTGAAAAGACACATTTGCATTATAGCGGGTGTAGAGAAAAACATGGAATGGGAAGGAATTCGCTGTTTAATGGCAATTGGCTATGTGAATATTGTGGTTCTAAGGTGTGTATGTGGGGTGTGTGTGTATGTGGGGGGGTGCTTTGGATTTTGTTTTGGGGATGGACATGTAGAGTATTACTCTACATTCTGTAAAAAATGTCCAAGACAAAAAAGTTATTTGTCATACTAACATATATAACATATACATACTAATATACATAACATTATATTATTATATTATATACATACTAACATACATACTTACATACATAACATATTATTATTATATTATATTATTATATTATATACATACTAACATACATAACATATTATTATATTATATACATACTAACATACATAACACACATACTATACATAAATCCCATGCTACAAAACACATACTACAGGACATACTATGTAGAATACACATAGTAAAGTATAGAACACTACATGCTATATAAGACACTACATAAACAGACATATGTATCATAACATGTGACACATACACACATACTATACAACAGATATACTACATATCCCCTTCACTTAGTGATGCCCATAGTAGTATCTCTTACTCACGAGTTAGTGTGGATATATTCTAATGTCAAGTTGGCCCTACACAGGGACTTGTACCGTTCAGCCATAGCACCCCCTACTGGACCGCGACAGCTTCGGACGGAACGTAGGGAGACCGGCAGATTCTGAACACTGGGGTGGAGTCAGCGCAGGTGCTGAAATCCATTCAATTTCCCTGTGACTTGTGGGTGATGGGGAAGGGTGCGGGTGGCGCTAGGGTTTGCTGTCCCATTAAAAGTTAAGAGAATATTCTTATATCATTTGTTTGTATTTTATTGTCCGTGGTTCCCACACCACATACAATTTGAACAGTTCCTCGCGTAAATATAGCTGTTAAGAGTTAATTTCTTTATATAAACTATACGTTATTAATGAGGACATTCATGGTAGGACATGGACCCTGCCAGTGGGATGCGATAGGACTTAAGGCGGCGGTACATACATGCCTGATGAATATCTGAGTGTTACCAGGGAACCATGGTTACCGTTAGGAAGTATGAACAGGGCTTCCTATGGTGTTAGTGCTGCTGTATGGAGCAGCTCAACTAACCCTGTCTGCTCTGTGGACACATCCAGCAGCAGGGATATTCACATCTTGTGCACAGTTCCCAGAACAGGTGGGTGGGCAAGGGCTTCATTCTGTTTTTTTGTAATTTCTTCTATTACAACATTATTTGTACACTTATAAGAATTTCCCAGGGCCATAGACCATGTTATATCGGGCCCCTGTGTAACCTTTGTAATATAATGTGGTGAACACTAGGGGTCACTGTAACAAGTTAATGTTCTATTCTTGCACATGTTATATATTGTTGGTATGTGGTGCCATATTCAGGTATCCATTCTGGGGTGGTCTCCCGCACTACCGTGAGACCACTCCAGACTCTCGGACTTGAGTCTCCTCCCCAGCCATGCCCCCTTTCAGTGACCACGCCCCGGGAACCCCCTAACCCCATCCTAACCCCGCCTCCCACCACCCCTAGAATGCTGGCTTCTCCTCCCGTCCCCACGTGACATCACACCCCCCTCACCACTGTCTGGAAACCTGAAAGGGCAGGGTGGGATGCCTGCATATTGGACCTAAGGATGTGAATACAGCTTTCCTTCAACAAGAATGTCTCTTGTATTATTCTGAAAGCAGAGTTCCAGAAACACTACACGGTGTCAGAAGTTGGTGATTTTACAGGCTTCTTACATATATCCAAGGACTTTAATGGCAGCTTATCAAACCACAGCCTCTTGTACCATATATAAATATATATATATACACAATCAGAGAAAAACACTGCACACCTTATAGCATAGACTATCTGGTGCTTGTGTGAAGGAGATCGGCTGTGCTACTCCTAATATATCCAGAGAACCAGTTTCACACCACACACAGGTTTTATTCTTCAGCTTCTTTATTCACATTAGCACATGTATAGACGTACAACGTTTCGGGGTTAGCACACCCCTTACTCAGGTACAAAAAATGGCTATCACATGTGACCCAATCCCCTACTAATATATACCCTCCCCAACAGGATGTGACATCAATAGTCCAACCTATTAACCCCGTGCAACATATCCATTAACCCTTAAATACCCTTCTATGTAAATCCTAATTGAAACTAACCTCTTTTTAGGAAGATAGACATGGATCTATTTAACTCTAATTCCTATAAATAATGGTACAAATCATAGTCTCTTTTGAGACCTAGGGGATGTAAACTCCGTAATTGATGTACCCACCAGACCTCTCTCTTTTTTAATTTTAACACTCGATCTCCCCCCTATCTGCTGGGGAGACTACCTCCAAGACTCTGAATTTCAGATCATTCTCCGTATGTCCTAACTCGACAAAATGTTTAGGTACCGGTAATTTAGTTTCTTTCTTCCGAATACTAGATCGATGTTGGAATATACGTGATTTTACCATCTGTGTGGTCTCACCCACATATATAGGACCGCATGGGCACCATAGAACATATACAGCAAATGATGAATCGCGTGTACAAAACTCTCTATATTCTTGGCCTGTGGAAGGATGCTTAAAATTAGGTCCTTTGACCACAAATCTACATTGTACACAATGTAAACAAGGGTACATACCGCATCTCTTGTACCCCAAGCCCATCTTATTTTCCTCATTGCCCCTCCTGAAGGTGGCTCTCACTAAACGGTTACCTATGGAAAACCCCTTTCGGTAAGAAATTATCGGCGGTGCTTTAAACTCTTCTATTTCTGGATAGGATTCACTCAACATGTGCCAATTCTGTTTTATAACCTTACTCACAAGATCACTGCCCACTGTAAAATCCATAATCAAGGGAATTCTCCTATTCCCACTCCTTTTGTCTCTTATTGTACACCTTTCTATACCCTCTGCCATTAACACAGCTCCCTCTAGGAGTTTGGACGGATAACCCCTATCTACCAACTTCAAATACATCTGTTCATGTTGAATCCTCCTTACTTCCTCCTTACTCACAATGCGATTAACCCTTTTAAACTGACTGATCGGAATCGATTGCTTGACATGGGATGGATGAAAACTCCTATATGCAAGGATCTGGTTCCGATCAGTGGGCTTAATATAAAGTTCAGTGCTGAGTCCTCCATCATTCTTAACTTTCACATCCAAAAAACTGATTTCAGATCCAACATCGCCCTGCCATACAATCAAGACATCATCTATGTATCTCCACCAGGCTAAACAATGTCTGGTGAAGGATGGTAGACCATAGATGAAGTCTCCCTTGAGCCAAGCCATAAAGGCATTGGCATATGACGGAGCGACGTTGGATCCCATCACCGTCCCCCTCATTTGCATATAATACGTCTGATCAAACTTAAAATATGATCTATGCAATATCAACCTCAAGCATTCAATAAAAAAGTCAACATTTCAATCACTGTACTCTCCACAACTCTCCAACAACCGGCGGCATGAAGCCAACCCGTCCCTATGTGGTATGGAGACTATGATTTGTACCATTATTTATAGGAATTAGAGTTAAATAGATCCATGTCTATTTTCCCAAAAAGAGGTTAGTTTCAATTAGGATTTACATAGAAGGGTATTTAAGGGTTAATGGATATGTTGCACGGGGTTAATAGGTTGGACTATTGATGTCACATCCTGTTGGGAGGGTAATATTAGTAGGGGATTGGGTCACATGTGATAGCCATTTTTTGTACCTAGTAAGGGGTGTGCTAACCCCGAAACGTTGTACGTCTATACATGTGCTAATGTGAATAAAGAAGCTGAAGAATAAAACCTGTGTGCGGTGTGAAACTGGTTCTCTCTCTCTCTCTCTCTCTCTCTCTCTCTCTCTATATATATATATATATATATATATATATATATATATATACATACATATATATATATAGAGAGAAATGTTGCAAAGGCACTCACAGGTCTTATTAAAATGTAAAGCAAGTGCACCCTATGTACACAGTAAGACAATGAAAATAAAAACAGAAAAAACAACAATTTATTAAACCCAGACAAACATATTATATACAGCTGGCCAGCTGCCACAAAAATGGTACCAATATATTCACTAAACCTCTAAATATAAATATCTAATGATGAATAAAATCCATAAAGAAACATATATGTATAGCCTGAAAATCTGGAGTGAGTCCGTATATTCTATTAGAAGTCTATAAAAAACCTTCTAAACCCGGTAAATATATTCCGTAGTCCAGAATATTCAGAGCAGATATGGAATCAAAATATATATATAGAAAGAAAATAGGGTTCCTTCTGATTCTTCTAGAGTCCATACGTATTATTCCTTTAAATAGAATGTGTGCACACAAAATCATGGGTTGGTGTAGTGAGTGAGAAACATGAGCTTAATACATCACCGCTCCTAGCAAGGTAACACTCCTGACACTTCCAACGATCCACCAATCCCCCGGACTGCCGTGTACTGGTATTGTCCGTGGCCTCTCTGCACTTGGGATTCTGTTATAGGGATCCAGAAGTAGTTATATACTCCGCGTATTCCGTATCTTTGTCGGATGTTCAGACCCCGTGGTGGTTTGTTTGTAACGCTCCCCTTCTGCTCACAATACCCACAAAGACCTTTCTTCCGGTGTACGTCACTATGATGCGTTTCACTCCTCAGAGCTTCGTCAGATAGTAACGCCCACCTCTTCACCGGCTCTTTTTATGGACCCCGTATCAGACCTTCATTGGTCCATTTTCAGCTACTCATTATTCATATTATTAAGATTCCTTCTCATCTATTTTTGAGTCAATGGACATCCATTTAGAAACCTATTAGGTTTTCTGGTACACAATACAATCCTATACCATCAGACCATTCAATCACATGTTTCAAATACTCTGACAACAAGTTATTTATAATATTTTCATAGTATTTTTACATGGTACTTCTAAATCCATATTTAACTCACATCAATAAAATATTTCATAATTTCATAAATTATTGCAGAAATTCATAATATACAGACTAAAGAAATGGGGTCAATTCTACTTGGTCATTAAGACCTTTCGGTTTCATACTTTCACATTCGTATATATATCTTTGCTCCATTTTCAATAGTTCTTTATCAAAATCCCCACCTCTAATTAGGGTCTTATAATTCAGCCCTCCTAATGCCATAACAGTGCTCCCCTCAAAAGATGAATTATGTTTATCTATATAGTGTCTATAAAAATATGGATAGTGCTGCAGATCATCTCTACACCCTTGTTTAGTATTGGTGATTGCTCTCCTATGTTCCCCAATCCTTACATGTAGTTTCCTCTTCGTTTTCCCTATGTACCATAAATCACATGTGCATTTTACACCATATATAACCCCCTTTGACTTACAATTATAAAAATCCTCCCATCTGTGTATATAATCATTAATTTTTATATCTTCCCTTATTGCCTTTACATATTTACATTCAATACAGTTTCCACACTTAAACATTCCCTTTAATATATCTCTTGTTAATCCCCTAACTTTCGGAGGTCCTTCTATAGGTATCAGGCTTGGGGATAGAATATTTTTCAAGTTGTTTGTTTTTCTAAAAATGATGTTAGGAGTGGTACCCACTATTTCAGTTAAGTCCTTATCCTCCAGGAGTACCGCCCAATGTTTCTTTATGATTTTTTTAAATTTTCCATTCATCTTTATTAAAATCACATATTACTGCTGGTCTTTAATGATGTTTTTCCTTGTTATTTACTCCCCAATCTAATGTGGGTTCTTCAATTCCATTACCTTGTTTGTTGTTACGTTTTGGAATTAAAAGATGTTTCCTATCTTTTTTCCCTGCTTCTGCTTTCGCTTTTCTAATTATATTACTTTCGTACCATTTTTCCTGAAATCTTTTTTCTATGAATTCAGCTTGTTCAAAAAAGACTTTTTTGCTTGTACAATTTCTACGCAACCTCAGCATCTGGCCTTTGGGGATATTTTCCAGCCAGGTACGCTTATGGGCACTAATATAGTCAATATACGTATTACTGTCCACTTCTTTAAAGAAGGTCTTCGTTATGAGGGTTCCTTTATGGGGTTCAATGTATAGATCTAGAAATTCCGCCTTTTCCTTGCTAAACATACTCTGAAACTTCAGATGTTCATGTGATCTATTTACATATTGTAGGAACATCTCAAGATCATCTGGGGTGCCCTGCCATATAAGTAAGATATCGTCAATATATCTTCTCCAGTATCTACATTGATTGGAAAATGGCTGTGCACCCCAGATGCACTTTTCTTCCCAATATCCAACGAACAGGCCCGCGAAGCTAGGAGCAAAAACCGTGCCCATCGCGGTGCCCGTTCGTTGGTAATAGAAGCATCCCTCAAACATAAAACAATTATTATTGAGGATAAAGTCAATACATACAGAAAGGAAAGAAATAAGGGAATCCGAATGAGTGCCTTCTTTTCTCAAGAAATATTCCGAAGCTTCCCTACCTTCTTTATGAGGGATGACTGAATATAATGAGGCAATATCCAAAGTCACTAGAATACTGTCTAATTCCCATTTAAAATCCGTAAGGGAATCCAGAACATCTACAGTATCTTGTAAATAAGATGGCAATTTTTTAACAATTGGAGCTAGAAAATAGTCTACAAATCTAGAGAGGTTCTCTGTGGGGGAACCTATACCCGAGATAATTGGTCTTCCCGGGGGGTTATCCAAACTCTTATGGATTTTGGGGAGGTGGTAGAAAATCGGCATTTTAGGTCTAGGGGACCATAGGAAATTAAATTCTTTTTTTAGAGATTATTCCCTTATTGAGAGCTGTTTGGAGGATTGTCCTAAGAGAGTTATTTACATTAGTCAAGGGATTATTTGGTACTTTCCTGTACGTTATCGTATCTTGTAATTGTCTCAATGCTTCTTTTAAGTAGTCCAATTTATTTTGTATTACTATCCCTCCCCCTTTATCTGCCGCTCGAATTATTATTTTTCTCTCTTTCCTCAAAGTGTTTAAGGCAATTCTTTCTTTCCCCGATATATTGTCTTTATATTTATTTTTGAGGTTTCTCAGGTCTCTTTCGACCAATCTACCAAATAATTCGACCGCATTTCCCCTCCATCCTGTTGGATTAAATGTGGATGAAGGATGGAAATCTGTATTACTAAGGGATTTGGGCTCTTCCTGTAGCTTTTCTAAGGAACATACAGTTTCTATGTCAGTTCTTGTAGGGTTATCAATACCTTTTTCTTGTAAAGATTTCACTACAGCCCCTTCTTTTTTCCTATTTAGATTCAAAAAATATTTTTTGAGGCTCAATGTCCTCATAAATTTTTGTACCCCTATGTAAACATTAAATTTATCCATCTTTTGTTGGGGGGCGAATTTAAGGCCCTTACTTAATAGTTTGGCCTCTATTGGATCGATCTCCCTACTTGATAAATTAAAGATACCTTTCTCTCTTAACCTTTCATTATAAGATATTAATTCATTCTCCTCTATTCTTTGTATCTCATTGTGGGGCTTGTTCTTTTTAGAATTTCTCCTTCCTCTCTTATTCTTTCTCTTTGCCCTCTTGTCCATACCCCCTCCTTGTTTCCTTCTACCACTTTTTTTATATTTGGGTGATGTTTGGGTCTCGCTCCTAAGTCTCTGCCTCCCCCCTCCGTTTCTTTCCCTCTGCCTCTTCCTAAAAAAGCCGTGGTTAACTGTGGGGGGGGGGGGGGGTAAACAGTCTCTATTGTCCCTTTCAGGGATATAGGTCTGTGGTGGTTTATAGTAGCTATATGTTTCTTCTCTTTCCCTTATATTATCCCTTATTTCTCCTATTTCTTCCTCTCTTCTCTTATTCCTATCTCTCCCCTTCCCATATTGTCCGAATTCACCAGCTCTTTTAATATATCTTTTATTTCTATCCGAGGACCAATAGTTATTTCCTCCTCCATAATAATCTATCTTATTTCCTCTATCCCCTCTATTCCTGATTTCTCTTTCGTTCCTACGATCTCCCCATCTTGATTTACTTATCCATTTATTCTCCCCTCTTTTCATTTTCAATGTATATTCCCCATGTATAGATCTTATCATTCTGGTAATCCATTTTATCTCTATGGAGTTTTTTTACGTTTTATCTCTCCAATATCTTGATTTATCTCATCTAGTTTTTTCCCCATATTGAATTCAAATTCTCTTATAATTTCTGTCTCTCCCTCTTTTTCGATTTCTGTAGTTAAATCTTGGATCTCTTCCGTAATTTTTATTAGATCCCTTTCCCTTTTATTTACCAGAAGTTTCATAAGATTCAGGGAACAGTTGTGCAGTTCTTTATTCCAATTTTCAAGAAAAACCGTGTCTTCCTTCCCATGTGTAGGTATTTTTCTAAGTCTAAGACCCCTAGGTATTCTTTCTACCGTAATTGCTTCTTCTAGGGCTACTTTATCCCACCAAATTTTGGTCTCTTTAAGTAGTAGTTTCTCCATAGATCCTAAAATATTTTCCAAAAATTCTGACTCCACTTTTTGTATAGGGATGTCCCAATCCAGCAATTCCCTTCTAGCTTCATTAAGTTTATATAAAAAGTCTCTGGTACTCATGATGACCCAAGAAAAGTGGAGTAGTCTTACTGTGTATGGGATTCATCGGTGAGTACGGGGGTATAGTAAGTTACATTTTAATAAGACCTTTGAGTACCTTTGCAACATTTCTCTACATTGTTCACTTTGAAGTGCACCCTGGCATATCGCTACTGGAATGGAGTGCTGATTCAAACTGCTACATATATATATATATATATATATATATATATATATATAATTAACCCCAGGCCTCTAGAGCACCATGTGCACTGCATTCTTGTACCTGGGCCAGGGTAAATACGATGAACGAAGTGTATGATTTGTGTGTACTGGTACCACATTTGAGGGTATTTTATACTTTTTTTTGCTGCATCCAAGGACATAGGGCAACATGCTTCCACCAAATCGCACAATCTCTGCAGGCACATCTACGTCATGGTCTGCTAAAGGCTTTTGTAAGGCCTAGTTGAAATTAATGGTATATTTAGATGGTGAACCTGTGTGTATATGTACCTATCCCATTTTCCCTCTGGTCTGTTTTTTTGCTGGTTCCTAGCAGCCCATTCAAGGCATATGCTTCTTTCTGGCGACACCCATTGAGTTGCCCTAGGGCCAGCTTCCCAGCTTAATGTTTGAGCAACTCTAGACACTCAAAAATAACCTCCCAACATAGGCAGCACCCATCTCCCCTTTGTTTTAGAACAAGTTAGGAATTGTTTCCTGACATCTGGGTGGTTGTTTTGCCATATAATTTTAGATATAAGTTTCTGAATCTCCTTCAGAAATGGTAGAGGAATCGTAAGTGGAAGTGGTCTGAAAAAGTATAGCAATCTTGGCAGAATGTACATATTTATTGCAGCTATCCTTCCCCATAGTGAGATGTGGTATGGCGTCCATTCTGTTACATATTTTTTAAAGGTTTTGAAAAGGTGGAGGCACAGCAGTTATGAGAATATAAGATATCTGGGTACCTGGACAGATTGATTCCTAGGTAGAGGAAAGATTTTCTGCCCACTTAAATCAAAAATTACATGCCAGTAAATTTTGTGTATCAGTGGGTATATTAAGGGTGTGAGCAACAGTTTTTGTATGGTTTACCTTAAATTATGATATGGAATCAAATTTGGCTAGAAGCTGGTAGAGGTTGGGCAAGGAGATTAGTGGTTGTGTGAGAGAAAGGAGTGTGTCTTCTGCAAAGAGAGTGGAATTGTAGTCCTCCTTGCCTCCTGGCCTAACACTCAGATATTCATCAGGCATGTATGTACCGCTGCCTGAAGTACTATTGCATCCCATTGGAAGGGTCCTTGTCCTACCATGAATGCTGGTAAAAGGGGGTCAATATTTTTTGCCTTGGGTGAGCCGTGGAAGGTGTATGAATTTATCTGCCATGGAGCCATTGAGTCTCTGTGCAGTAGAGATACTCTCTCCAGTAGAAGGGAAGTGGGGATCGAGGGAAGGAATGGGGTGGGGTTAGTTCCTGAGTTGGGTTATATGGCTGATCCAAAACCTGTTAATTTTGAAGGTGTCCAACATTTTTGAAAAGAGAAAGGGGAGAGGGAAGAGGATACAGCAGGGGGAAGACTGTCTCATGATTATTAGCACATGTTATCCATTGTCTTCCATTTCAGTTTTAACCGGGGATTTTATAAGTTGCTCCAGTGAGTTAAGGGTTTCGGGTAAAGGGGAGCCTTGTGTAGCTTATTGGGAGATATCAGTAGCCCTGTTGGGCTTAATGTACTGATCCCAGTCTAACCAAGTTGTTATGAGTCCTCTTCCTATGGCAAAATATGGATAGGTGAGACCTCATGTCGGTTTTTCCTAGGGGTTCTCTGGGGTACAGGGGAAACATTGTTCTGTAGATGGCTCAATCCATTCAGTTTCCAGTATCATAAGCAGGTCCTCTCTCTACCTGAGAAATTCCATTGCGTCGGCAGGGTGTTGCAGGACTTAGGGTTTGTTTATCTTTATTGCAATTAATCGGAATGGGAATCCCCATCTGTATTTAATACCCTGACGGGGTAAGAGTTCATTCATCATAGGTTTCATTTCTCTTTTGCTTGCGAGGGTTATTGGTGAGCTACCCTTGTACATAGCTATATTGTGTCCATCTGTAGTTTGGGGGATTCCAGTCCTGGCAACATTTAGGGCTAGGCCACACTAGCGCGTTTTTCACGCGTTTGCGCACGTGTTTCGCGTTTGCGCCCGCGATTTCGCGGGAACGCGAAAATTCCCGCGATTTCCGATGCGCATGCGCTTGCGCGTCCGTTCGCATTTTGGCAAAACGCAAAACGCACAAGAATCGTGCGATAACGCTCGCGATTTGGTGCACGATTCCTGTGCGTTGCAGTGTGGCCTCACCCTTAGTGGTTCTTCCTTTGTTTGGTAGTAGTAAATGCTGAGGATATTTTCTCTGGGGGGCTCTCCAATTTGTGGTTGCGCTCTCAGGGCTCTATGGATCCTATCTAGCTGGAAACAATGGCCAGTTGGGTAGCATTATTCTAAATTTCCTTGTTGCAAAGCCCTCCAGTTCTACTATATTCTTGGAAACTCCCCTGCTGTTCTTCCATGTGCGCCACTCGATCTCCCTGGGTGCCAATTTCAGCTCTGTCTGACAAGAGTCTGTCATTAGCACTTTAAAGGGCATGTCCACCCCCAAAACTATAATCCCCCCAACTACTGGCCCCACCATGTAGTGTAGTTTAATCCTTACCTCACATCCCAGCTCCACAAGGTTCTCCTGTAGTCCCCCCCAAAGTCCCAAAAACTGCCCACCAGGAGGAAAGCAGAGTCCATATAGGACTCTGCCTCCTACCTGGCCTCCGGGAGAAGTTTGGCATGCGTACTGAAGCCCTTCTCCCTCTGATCTTTATTTACCTTCCCTCTCTCCTCCGACGCACTGCCTGGCCTTCTGCTTGCAATAAACTGCAAGCAGGGGGCGGGACCGGCAGCCGCGTCCGTGATTGGCTGAGAGGTAGCCAATCACGGACTCGGCTGCCAGTTCTCAGAATGCCGGGGGAGAGAGGGAAGGTAAGTAGAGTTCGGGGGACTTTCTTAAAAATGTTTTTTAGCGGGTGGGGCTGGGGAAAGGAACCCAAATATATGGCCAAGGGTTTCTATGCTAGGGGGAGGGATCGTAAAACGGGAAGGGGAGGGAGGGGGAGAAGGGCTGCAGTGCGCATGCCAAACTTCTCCCGGAGGCGAGACAGGAGGCAGAATCCTATATGGACTCTGCTATCCTCCTGGTGGGCAGTTTTTGGGACTGGGGGGGGGGCTACAGGAGAACCATATGGAGCTGGGGATGTGAGGTAAGGATTTTATTACACTACATGGTGGGGCCATTAGTGGGGGGGATTATAGTTTTGGGGGTGGACATGCCCTTTAATATTTCTTTAAAGATGAGCACTTTTATGTGCCTTAATTTAGTTGTGCTTCCCTGATCCCTATCCAGATCTATAATGTCCCTTTTGTATAGTATACTGTAGTTTACAAGGCAAGATATTGCTGGCTCTAAACTATTGCATTGTTTGCTGCAACTTACCATATTTTCTTCTGACACAATTTCTTTTCTAACATAACAGGGATTCATTTAGCAATTACCATTTAGAGTTTAAGCAGCATGAGGATTGTTAAACCCCAATTATTACCTTTCAGAATCTTTTCTTGACATTTTGAAGCTCAATTTGATTAATTACGTAGATCTATTTGCAAAGACTACATAAAGTATTTGAATGCCACACATAGTTATTATTATTATGGATTTATATAGCACCCACATCTTCCATGGCTCTTTATTATTACATAGTCAAATGTTACATACAAGGGTAGTACATATAATACAAAGTCATACAATTACATGGGTAATGCAAGTTAATTTACAACAATATTCTGATACACAAGGAAAGAAGGCTCTGCCCAGTTAGCTTACAGTCTAGAAGAAATGGAGAATAATTTAAAGATATTAAGGGGTTGTGAATGACAGACAGAGGAAGGAAGGGAGTTCCAGAGCAAAGGGGTGGCACAAGTCCTCAATGCAGGCATGGGAAAAGATGACAAATGTGGATGAAAGGAGAATATCATTTGCAGAGCAGAGGTTTTACATGGGATGGCATCTGTTCATCAAATCTGAGATGTATGGTGTGGCTGTATTAGATGTGCTTTATTGGATAGGTTAAGCAGCTTGAACTGCATCCTTTGTGTGATGGGCAGCCAGTGGAGAGACTGACAAAGAGGAGAGGCATTAGAGAAGCGTGAAGAGGAATGAATGAGTCTGGCAGCAGAGTTTAATATGGATTAAAAGGCAGTGTGTAACCCACACAGGAGGGTGTTACAGTATTCAAACTGGGAAATGATTAGGGCTTGAACTAGGATTTTTGTAGCGTTGTGTGAGACAAAGGGACAAATGTGAGAGATGTTTTTGAGTTGAAGACGACAATAGTTGGTAAATGTGTTGGCATGAGGTTTGAAGGTAAGCTCCGAGTCTTGAGTAAGTCTAGGGAGGGGAACAGATCCTGAGGGTGGAAAAATACAAGTTCAGTCTTGTATATGTTCACTTTGAGGATGCAGGAGGATATAAAGTTAGAAATGGCAGTTAAGAACCTGAGATGTCACTGTAAAGGGATCTGGAGCAGAGATTTACAGTATACTGGGGTATAATCAGCATACAGGTGATACTGGATTTCAAATGAACTAATGAGTTGTCCAAAGCCAAAGGTATAAATGGAGAAAAAAGGGGGGCCAAGAACTGAGCCTTATGATACCCCCACAGGGAGGGGTCGAGCAGTGATGATAATTCCAGAGTGGAAAACACTAAGTCGCTGGGCAAATATGTGGAGTTAAATTCTTTAACTCCATAATAGTGTCAGAAGTGCGGGTTATGCAAAAAGCTAGTTTGTGCTAGTTTTACCGCTGGATTTTAGCTATTAGCTGGGGGTGTTATGGGATTGGGGGTATTATGGGGTTATGGGATTCTGTGGATATGAAGGAGGGGAATTATTTTGCTTGGCTAAGGACAAAGCTATTCTGATCTGGTAGAGGGCACTTTTAAATTCTAAAAAGTCTTTATTCTTATTGCTCTTACGCCAGCGTTGCTCAGCTACACGGGAGTGCCTTTTCATCTTTTTAATGGCTCTTGACTAGTGCAACGGATGCAGGGGCACTTCTAGAGTTTCTGAGTGGCTGAGCCAAACTTTTGAATGCCGCCCTTGATTATTTCCAGGCCTGCTGCAATGCCGCTGTTTAAAGTTGTGACTCTTTCAACAGGGCCCTAACTAACCCAACTAGTCTAACCTTTCCCTAACAAACTAACTAAAGCTAACCTTATTATATAAAATGATTTTAACAACATCATATCTGTTTCTAAGGAAAATTCCTTTTTTTCTTGACCGGTCAAGGGAAAAAACATTTTTCCCACCACTGCCTGTCTGCCGCCTTACTTCTTAAGTGCAGGGGTGCCGCCTGAGACAAATGTCTCACTCTGCTTAATGGTAGAAGTGGCCCTGACTGTTACCCTGCTGTAAGCGCAGGGTTCTTGTCCAAGTCTCCTGAACTGCCTGCCTTCCTTTCAGGTTCAACCCAGATGCAGAAGGAGCGCCAAATTCAAACTCCTGCTCTCCTTATCTCTGCACTGCATTAGCGATCCTAGAAATGTGAAACAACCGGCTGTTTAAATCATCCTGATACCTGAGCACAGAGCAGCAGAGGTTAATTGGGGGAGGTGGAGAAGCAGCGTTTAGCACTTGCCACAATCTCCAGAAGTACAACAGTAAAGGTATGTGAGGGAGGGAGGAAAGAGAGGAGCAGCACCTGTGCTACATAGGGATAGTCATCTGTATGTCAGCCTCTAATACATATTAAACAAAGCAGGGGCACAGTTTGGTAAACTGTTAAATATGAAGGAAAATGGTAAAGAACATGTAGAGGAGTACCAGGAAGTGGAGCTCAGAGCAAACAGGAGGGCACCAAAAGAAGGGTAAGGGTTATGGTAAAATTAATGTTAATGGGCACAGAGGTGAATAGGGGAAGTGGGGATCAGGATCCTGCACAACAGAAAGTTCTCCAGTACCAGCAGTAAAAGAAAACAATACGGGGAGAGGGAGAAGGGGGTTTGGGGGAAGAGTATCTTGGTATGTCTGGATTCCTTCTCATACTTATCTGAACTAGGTAGTAAGTTTTAACCCCCTACCTCACCTTAATATAATACTCTGTAATTGTCCATTTGTGTAACAGGAAGAAAATGTGTATTTATTCAGAAGTTATCAGAATAATTATTTTATACCGTCTGTTCTTACTGTATCTTTACCTACCTACCTACTTGGGGGCTAGGGCTATATACCTACTTGTGTACTGGGGCCTACTTGTTTGATGGAGGCTGAATCCTACCTACCTACTTGTGTGCTTGATGCCCTCTTGCTGAAGAAAAGAGAAGACGGCACCAGATAATACCGTGTTTCGTGGTATTGAAAGGTTTTGACCAAAAAACTAAATGTTTTTGATGTCAAATGTTGAATTTGACTAAAATACAGGTATAATGGGGACACAGATTTTATCAGAATACTCTACTAAACATATATTTTGCAGCAGATGTTTTGAAAAAGTCTACATTGGCGTGGCAGGTTTACAAATCTTTTATTAATTATGTTTTTATATGTTATAACAATGGAGAACTGTATAATAACTGTTTTCAAATACAAAATGATCAAAAGTTTTGCCACACCCAGCAAAGAAGCCATGCCCACCGTGCTGCACATCCGCCTAGGGGCAGCATTAAATAGTTGTTTCAGGTGCCAAAAACCCTTGTGGTAACCATACCAAAACCCTATATAGAAATCTATAGGGCAAGCCGGGGCACCTTAAAATGTCAGTTTTTCAGTCATAAATATACAACCAATACCATTTAAAAGTATGCAAACACAGGTACACACACGCTTACTGATGCATCCCACCACCTATCGCGCAGTGCCGTTTCCATGGCAACGGTACCTATAGGGTCCATAGACTCTGTAGTGGGAAAAACCGAAGGCTGATATGAGATGACGTAAAAGCGCCCTGACATACCCGATAGATTTCTATAGGGGTCCACCTGCGCCCCCTATAGAAATCTATAAGGTAAGCCTGGGCACTTGTATGTCATCTCATATCTGCCTTCGGATTTCCCACCACTGAGTCTATGGACCCTATAGGTACCGTTGCCATGGAAACAACATCATGGGGTAGGTGGTAGGATGAGTTTTTAAAGGAGTTAGATAACGTTACTATGGAAACGGAAGTGTGTAATGTAAAGGAATATCAGTAGGTGTATACAGCAGCACTATAATACATGCAAAGATGTGTCTCAGTTCGGAACCAAAGTGCTGCTGTACACACCTACTGATACACATATGCACCCATTACACACTTCCGTTTCCATGGTAACCCAGTGCCGCTCCTATCATGAAGCAGCAGCAGTGGAGGATCATCCGGGAATGGAAGTCAGGCATTGGTCGTGACGTCACAGCCAAGACTGACTGCCTTACCTGAAAGAGCCAAAGAGCCGGGGAGGTGGTAAGTATGAAGTCTCCATCTGGGAGTATATTTAACAACATTAACCAATTCGGAAGATAAGTTAATGTTGTTAAATATATGCAGATAAGTCAGTCAGAAACTGTGTTAGGACAGGGTTAGAGAAGGAGGGCATAGATATAAGTTGTTGGAGGGGACCAGAGAGCAAATAGGGGTCAAGATTAAGTAAGTCCCTGTATTTGTACATGTGTTTTTTAGGGGTTGTGGTCAGGACAGATGACACAAATAAATTTGAGAAGATTGTTATCCGATAGTGTAAAATGAGAGTTAGAAAAGTTTGATTTTGAGCAGAAATTAGTAAATACCAGATAAAATGTATGGCCATCACAATGTGTCTGTGCAGAGGAACATTGGGAAAGGCTGAAGGTGCTGACCTGCGCTGCATGATGTGTACAAACGGCCGTTTTGGTCGATAATTGGCCAGTGTATAGGCACTTTATCGGCCGAAATAGCCGCTTGTTCGGAGATCCACCCGGCAGATTGGGCAATGATCCCCGAACAAGCGGCCATTTTGGCCGATAAAGTGCCCATACACGGGCTGATTATCGTCCGAAACGGCCGTTCGTACACATTGTGCGTTGCAGGTCGGCACCCGTGATCACACGTGTGTACAAACCTTGAGGATGTAAGAGGGAAAAGTTTAGTGACAGTGTCACATTGTTTCGTATCATAAACAAACAGAGGCCTTGCTTTCAAGGGAGGGAGGGAGAGGGAAGGGGAGAAGGGCTGCAGTACGCATGCCAAACTTCTCCCAGAGGCCAGGTAGGAGGCAGAGTCCTATATGGACTCTGCTATCCTCCTGGTGGGCAGTTTTTGGGACTTTGGGGGGGGACTACAGGAGAACCCTATGGAGCTAGGATGTTAGGTAAGGATTAAACTACACTACATGGTAGGGCCAGTAGTTGGGGGGATTATAGTTTTGGGGGTGGACATGCCCTTTAAATATAAGCAGGCCCAAAACAGAACCCAGAGACAGACTCTTTAACCTTTATAGCTAATGCTTCATTTTCCCTATATACAATTTAAATCCAATGCCCAATTCATGTACAAAATGAATTTCAAGACCAGTGACCTTATTTTGTACATTATTTGCCTGTCTGACAACATATGAAAAGCCACATAAAGGGAAACTATTTTGAAAGAAATACTTGTCTTCACCTCAAAGGGCATGTCTACCACTCCTGAAAACAATTATCAAGTAACAGAGCACCCCACAAAACCCAGGCTCCGTTTTATTCACATTTACCAAAGATTCACCTAGACTGTGTATAGAACCTTATAAACCCACAATCCATCGCTGGAGATCCCAGTTACTTCCTGGTAATGGCCATCAGTCTTGGACATGACCGTGATGTCAATCCAATGGCTGATGGTCAATACTGAACGAGCCTCTGCTTCTGCTGCTCTAATCGGCGATGGATCGTGGGTTTGTTAGGTTCTTTGCACAGTCTGGGAGTATCTTTGGTACAGTAAATATGAGTAAAACAGAACCTGGGTTTTGGGGGGGTGCTCTGTTATATACTAAATTTTTGCAGGAGGGGTGGACATGCCTTTTAATTTATAATTGAATACGTGTAATAAACACTTATTCTGAGTTACCGATCCTCTTACACTTCATTTATGTATATAAATAGTTAATTGCCGTTCTTAATGGAAAGTAAAGAAGCATCAGATTTACTTCACCTTGGATGAAAATCATGGAACTCCTCGGTGGTGTAATATCCTTATAATACACTGTAGGTAGCATATTTTCCCTAATAAAATCTATATTAATAAGTATATACTGACCACTGGCCAGTGAATATGCATGTGTAGATGCATGTGGAAGTTGGGAGCAGTGTACAGTCTGCAGAGCAGACCTACAATTGCCTGTCTAATTTAATTATTATCTTATTGTGATAAAACACAAATCCCATTATTTAAAAACTTTTGAAAGTAATTAATAAACATGGCAAGACAGCTTATCTTTAACCAGCAGGTGGTCAGTGTGAACTAATCATTGCTATTAGCACAGTCTGGAGCCCATTAGGGAGAATTAAAGATGTAAAACTTTCCTGCCATGTCAAGACCAGTCAACAGCTATGAAAATCACTTGTGCAAAAAAGTCAGTTAGGTCAAGGTATATTAACTACTAGTTCTGTTAAAAGGTACAAGATTGAACAAGTTTTAAGGGTACAGAGCAGCACTTTATGCACTTTTTGTGCACACCCCAGTGTGTGTTTTACACAGCCTTAGTGGTTCCTGTGTTTAATCCCAAAAGATTTGGGCTTTATGCAGTTCACTCAATCTCAAAGCAATACACGTCAAAGGATATGTAAACTGAGCCAAATCATTTTTTAACTAATCATACAGTAATTAGGATAAATTACAACCAATCTTAAATCTGCTTTTTATTTTTCTTCTCTGACCTTCCTATACCTTGTTTTTTACCTCTGGGAGTTTTACTTTATAAAGAGGGCAGGGCACAGCTAGTCAGTAAAGAACTGTCAATCACCCAGCCCCTCCCCCTGGCACAACATGTAAAACTATCCATTCCATAAAAGTAAAGCTTATTTCTCTGTCACTGCCAGTGGCGTAGCTACAGACTTATGGGCCCTGATGCAAAATTTGCGTATGGGCCCTCACAAACACAAATTGGCACTGCAAACCAAATAATCATTGCTAAAATGCTTTGTAAATAACCACTGGTAAAATAGTTGGCACAAAGACTGGTTAAATGCTTGGCATGCAGACACTGATAAACTGGTTGGGAAACTGGCACTGCGCAGAGCCAGGCACTGGTTAAATGCTTGGCACACAGACAATGGTAAAAATGCTTTGCACACAGACCACTGGTAAATCAGTTGGCACACAGACTGGTAGTTTTGGAACCTTAGAACAAAATGGGGCCCCCTTGTTGGCAAGGGGCCCTGGTGCGGTCACATCCCCTGCACCCCCGGTAGCTACGCCCCAGGTCACTGCATGGCTAATTGATTCAGCATTAAGATCAGGAAAGGGAATAAGCATTATCTGTTTCTCTGTGCTCTTTCTGTGCAGATAAACCAAATCCTGCAGTTAGCTGCTGTCTGTGTTAAGCTGGGTACACACCATACAATAATTCGGCCCGCCCGCCATTTCAGTGTTTTGTTCGGTCGGGCCGAATTATTGTATGGCAGCTCGGACCGATCGGCAACCGTTCCTTCATCCAAATCAGTCAGAAAACCATGACCAGTCGTGTCGGTCGCGGTAACTGTTGGACGTGGCTGCTTTTGCCAAGACCAACAGTCCTTCCTCCTGGCCGACCGGTCGAAAGTCTCGAACGGTTGGTCAGGAGGAAAAATTTAATTGTGTGTACCTAGCTTAATTTAAGTCCCAATGTAGCAGTGTAGTTAAAGAAATCAATTACAATGCCCCCCCCCCCCACACACACACAGATACACATTCAAACTCCTACAGCTAAAAGAAAATCTTACTTGATTTAAGCAGTTATTACAGTTCCCAGTGCTGCTTACCTTCCCATAGCACAGCAGGTTTACTTTCACTATAACACAAAATCACTGGATGAATGCTATTGGCTGTAGTGAGGCACAGATCACCTCCACTGCACATGCTCCACACTCCATTTTGCCTCAGTTTTGGGAGGGGGTGGAGACATGCATACTAACTAGGAGTGAGCTGAACAGGACATGAGGAGATCTAGTAACAGGGAGCACTGTGAGCAAAAAGGGATAAGGTTCCTGACAGCACTAAAAATATAGTAAAGGATAAAGGCAAGTCATTTTTTTCAGTTTAGTGTCCCTTTAAGTTAAAGGGTATATCTATCCCCAAAATTACATGATATTCAGATTGAATACTTTCACTGCCCAAAACTGCAAAAGCTAATTATACAGCCCAATCCCCACATCCGGTACTAAAAAACTCCTTTCAATTCCTGATTGAGCCATGATGTATGATGTCATGACCAATGACTAATGAGCTACCAGGAATGGAAAGCTCATCTGAGCATGTCTTAAAGCTCTGAGCTTTCCCTTCTCTCAGCAAATTGCCTGCATGTATCCTGCTGAATAACTAGCTTTGTGTGGAGTTCTGGGCAGTGTACAGTGATCTTAAGATTTTTGAGGCTTCTCTATCAGAATATCACATATCATTTTGGTGGGTGGACATTTTGATTATTGCGTGGAATCTTGGCAAAGTAATTATACCAGCACATAAATATAACATTTCCACCTAAGGGGCTGATGCAGTAAGAGGTGGAAAAGTTCGCCTGGGCATTTAATTTGCAATAAACAATTAGATAATAGTTTTTTTACTGGGTAACGGCAGTTAGATAACTCTGATTGGTTGTTGTAGATTAATAGCACCGCTAAACTTTTGCTCTTCTTATTGCATCATCCCCTTATCTACCTTGTAAGGTAGTGCCTAATTCAAATCTGAATGAAAACTTTATGAAACAAGAATAAGAGAGCTATCCGCTATCAGTAATAATGCTGTCCCCTCTAAAATGGGAAAGTCAGTAGTGTACTAAGATGGTTTAACATAATGGTTTCTATTAACTCATTTAATGATGGTTTGCTCACCTTTAGGCTGGGTTCACACCAGCAAATATTTTCGGCCGACCGACCGATCCACTGCACTATCAGTTGGTCGGCCCTATCGATCATTCGTATGAACTGTCGGCCGTGGCCATTATTGCCACGACAGACAGGCATTTGTCCCGGCCGAGTGTTCGCTCTTAAAGAGCGCTTGTTCGGGACAAATAGTCCCTTCTTGTGTACCCAGCCTAAAAGAGAGAGTGGTGCTGATATAAGTACTATAATATACATTAAAATGGAGTTTAATGGAGAAAATGTTAAAATCTTCTCTTTAGTTTCACTGAAAACTGGGGGAGGGTGAATTATACCCTCCAATGATACAAGGCACAACTCCAGCAGGCACTGTAACCACACATCAAGGTCATCAAGATTACTCTTTTTTGTTGGTGGTGGAGTACTGGCACTAATTTAGAAAATAGTGGTTGGGGATGCTACCAATTCTGGGCCCTGTCATAGGAGCATTGTTGAGTTGGGGTGCCCCCAAGTCTGGATCTTAAAGCTTAGGACATCAGGGCCCTTAGGTTTAAAGCTACACACTGATGTAAAGACCCACAAAATTCAGTATTTGCTACTGTATACTGGTCCTGCTAAACACGGCACAGTTCATTCCTATTACTGGAAATATATTTTCAGACAAAGGTATAAACAGAAATCATATAAAAAGATGTCCAGATGTTTGAAAACTACTACAACTCCCAACATTCCTCTGCAGCAGAATGCTTGTAGGGAAATGCTGGGAGTTGCTGGCTAGAGGTTTAAAATAAAACACAGCTTGTGCTGGGAATTGTACAGCACCTTTATCATTAGATGAAGTTGTGAATGATCATATGAAAAGAAAAAAAAAACATGGAGCTTTAGATGTGGTGCAGACGACAGAAATATATTGGTTTAGACATGCACAGCTGCTAAGCCTAAAATAATCACAGCAGGCTGCAGGTAATTAATAAAGTGTATTTCCTGTGCAAATAAAAATCCTTTTTAAGGGCACGGCCACACTGCGCCGCAATCACTCGCAAATTTTTTCATTTGAGATATGAAATGGCATGCGATTGCACTTTAAAAAGGTGATCGCATGAGATTGCGTATCACAAACGGAATTGCATGCGTTGCCTCGATTGCTGTGTTAGGGGAAAAAAACGCATGCGCAATCGCGATAGTGTGCCTAGCCTTAAGAGGCAAACACACAATATACTTTATTCTAAACTCAGCTTAATGATATATTTATAAATACTAAGCTAGCAGTGTTGCACACGCTTGGAATAAACACCTTGCAGAACAAACCAATTGAAATGTGGGTACAAAACTACTGATTGGTAATTTTATTATTTCTGTCATCTCCATGTGACCACAATGGGTGTATTATACTTGCTGTCAGTTCTGTATCAACAATTCATAGAAATATAAATCCAGGAATGTGTTGTTTTGTGACATTTACTTCTCAGTTAGATGTGATATATGTGTTTCCAAAAGCTAATAATGGCAATATGTGGCAAGTAAAAGGTTCATTAGTTCCTTCAATTCTTTCCGCAGTGTAAAGTACAAAGAACTTTGGCAAGCTCAGCATAGAGAAAACATTGTTATTATTGAGCTTTCAGGATCAAAGGTCATAAACGTCAAGCTTAGAACAGAATATCATACATGCTATGTCATTAGGATTTCACATGTATTAATCAATTACTGCAGAACTGGCTAGGAATCTGCACACATTCGGTACAAAGGAAAGTTCATTCACATTCATGATATGGAGCGTGCAATGAAAAAGATGGTTATTTATGCGGTTTTCCTTCAAGGTAAGAACATGTTCAAAAGGCATGTGATGCAGTTAAATAGTAACAAACAAAAGGGCTTACTGAAGTTTGAATGGTAAATATTGTATGTATGTACAGTATGTATGTATAATTTTATTTACATAGCGCCACTTGAGTACGCAGCGCTGTACATTATAAAATACAGAGTATTCAAACAAGGGTATAAGTGCAAACCAAGTGCAAATTCAAGGTTAAGAATACACATATATATATCTATCCCTTATATTATATAAATAAATTTATAAATTCATGGGGAATACATTGGGTTTTTCGGAGGTACTATGTTGGTGGGGGTAGGTAAAAGTAAGGGACAGTGTTTATGTGTTGTTTAAGCACTAAATAGATAGTTATATCAATATTAACAAATATTTAGTAATGGCATTAAAGTATATAGAAATGTAAATAAGGCAAAATATATAAATAAATAAAGTACTTGCATAGTCCCCACTCCTGTTTTGTAATGGAATCTTCAAAATGGAGTGTTTAGCCACACCTCTGGAAGTTTGATATGGAGGCAATGTAAGCTTAAAAAGGAACATATTTTTCACTTCCCTTTTAGTGTTGTATCCGATGGTGTGCTTAATATTAGATTGATAGCAGTGTTAGTAGGAAGCTGCAAGACTTTCAAGACATTCACCCCACCCCACCCCTCCCCTCTCAATAGAAAAAAAGGAGAGCTGCTGTTTGCTGGACAGGAAGTGATATCTATATATGACAGGGGGACTGAAAGGAAAACATTTCCATGCCCACTTCTCTGAGACAATGAAGTTAATTTGTTAATCGTTTATTACATTATTTAAGCAATAGACCCCATAGAAGCCATGAACCTGTGTCTTGAACTGATAAAATGTAATAAGATTGAAACATGAAAGGATAGTCTGGGTTCTTTATAGGACCTCGGATTTACTAATAGTGATCCCTCTCTAACAGAATCTCTGGTGACAGCTGTGATTTAATGGGGAGGGTGAGTATTTAAAGACAGATTGATAACTTTAATTATAGAATGATCCAATGGATCTCCTATTGATCTATTATTGGTTGGGAATTTAAGGGGGAAGATTGATTCAAGTTTTGCAGAACAGTATTATTTCACTGTGGGGTTTCTACTGAACTATAACACTCTATATAATGTTACAATAAATAGATCAAGAATAGAGATGGACCGGATCATGGATCTGAACCCGGTTGTGCAGCGGATTTCCGTGATTCACGAAGTTTGCGGATTTTTGTTTGAAAATTTCAAGGAATTTTTGAACAGTAATTTACTGTAAATAGTTTTGGGACCTGGGAAATGGTCTGGGGAAAAGACAATTATATTCTTTCTTTCTTTTTTTAAAAGAATCTGATTTTAACTAATTCTAATTGGTTACAATTAGATTTTTTTTTTTAGAAAGAATCTTATTGGTATACCAACCAATCAGATTCTTTTCCAATCAGAATTGGTTACAATCAGATTCTTTCATAAAGCATACCAATAAAATTATTTCTAAGGCTGAGTAAACATGCGAGCGATTGCTTGGCCGGGACAAAGGACTGTCAGTCGCAGCAATAGTGGCCACCGTCGACAGTGAGTGTGACCGATCGTGCGGTCCCATAGGGAACTGCATGATCGGCTGTGACTCACTGTGATCGGGTACCGATCACCTGTTCGGGCGATTCTTGAACCAACATATTTCCCACTGTGCGATTCTTGACCCACATATTTCCCACTGTGCACCAACGGGAACACTTTTGCTAGTATATAATATATATAATAAGTGAGGTGTGCCTTGACATATTAGGAAAGAGATCCCTGCCCCAAAGAGCTATAGATTTCTCATAGGAGGAAATAAAGATCATTTCAGAGTTAAGAGTTTATATAGTATTCAGGTCATCAGGGGGATTCATTTTTAGTATTCAGCAGCCTTTTTGGTCCAACTTGTTACCATTGTGGCCTTTATGGTGCTTATTCACTTCCATTTTATGTAATTAAAAAAATAGGATCGCCTTTAAATTTGCCTTTGCAATCCTCTCAATTAATGCAAGTGTCAGAGTGTTAATAACCTGTGCGTAGGATTAATAATGCTTACAGATATTTTGAGATTCACACAAAATGTACAGAGCTAAAAATTAAAGGAGAACTATAGTGTGTATAATTAAAAAAAAAAAAACACAGTAAGGTTGGGTTCATACTAGGTTCATCTCACCAATGCGGGGAACATCGCACTTTCCCCTGCGATATCGCATAGCTGTGTCCATTGATGTCAATGGCCAGGGGTTTCTCTTTAATGAGGTAATATGAGCAAAATGCTCAGGGCGGCGCCCCTGTGAAATAACAGAGAGGCGGCAGGCAGAGCTCACTTAAAATCACGGGTGCGTGACCGTGTGCACGCTCGTTGACCCAAAACTTTCCCCTTTGCACTAACTGCTGCCTTCATGCAGGCCCTGCTCTGATTGTCATAGTGTAAGTGGGTTAATTATCTGTTTGTGCAGAGTTGGGCACATCTTATTTTCAACATAGTTTGGGTGATCTGGGCATTAGGACATGTCTGTGTGATCTGGGCATTAGGGCATGTTATATGTACCAGTGTATTTGATCTGGGCAATAGGGCATGTTATAAGTACCTATCTGTGTGAGCTGGGCAGGAGGGCAACTCAGGTAGATTAGTTAGGGCCCTGCTGAAAGAATCTACCTTGACATGGTGGCAGGCTTAGAAATTTTTGGGAGAAAAATCTTTTATTCTACGGGAATTATGGTGTGGATAAATGTCTTTTTGAGGAACTGTATAAATAGTATAGTATAGTATTTGAAGTTGAATAAAGACATACGTCCATCCAGTCCAACCCATCTAGCAATATCCTCATTTCCTGCCTAACTGTTGATCCAGAGGAAGGCAAAAAACCCACCAAATTTATGAAGGGGAAAAAAATTCCTTCCTTACGCCAAGTGGCAATCGGAAATTTCTCTGGATCAACTCTACTTTATGTTTCAATAGCAGTAACTTGCAACATTCCTTGTTTGCAGAAACTCATCCAGCTTCATTTTGACCAATGAACCTGCCATAACAATGTCCACTGGAAGACAGTTCCATAGCTTTAACGTTCTCACAGTGAAAAACCCTTTCTGAGCTTGAAGCCTAAACCTTTTTTCTTCAAGTCTTAAGGGATGTCCTCGTGTCTTCTAACATGTTCTATTGGTGAACAATGCCCCAGATAGTTTATTGTATGGCCCGTTAATGTATTTATACACAGTAATCATATCCCCACACAAGCGTCTTTTCTCCAGCGTACATAATTGTAACTTTTCCAGTCTCTCTTCATATTCAAGCTCCCCCAATCCCCTTTAATTTAGTTGCCCTTCTCTGAATCCTTTCCATTTAAAAGATGTCCTTTTTTTACATGATTCCAAAATTGCACTGCATATTCCAAATGAGGCCTTCCAATGCTTTGTAAAGAGGGAGAATAACATTTTCCTCCCTTGAATCCATACCTCTCTTTATACAAGACAATACCATGCTGACTCTGGCTGTTGCCGCCTGGCACTGCTTGCTACCTTTAAGTTTGTTATCCACCAAAACTCCAAGATCCCATTCCAACAGTGATTCACTTACCACAGAGCCATTTATAGTATTAGTAGCACAAGGATTTTTAAGTCCAAAATGCGTCACCTTACATTTATCAACATTGAATTTCATCTGCCACTTAGCATCCCAATGTGACAATCTATCTAGATCCCCCTGCAACGATTGCACATCCTTTAATGGTCGACAAAGTTTTGAGTTGTCAGCAAACACAGAAACCTTGCTGACAATACCCACTTACAAATCATTAATAAATAGATTAAAGGGCATGTCCACCCCAAAACTAAAATTTGACCCCTTATAGGCCACATTAAGTTTAAAACAAGCCTTACCTTACATTTCTGCTCAAAATGGTTCCCCTGCTGTGCCCCTCCAAAGTCCAGGAAACTGCTGTGTAGAAGCAGTGTGTGCCTGAGTCTGCCTCATCCTCATCAAGGTTTGAGGATGAGGCAGACTCATCCTCATCCATTTACAACTACTCTCTGCATCCTATTCATTAACCAATTTTCTATCCAAATTTGACTCCCCAGACCAACAGACCAACAGACCTTAGCTTATACATTATTCTGCTATGGGGGACTGTATCAAAAGCCTTTGCAAAATCCAAGTAAACTACATCTACTGCTCTGCCAGAGTCAAAATTTCAGTAGTAGGTTAGGTACATATGGACAGATATTTTGGCCCAGCCTACTGTTTGGCTCTATAAACTAATTGGACACGCTGGAATATCATCAGTCAAAGTGAAATAACAGTGGCCTCTTTTTGGCACAACCAATCGTGTGGTCATTAGTAGACTGTGTGATCAGCCAAAATTTACCAACATGTCTGATCGAACTTTTGTCTGAAACATTGCCTAAATTTCATGAATTTCATACACTTACCCTGTATTGCACAGTTTGTAAAATATGGTTCCAAGCAGTTATGTTGAATGCACCCTTGCTTTCTATGTCTCAAATTAGAAATAACACGGCCCAATTTTTCTTTCCCCCACCCCTCCCCACATTAATTTAGGAGTGCTGGGTGCTCCTTTTGTATCAGAGGAAGCTGCAACTCAGTTCTTAAGACTTAAAAGACAAGCATTTTCACAACATTTTTGGGAGCCAGAAAATGTATCTACATTAACAGACCAGGTGAGTTGCAGGAAATCTTTAAATGTTTGTTTTGAGTGTAATTTACAATCTATCCAATATATTCGTAAAAAAAAACCTTATTCAGCCAATATTTTTGTTTTATAAAAATGGGTATTGTTTGTTTTGCGGTAATAAAGTAGCTAATTCTTAGGATTAAAATATAATACATTACATAACGGAGCTGAATTATAACCAGTGGAATATATCCTTTATAATGCTCATATAGCTACATAGCAGAGTAACTATTATAAACTTCAAAAACACTGTTGTTCCCACAATGACTGTTGCTTCCATTTTCTTAATTTACTACTTTATTTCCCAGTTCCCAATTTTCTAAATAGAAACTGTGGTGTATTTAAATAAATAAACACCTAAAGTGTCCCTTATATACTGTACGTAAAACAAGGATGTCATCTCAAGCTAAAAGGGTAAACAGAATCCACGATTCAATGGATTAAAGTAAAATTATTTTACTGTAGACTTTCATATTACAGTAGGGGTGCATCCCCTTAATTTTATTTCATTTTTGTTTTCATTTCTCTTGTATTAATGTTTTTCTTCAAAATATGCAGAATATCAGCTTCTTTAAAGGGGAACTGTGGTCTCCAAACAAGTTAAGTTTAAAGCCATCAACCACCTTTCTATGTGCTCCACAGCCCAAGATATACAGAAATGACTGACCATAAAGTTAATGGGTGGGAGACTGACTTGTGACATTCCTGTGGTTTCTCCTGCACAGTGCCACCAGCGAGCACAGCCTCAGACTCCCTCAGTGTGTGAGGGAGACAGGAAGTCCCTCCTCCTCTCTGCTGTGTGAAGGACCTGCAGCTGCAGAGAAGGTAAGGGAATCTACAGCCCTTCTTTCTCACTATGTGAAAACAGCCTTTTCAGGCAGAGTTCTCACTCTGGGCGGGGGTGTTTCTGAGACACCTGCGAGTGGGTGGGGCCACAACACCCACGGGTGGGCGGGGCCACAGGACCTGCGAGTGGGCGGGGCCACATGGGGCTGTAAGATAATGGGCCATGGGGGGCCTGCAACTGGAGGTACTATGGGGTCCATGAGTGGGAGTGACCAGGGGGACTGCAAAGGGAAGGAGGAGACACAGGACAAATTGACTGACAGTTTCAAAGCAGGAAGTGCAGGGGACCTGGTGATGCTGCTGCCATATCACACACAAAAATGTAAATATCTTCAAAACTATGATAAATAAACAATGGAAATAAATTGAAAAAAATTCTCAGGGAGCAATTCCTATCAATTTACCTCAATTTACCTAAAGTCATTTTTGGACCACAGTTCCCCTTTAATATGTATGAAATATCGTACAGAAGTGGGAAACAATCAGATTTTTGGTTTTGAGTTATATTAATTCAAGTTGACAGTGATTCTATTGTTTGTGAAAGGGTGCATACGGATGTATGATTCACATCAGCAATGTTGATAGAAAACAGCACCATAATGTGTAAATGAAAAGCTAAATCTGGAAATATTAATAATCACCATTTGCTCAATATTAAGAAACCCAATGTTTTTAATACATATAAATATAAATCAAAACTGAACACCAGGTAGAATATTAACACCTAAGTTATGCAAATAAAATTTGTACCTTATGAAATAAGCAACGTAGACATTTTAAAGCCCTTTGTCAATTACATTAAGAATTTATAATTGCAAACAAGGGAGCACACAAGTTTCCTGATGTAATAACAGGAAAGGTAAAGAATTTGAATAAGAGAACAAATAAAGCTGTTTTCCTTGTGTGCTTCTCAGTATCTTTTACCTTACCTTTTGCTTCTTGGTCTGGGATACAATGGAAGACTTTAACCCACACAATCAATTCTCACTAGAATCCACATGGAACCATAAAATGTTTGTGCATATAATTTTTTTCATTTGGCCCAAATATCTAAAAATCCTAACACTATATTGCTCTCTGTTTTGAGGCGCTACTCTGCTGATATCATGTGAAAACCTGAAGAAGCTGAAATACCAGTGTATTTGAGCTGTATAGTTTGCATATTTGACATATTTGTATATCATCTTCTCCATTCAACCTAAAGTCTGTTTGGTTAGTTTTATATAAAATACTAATAACTGACACATTTACCTTAGCCCTGTTGATAATGAGAAATCATACCAGCAAAGTGCCCCTCACTATTCTTGCCCCATTTTTGGGCCTGGCAAGCCAGCCAATATGCACAGTCTGCCAAGTGAAGACAGCACTGGAGCAGACTAGTGTAGCACTTTAAGAATTTCTCACTATGTGCTATATTCCCAGGGGTTAATTAAGGTCATTGATAACTACCTGATTTTTTTATCTATATATATACATATATAAAGCATCTGATTTAGGGCAACAGCCACACAGCTTCTTTCCTTCACATTTTTATTTTTTAAATTCTTTATTTTAGGCTGCACAGACATTGAATAATTTTAAACATTCTGCAGAATATTACATAGGCACAGTGATAGATGGTTTCAACACAGGCTCATCTGCAGTTGGGTAAGTCTGTATTATTTAGGGTAATGGATTGCCTAAAATGTCCTGTCCTCTTTCTAAATTAAATCAGAAAAATGTACATGACCGATATCCAGTAATATTTTCAATCATTAAAAGGATGCCTGCTATTTGAAGTATATAATGTGCCATTTTAATTATTTGCGTTGTTGGAAAATATAAATAATTCACTCGTTATCAGTTCCTGTGAGCGAAGTGCATAAAATATGTAGGAGAGATATAATTTTCCATCAGAACCTTCATATGCATTTTTTTCCTTTGATGCAGAGATTGGGTAGCCTCTTCGTAATTGCAAATTAAGAAATAGATATAACACATTAAGAAGTTCTTAATTATGTAGTTTTTAAATTGGACCGATGGTTGCTTCTATATTGCTTATCTAATATCCAGTATCTTGTTAAAAACATTAAACACCATCATCATTTAAATGTCAGTAGGCATCTGAATAACACTGTACATCTTACTGATATTTTATTTATAAATAATTGCTGCCTGTATTGTATTTTAGACAACAAACATTATGTGTTTCTAGAAAATTTAGCAGATACAGCATATATACAAGAAATACATTGTATTTTTTATTAGCATTCTCCAAAGCAAAACAAAAAACAAACATTTCCCACACAGCATGAAAACTCATACTCAAAACAGATAGGGAACATCTATCAAATTAAATCCTCTCCTTGTTTTATGAATCCATGACCTTTTTTAAACCTAATTATGGTTTAAAAGTTTCCCTGTGCTATTATGCAGTAACAAATCACATGTTAGCAAATGATTTCTAAAGCAGGCCATACACATGCAATTTCCAAACAAATTTTTATTAACCCCACCACAAGATGGGGTTTAGGAAAACAATTTTGCCTGACCTAATGGAAAACAGAATTGGGTGAACTATCAATTCTATGTATGGTCTGTTTAAAGGGACACTATACTGAAAAAATTGCCTCATCTTAATCTATAATTGAATACATGTAAGTAGCACTTACTCTGATTTGCGTGTGTTGCTGCATGCCTTCAATTCAAAGAGGTAAGTATAGCTAAACACCCTAAAACAGGTGCACCTGAGTCTCCTACTCAGGCAAAATGGTGTAACTAAAGGAGACACCTTCAAAGGAATAAACAATTAAATCAATTAAGTGCACAGTGAATGTTGGAGCTGGAGAAAGGAATAAACCAGAACATACAAAATAAACCCACAAATATTTATAACAATAAATGGATAAATAGAAGTATCCTACAGAGCTGTCCAGCTCAAAATATCCTAAAACCCCTGACTAAAAACCAGTAGAAAGGCATGGTAGTAACAGTAATGACAATATAAAATACTAAACGTTCACAGTACTAAAAAGTCCAAAGACTAAATCATATATGGCACCAAGTCCATCCTTGTAGCCCCTTTCTTTTGATCCAAGGAGTAGAAAATGAACAAGAAAATTATCGAATGTGTGCACATATACAAATCTCAAATAACCCGGTAAAGTACAATGCAATGTGGAGTACACCATACATCACCGTTCCGCCTCTATATGCAATCAGGAGTAGTCAACTGGAGTTCCTCCGATCCCCTGTGCAATATATATAGATCTCTGTCCGTGGCCACAGGCTCTTGGGATCCTTGCAGATCCCAGAGTTACAGAGTAGCTGTAACTCTGTAGTGTCGATTCCAGGCTCCCTGTTACTGGCAGGACACGTATCTATAGTATGTGCTCCAACAGCATAAAAAGTGCCGGGTACCAGCATCACCACTACGTGTTTCACTCCAATGGAGCATTCTCGGGTAGTTCAATCCAGCACGCATTTTGTTTAGGAGCAGTATGCCCCCTCCCTCTTTTAACCACTCCCACTTCCATCCGACCTGACTTTTCCCACAAACCAACTGTCAAGCCTGCACACAGCATACAGCATTCCAACTGTCAAAACTCTGTCACCATTCCAGCTACAGTAAAACTACTCACAGAAGAATAGTTTTTGAGAGCAAGGAACTTGATTGACAGCTGAAATATAAGAAGTTTTAGATTGGATATCTAAAGAAATAGGTGGCAGATCAACAAAAAAAATGATACAGTGGTGGTTGGGAAAAATTATAGTTTCCAGTTATGGTCAATTTAAAATAACCTATTTTTTGGTATAGATGCCCTTTAACTGTAGAAAATCAGTAAAGTCTTCACATCTGATTGGTTGCTGCAATTAACTATGAACAATGGTGTTAATTCCACAGCATATGGGGATTTATACAGCATACAATAAATAATCTTAAAAAGCAACTTAAATAAATCAGTAGGGAAAGCAACTGCTAGTTAGGGAGGTACCATATTTTTTACTGGTGCAAAGTAGCAGGACCACACAACGTTTCCGTTACAATGCCTTTATTTAAAGGCATTGTATTTATTTAAAGGGCATGTTCACCCCCAAAACTATAATTTTTTCGACTACTGGCCCCACTCTGTAGTGTATAAAAATCCTTACCTTACATCCCAGCTCCAAATGGTTCTCCTGTAAAGTCCCTCCAAAGTCCAACAGGAGCCTGGCCACCAGGGAAATTGTTTCCGCCTCTGTGTTGTCCTCTCAGAGGTTTTTGGCTTGCTCAGAGCAGCCCTTCACTCCCTCCCTACCTCTCCCTCCCATTTTGCTCTCCCTCCCCCTAGTGTAAAACCCCTTTGGCAGATAGTAGGGCTAGTTCCCCCCAGCCCCAACCGCTATATTATATTTTCCAGAAACTCCCCCACACTCTACTTACCTTACCTCTCTCCCCCAAAGGCTGGTAGCCGTGTCCGTGATTAGCTGCCTCTCAGCCAATCAGGGACTCAGCTGCCGGTCAGGTCCCCTGTTTGCAGTTTCATGCAAGCAGAAGGCCGGGAAGTGCGGCAGAGAAGAGAGGGAAGGTAAGTAACAATTGGGGGAGTTTCTGAAAAATATAGCGGTTGGGGCTGGGGGAACTAGCCCTACTATGTGGCAAAAATGACAAAAAGGAGTGGACCTGCCCTTTAAATGTAACGTTCAGTGGAAAATATTATTATTATTAAAATTCTTAGTTTATATTATTGCATACCTAGTAATTATACATATTCTCTACCATTTTGAAAAATCAGTTGAATTTATACCTCTTTCTGTTCCCTACTGTTGACATTAATGAGCTGACATTTCAGGTTCTGTAGCAGTCCTTCTTCTTCCCAGAATGCACACTACCTTGTAATGTTCCTAACAGTCATTTCTACTGATTGGCTGTTGGATGGGTCAAACATGGTCAGATCTATACTGAGCAACTGAATCAACTCAGGCACTGGGTCATGGGCAAGACCATAACGGTCTCTATAAGGGGTCCTGCAAACAGGAAGTCAGTATTTCGGTTTCTCTTATTTATACACAGACAAATTGCTGAATGGGCAGTTTAAGGTCATTGGGATGGAAAAATACTGCTATGCCAGAGTCTTAATTTCCACTTACTTCCTCAAAAAAACCAAGCAAGTTAGTTTGACAAGATCTATTCCTCCTAAATCCATGCTGGTTACTACTTATAATGTCAGTCCTTGAAACATACTCTAGAACATGTTCCCTTATTAAACTTTCCAGTATCTTCCCCACCACTGAAGTTAAACTTACAGGCCTGTAATTACCCGGCTGTGAACGACTACCCTTTTTGAATATTGGAATAACATCAGCATTTTTCCAATCCAGAGGCACACTTACATTTATTCAATTATAGATAAAGATGAGGCAAAGTAATTTTTTCAGTATATTGTCCCTTTAAGAAGGAGAAGTGGAGTTGAAGCAACTTTAAGGTAACGTGTATTGGAGTCATACGAGAGGCGCTCACTCTTCTCGTGTCCGTGCGTGCACGTTTGCCGGTCAAGTGAAATTTTTTTGAGGTGTACATATCCTTTAATATTTTCCTTTACTCTTGTCATTGTATATGTATAGTTTAAATCCCTACTTACTCATACATTCTAAACATTGCATTTTATTTGTCCAGTCATACATTGTTTCAGAAAAGGGTTAATTACCTAAAATTCCAGGAAAGACTGCAGAATCTGTCAATTAAATATCTTTCAAAATCATCTTGTTTCTCAATAAATAATATTTCAGTTTTTTATTTCTTCCCTTTTTCAACTTAGGAGTGAAGTAAGACATTACATCAATTATCTGTGGACAACTAAAGATGAAGCAAAACTATCCAATTAGACATCTAACAGAATACTGCAACCTACAGATATAAATTATACGGTCATTAATTAATTAAATGCTGGTATTCTGTATAAATGTGTTAAAATACTGTAAGCTGTGATAAGTAATTAGGACAAATTTGAATGCAAAAGAAAAATGTCAGTGTTTTTTTAATTAAATAATATGATGTGTAGAACATTTGAGACTACTGCTCCTATTCACCTTGAGCCGCAGTGCTGCAGGAATGGGTTTAATTCACGATAACCGATTCCCAATCTGTTACTGTGACTTTAAACCCCTTCTTGAGGATCAAAATGATATAGCTATTTATGCCAGCTAATAGCTGCACCAGCCACACAACCGCTGGTGAAACTATGTAAGGAAAATATACCCAGAGCAGCCGCGGCTATGGGTAAACCTCCCTTTATGTGTGTAAAGGTGTCCATACACTACTTACTTACCTAGTTGACATTTAACAATGTGTATGTGTACCTCAGGGTTTCTTTTTGTTCTGCCCATATGCTAACCATTTATATGTTGTTAAAGGATTTCCATGTTTCATACTGATGTGGCTTCATTTTTCTGATTCAGCTTATAGCCAATTAATAAATAAAATGCAATTACAAGAGATGAAGACAAATTCTGCATCAGGGGATATGATGAAAGGACCATTAAAACCCAACTTGAATAAACTTGAGAAAGAAGCATTCAAAGAAAGGGTTAACACACTGGACTCTAGCCCAATAACTGGGGGGATGATTAATATTCCATTTAGAGTGCCATAGCTTACGAGATCAGTGGGATAGTATTGTATATTTGAAGTTGAATAAAGACATACATCCATCTAGCCCAACCTACTCAGCAATACCCACGTTGACCCAAAGGAAGGCAAAAAAGCAAAACAGTATGAAGGGGGTTAAAATTCCTGACTCCAAGGGGCAATCGGAAAAATCACTGGATCAACTCCAAAATTATGTATCAATACCAGTAACATGCAACATTTTTTTTTAGAAACTCATCCAACTTTTTTTTAAACTATCCAATGAACCTGCCATCACCACTTCCAATGGTTGTGTGCGGGATTCTTGTGTGTTTTTCGTTTGCGCGTGCGTTACCAAAACGCGAACTGACGTGCAATCGCATGCACTTTAGAAATCGCAGGAATTTCGAGTTCAAATTTCGCGGCAAGTCCAGCCCTAAAATGAAAACTTACATACAGGTAAATCACCCCCCAAAACCCTAAACTGTAATAGTTTGAAATCTGAAGTCTAACTTGAAATCCTGCACAATGTCCTGTTAGCTCTGTTTCTGCTTCCTGGTTCTTTAAGTTAGCAACTGTCAGTTATGGATTTGACAGTTGACATCACAGTCAATGACTGAATGTTAATCCCCTGTCTGCCTCTTCTGAGCATGCTCAGTCTCAGAACAGGCTCAGTACAGGTTTATAAATTGCTCAGTTTCCAATAAGGCATCCAGAAGCATAGCAGGCATACAGTAATGATTTCATAGGACAAAGTATCAATATATATCAACATATTTTAAAGAGGCCATTCTATCTAAAAGATGTTTTTATGAGGGTGGAGTTGTCCTTTAAGCTCTGCCAGTCCCTTTATTCATTTAGTTGCTCTGAACCCTTTTCATTTCCAAGATGTCCTTTTTGTACACAGGATTCCAAAACTGCACAGCATATTCCAAATGAGGTCTTACCAATGCTTTGTAAAGCGGGAGATTAACATTGCCTGACACTGCTTGGCCATTTATAGTATAAGCATCTGACCCCGAGATATTGTAAAAAAGATAATTACAGCATAATAAAGTATGATTTCCCCAGCTATAAGTAAAAAGGGGTGGGGTTTGTGGGTATGGCCTATCTTAAGAGGTGGGCTTAAAGACACCAGGCTGTTTGTGCCTATAGGCTGCCTAATATTAGGAGTGAATGATTTTCCAAATTTCATTTACAAGAGTATAAAGATTCCTCCTATTATTGACCACTCTGCTTTATAAACTGTTTTATTAATTTGGCTTGAAAAAGCCTAATTCCTGTTCTTTCAATTTCTTCTTCTTTTTCTTCTTCTTCCATTTTATTCTCCCGCTTTTTTGGACTGTATCTCCTTCCACAGTTTTTGAGCTAGAGACATGAAATTCGGTACAGACGTGTGGGGCATATAGGAGAAGTGTGCTATCTTCTAGCTAAGCAATCCGCAGAAGCGTTATGGCGTTATCGGCTAATATCTGGACATTTTGTCCCATAGACTATAATGGTAACAGTCTTTAAATGTGGATATTTCAAAACAGTTTGTTTCATGGACATAAATACAAACGGTGATACCCCCAACCCTCCACACAGTCACAGGTACAGCCACCTACTGACCTACCTTTCCATTCCCATGGAAGGCATACTTAAAGGGAAACTATAGTCAAAAACTAATTTTGATCAATCATCAATGAAAGTTAGTTATATAGTCATACATGCAAAAACACATACCCCCAACCTCATATGGGTACACACACCTACTGACCAACCCTTCCATTCCTGTGGCAGCCATACTTAAAGGGAATATAAAAAAAATCGAATTTTGATATATCCTCAATAAAAGTTAGTTTTATGGTTGTAAACACAAAAAAGACATACCCCTCAACCAGACCCAGGTACAAACATATACCGATCTACGTATCCATTAATGTGGCAGCCATACTTAAGGGTAAATAAAGTCAAAAAACGAATTTAGATTTATCCTCAATAAAAGATAGTTTTATGGTTGTAAACACAAAAAAGACATACCCCTCAACCAGACCCATGTACACACACCTACTGATCTACTTATGCATTACTGTGGCAGCCATACTTAAAGGGTAACTGAATAAAAAAACTAATTTTGATCAATAATCAAAAAGGTTTGTTTTTTTAGCCCCCACAGGGCGCAGCTACACACACCTACTCACCTACCCCTCCATTACTGTTATAGCCATACTTAAAAGGTAACTAAGAAAAAAACAACTAATTTTGACCATTCATCAAAAAAGTTTTTGTTTTAACTTCCAACCGGATCCAGGTACACACGCCTACTCACATACCCTTCCCTTACTGTGGCAGCCATACTTAAATGGTAACTAAAGTCAAAAAAAATAGTTTTGACCAATCATCAAAAAAGTTTGTTTTTTTAACCCCCAACCTGACACACACACACCTACCGACCTACTCTTCCATTTCTGTGGCAGACATACGTAAAGGGTAACTATAGTCAAAAATACATTTTGATCAATAATCAAAAAAGTTTCTTTTATTAACTTCCAACTTGACACAGGTACATACACCAACTGAGGAACCCATTAATTCACTTGGTAATCATATTTAAAGGGTAAGTATAGTAAAAAAAAAAACACATTTTGACCAAATGATCAGAAAAGTTAGTTTTTTATCCCCCAACCTGACACGAGTACACACACCAACTGACCTGCCTTTAATTCATGTGACAGCCATATTACAAGGGTAAGTAGAAAACTACAATGTCCTCATCATTGGCATTATTGAGTTTTAAAATATGCAGCACAAACACACACATTCCCTTCCAAAATGCGGCCTTTCAAGCCAAATTCAAAGTTTATACTTAAACTTTCCCTTTCAAGTTAACTCTGTCATGTCTAAATAAGGAGTATCCTTCAATATTTACTGTCCAGTTGTGTGAATCATCTAGCCATGTTTCTGCTATACCGATCACATCATACCTTTCCTTTAAAGCTATTAGTTCTAGTTCCCCAGTTTTTCCAGCCAGACTTCTTGCATTTGTAAACATACATTTTAGATTATCAATTGATTTACTTCCATACTTGGACGTACATGCCTCCTTATCCTCTATGCTCCCCCCTCCCCCTTCTCCTCCCTCCGTTGTGTCATTAGCCCCCTGATCCCTAACTTCTCTATCCCTAACGTACCCTCCCCCCATACCTAGTTTAAAATCTCCTCCAAACCCCTAGCCATCTTCTCCCCCAAAACAGCTGCACCATCATCATTGAGGTGCAATCTGTCTCTACTAAAGAGCCTGTAGCCAAAAGAAAAGTCAACCCAGTTCTCTAAAAACTCAAACCCCATCTCCTGATTGGGGTCAATAATCTACTATATAAAGTAGAAATCTTGTATGTATGTATGTATGTATGTACTCACCTCACAGCCACACCCCTGAATGCATCCACATAACGGCGATGCCCTCTGAAAGGGCTAATGCCGGTGAAGTCCAATTTGAATAGCAAAAAGCCTGCACATCAATTGCAGAGTGTGATTCCCCAATTCAGTAACTCAGATGAAGGGCCTGGGCTCTGTGTGCTGCCCGACTTCAACAACACAGTTGTCACTTCAGTGACACAACAACAGTGTAATGTATGGCTACACAACTCAGAGAGCTGCACACACAGAACAACAGCTTCTACTACAGAGGGAACCAGACATTTCCCTTAAGATCTGTAACACAGTACAATTTGCTCCTGGAAGGTTTCAAATATAAACCCTGGAAAGACTATGTTAGTATTGGTGATATGAATCACATTTGTGGTTATTTGCGGTTATTGGCATGCAAAGAAATTTAAAGCAGAGCCTCCTGGAATGTGACCCCCCCCCCCCAGATATTGCTGTCACGGGTACACCACCAAAAATCATAGTCACGCTTATACCCCACCCATCAAGGCCACGCCCCCAAATACCGTAAACGTGCCCCCAAATGATCTGCCCCTACATCATGGCCACGCTCCCAAACATTACAGGTACATCCCAAAATAATGCCCACATCCACAAACATCCTGTCCATGCCCCCAAACATCACAGGCACACTTACAAACACCACACACCCAAAATTGACACCCATGCCCTAAAACATCACACCCACGCCCCTAAATGGCATGGCCACGCCCATGCTTTGAAACAACATGACCAAGCCCCCAAATATCGCGACCACCAAATGTCACATGCAAGCCTCCTGGACACCACAACATCACAGACACACACCCAGACCACACCCTAGAATGCCGTGCCCCCACCCAATGCAACATCGCAGACATGCCCCATCCACCTACTCAAACTGGGATGGTTGGGGGGTTTGGACTACATGTGAATTACCTGCATTACCTAGACTTAAGCACCAGACACACACTGCCCACATGTCATGCACTTCATAGATAGTTACAATTAAAAGAACAAAGACATAATGGCACTTTCAATTCGGACCCGAAAGTAACCTTATTGATCTATGGACAATGGGGTCTAATAGTCAATATAAAGTGATCCTTGAGCAAGGATAAAGTGTTTAAGTGCAAACAAAGTGACACATTGCTAACTAATGTGCAAAAAATAGAGCACGCTTAATAAAAACACATAGGGCTCAGACAGCGCAACAGAATTCAGTTGCAATCAACATGTTTTCCCCACAGCAAATTTCGTGTAGCAGATTTACCACAACATTTGTATATTTATGCTCCAAGTGGAAAAACTGATAACATTGTATGTAAAGTTTTGCTATAAACATATGTGCTATACCTCCCTCAAGCAATGTCACCTCCTCAACTTATAACAATTAATACATTACCAACTGTGCACTTCTTATCCCCCTGTCTCTTCCATCTAAGCCAAACACACACCTGCACATAAGAAATACTATACCCACGTGTGTACGCGGGCAACACCGGGTACAACTGCTAGTTATACATAAATGTCTGTCTATTAATATATCTAATACTGTGCTGAATATATCAGTCGGGATTGGGGGCAGATAACTGACAATTTACCAGTTTTTTGTTGGACATTCCCATTAATCACATGCACAAAGATACATAATAATAACTTATTATAATATTAACTTCTCAGCCTAGCATTCCTTTTTTATGATTAGCTAGAAACAGCAGGTGTTTTCTACAAAGGACATAATTGGGTGTAATGATGCAACCTAATATACCTTAAAGTTTCCTAAGATTTAATTGGTTAAAACACATACAGTGGTTTCCATATACAGGAGCATGGGACCTTCCATTTTGGCTTTTCTATTTTAAATATACATGCTTTATGCTCATATACATGCTGATTCTAACAAAAGACACACATAAAAATAAACCTATCCTATAACTAATAATGTACTCTATAACCCCAATCACATTGTAAACTCCTGAAAACTTAATGCAATCTCCTATAAACTTGTAAAATTATTTTATAGGAAAGAAGGGTTATATATCAGTTCTGATCCATATTTTTTAGAGGACGAAAGTCGCTTATTTGACAACAAGTCAAAACCAACTTGTAAACTAACAAGCCGATCAGATATGAACTATGAACCATTTGGGTATTAGTAAAGGAAGGTCTTAAACCCAGAAGAGAAAAATTACCATTTCTAAATAGCTATATACTGTATATTACTAGAATAAATTATATCCCTAAATGCATTCCTGTCACAGTTTTGACAGAAGTATAATTTAAAGAAGCAATGTAATATTGATTAGGAACTTGCATGCATTAACTGACCACATGTATTATTGTACAAAGTAAGATATTGTTTCCTAAGATCATAAATTCTCTAGGCCAGACTGTCCATTGATAATTTTGTTCAGCAACATTTAAAAATGAAACCAGTGTTTGCTGCCAAAGAACCTTACAGAGGAAGTAGTCTGTAATTCACATACTTGCCTGGCAATATATCATGGTGTTTATAATAACAGTACAAAGATATATATAATATGTACAAATTAAAAGGCAAAACAAAGTAGGACACCAAATTACTGATGTAAATTTTAAAACATCTTTTTTATTTTCACCAATATTTTTATTTCAATCCCCTTTGTTGAAAATAAAATCTCCTCGCCCCCTCTTAAGTAGATGTTACCACTTCTTAGCTTGGTTATCCCACTTCCATTGGCTAGCAAAATAGCCACATATTTAACAGAAAAATTTAAAACATCAGAAATGGTTTTCCAGTGCACCCTAGCTTATACGTACAGTGTCCAACCCCAAGACTGCACTGCCCAAGCTCCTTTCATTGTCAATCCCCTTATTTGTCCCCTAACAAGCTTCACCCCTATTATATAACATGCATATATTATATATAACTCTGCTTATTTTTCTTGATCTGTGCTTATCTTTTGATACTCTACTCTACTTTTTTGAGATTTTGACCTCCTTTTCAGGATACTGCATTTTTTGGGCTTAATATCTCTCCGGTAGGACTTTCAGTGTTTTCTATTCTGGAATCAGCTCCACACCTCACCCCCTTTGTACTTGGTCCTCTTCTCCTTTTACACTTTTGGCTTGGACAACTCATAAGTTAATTTGGATTCCGGTGTCACCTGTATGCAGATGATACACAAATTTACATCTGTTACCCAGATATCCCTACACTGACATCCGTGGTTCCTAAATGCCCTAGTGCCATGACTGCCTTTACGTCCTCCCACTTTCTCAAACTGACAATGGACATGTTTGAACTTGACAATTCCCCACCCTCAGTATCAATTCCCATCCCTAGATTTACTCTTAATATTAAACACACACCAATACTCATCTCCTCATGTCTGTTGCCTGAGAATAATGCTAGACTCAGATCTTTCCTTCAATCCCCATGTCAATAAATTACAGGATCATAATCTAAAATGTATGTTTGCAAATGCGAGAAGCCTGGCTGACAAAATGGGTGAATTGGAAATGATGGCATTGAATGAAAAGTATGATGTAATAGGTATAGCAGAAACGTGGTTGAACAGTTCTCACGACTGGGCTGTAAATATAGAAGGATATGCCTTGTTTAGGCAGGACAGAAAAAAAAGGAAAGAGGGAGGAGTATGTGTTTATGTTAAAAAAGAATTGAAGCCAAATTTAAAAGAAGAGATAACTGGTGATATGGATGATAAAGTGGAGGCAATATGGGTGGAATTAGGCAACAGGAAAGGGGGTAATGTCATTGTTGGTGTCTGCTATAAGCCGCCAAATGCTAGCAGAGAGGAGGTGAGTCAACTTCATATGCAGTTGGCAAGGGCTGCAAGTTTGGGGAGTGTGCTCATTATGGGGGACTTCAATTACCCTGACATTGATTGGTGTGGTGGAACTGCCATCACAGAAAAAGGGGATGAGTTCCTGAATTTGCTGCAGGATAATTTTCTCTCACAGGTGGTTGAGGTTCCTACTAGAAAAGGAGCTCTGTTGGATCTGGTAATATCTAACATTGTGGAGCGCATTATAGATATAAAGGTAACTGGAAGCTTAGGGAATAGTGACCATGAAATAGTGGCATTTGGACTTTGTTATCGAAAGGAAAAGTGCGCTGGGTTAACAAAGACTTTTAATTTCAGGAAATCAAATTTTCCCAGGTTAAAAGCAGCTCTTCAGAATGTTAACTGGGATAATGTATTATCAGGTAAAGGTACTGAACAGAAGTGGACTGTGTTCAAGGGGATTTTAAGCCAGTTCACATCTAAATTTATACCCTTGGGAAATAAATGTAAAAAAAATAAATCCGCGCCCATGTGGCTGAATTCTGATGTAAAGAGGCAAATGGTAAGGAAGAAAAAGGCATTTAAAACCTTTAAGGTCGAGGGAACGGAAAGGGCCTTTAGGGAATATAAAAACTGTAACAAGGAGTGTAAGAAAGCAATCAAACTAGCTAAAATTAATAATGAAGTTAGGATAGCTGAAGAAAGCATCACTAAGCTTAAACATTTTTTTAAGTATATTAATAGTAAGAAGATGAGGACTGAGAATGTGGCACCATTAATTAATGGGGATAAGTTAGTTACGGAGGATGGCGATAAAGCAAATGTCTTGAATAATTTTTTTTTCCTCTGTATACACTATAGAAGATCCAAGTACAGATATCATGTGTTATCATCGAGTATAGTAGCAATAAAGGTATACAAGATTCAAGTTCACTTTGGTTAACCGAGGATATGGTACAGAAAGAACTAAATAAGGTTAATATTAATAAATCTCCTGGAACGGATAAAATACATCCTCGGGTACTTAAGGAGCTAAGTTCAGTTTTATCTAGGCCATTGTTTCTTATTTTTGCTGATTCCCTCATGTCCGGTGGTGTGCCTCTGGATTGGAAAAAGGCTGATGTTATTCCAATATTCAAAAAGGGTAGTCATTCACAGCCGGGTAATTACAGGCCTGTAAGTTTAACTTCAGTGGTGGGGAAGATCCTGGAAAGTTTAATAAGGGAACATGTTCTAGAGTATGTTTCAAGGACTAACATTATAAGTAGTAACCAGCATGGATTTAGGAGGAAGAGATCTTGTCAAGCTAACTTGCTTGGCTTTTATGAGGAAGTAAGTAGAAATTTAGACTCTGGTATAGCAGTAGATGTAGTTTACTTGGATTTTGCAAAGGCTTTTGATACAGTCCCCCATAGGCGACTAATGTATAAGCTAAGGTCTGTTGGTCTGGGGAGTCACATTTGTACATGGATAGAAAATTGGTTAATGAATAGGATGCAGAGAGTAGTTGTTAATGGGGTTTCATCATTATGGACTAAAGTGCTAAGTGGGGTGCCACAGGGTTCTGTGTTGGGGCCGCTTCTATTTAATCTATTTATTAATGATTTGGAAGTGGGTATTGTCAGCAAGGTTTCTGTGTTTGCTGACGACACAAAACTTTGTCGACCATTAAAAACTTCAGAGGATGTGCAATCGTTGCAAGGGGATCTAAATAGATTATCACATTGGGCTGCTAAGTGGCAGATGAAATTCAATGTTGATAAATGTAAGGTGATGCATTTTGGACTTAAAAATACTTGTGCTACTTATACTATAAATGGCTCTGTGTTAAGTGAATCCCTGTTGGAGAGGGATCTTGGAGTTTTGGTGGATAACAAACTTAAAGGTAGCAAGCAGTGCCAGGCGGCAACAGCCAGAGCCAGCATGGTATTGTCTTGTATAAAGAGAGGTATGGATTCAAGGGAGGAAAATGTAATTCTCCCTCTTTACAAAGCATTGGTAAGGCCTCATCTGGAATATGCAGTGCAATTTTGGAATCCTGTGTACAAAAAGGACATCTTTGAAATGGAAAGGGTTCAGAGAAGGGCAACTAAATTAATAAGGGGATTGGGGGAGCTTGAATATGAAGAGAGACTGGAAAAGTTACAATTATGTACGCTGGAGAAAAGGCGCTTGCGTGGGGATATGATTACTGTGTATAAATCCATTAACGGGCCATACAATAAACTATCTGGGGCATTGTTCACCAATAGAACATGTCAAAGGACACGAGGACATCCCTTAAGACTTGAAGAAAAAAGGTTTAGGCTTCAAGCTCGGAATGGGTTTTTCACTGTGAGAACGGTAAAGCTATGGAACTGTCTTCCAGTGGACGTTGTAATGGCAGGTTCATTGGTCAGTTTCAAAAAAAAGCTGGATGAGTTTCTGCAAACAAGGAATGTTGAAAGTTACTGGTATTGATACATAAAGTAGAGTTGATCCAGGGAAATTTCCGATTGCCACTCAGGAAGGAATTTTTTCCCCCTTCATAAATTTGGTGGGTTTTTTTTGCCTTCCTCTGGATCAACAGTTAGGCAGGAAATGAGGATATTGCTAGATGGGTTGGACTGGATGGACGTATGTCTTTATTCAACCTCAAATACTATACTATACTATACTAACACACTTACCTAATCCAACCTAAAAAAAATCCTGATTCGTTCCTTCATTTCGAAGGGGGCTGTTTGGTTTCCCCGAAAGGTTGTTTATGTGAATAATTGCAATAAAGGTATAACATTAATTTGGTATTGTGCACATCTGCAATAAATGTATAACACTAATTTGGCAGTGTGCACACCTTTTCAGAGGACCCTTGGATACCCTTTAATGTTAGAAGAAAATATGATTCTTCTTCTGGTTAGGAAATGTTTCTTCACAGCGAGAATGGTTAAACTGTGGAACTTACTGTCTTACAGCAGATGTGGTAATGTATGTATATGTATGTATAATTGTAAATCTAAGTATAATTTTAGTGTAAATACAGTTTGTGGTTATCCTCTGAGCTTCAGGAATATGGTGAGTTAGGAAAAATGGTTGTAAGCTAAAGGTATGATACTGAGCCTTTTATTTTTATTTTTCATTGTTTTACATGTGAGGGGGAGTGCGCAGCCTACCCCCTAGTTTTTAGGTTCTTGGGTACGCAGCGCTGTACATTATTAAATACAGACAGGGAGATTTAATAAAAGTTCTTATCGTTTAAAATGGTGCTAATTTTGCCCCAACCAATCAGATCTTATTTAACATTTGTAAGCTTACATGTGATTGTTGGGGCAAAATTTGCACAATTTTAAATGATAAGAACTTTTATTGAATAACCCTGAGAGTATACAAACAGGGATAAGTGCAAGCAATTATAGAGACAAATAAAAATTAAATTAAATACAATTTCATACATCGGTTAAGAAAGCATATATCATATATATAAATGATGTATAAATTGATATAAGTGCAACATGCCTCGACACATTAGGAATGAGATCCCTGCCCCGAAGAGCTTACAATCTAAGCTCTTCAGGGCAGTAATGGTTCATTGAATAGCTTCAAGAGGGGACTGGATAAGTTTTTAAAATTAAGAAGGGCTGCCCACCCAATTGATACTTGATTCTCCGTTGAACTCTGGAAGTCAAGAGCTAACTTATAAATAGAACAAAAATTTAATATTTATTTTTAAATTTCTAAAATTCTAAAACATTTAAAAGTTAATTTCCAATTGCCATTTGTATTCAGGGAGGAATCCCCCCCTGTTTTTTTTTTTAGCCATCCTCCAGATCACAGGGATGGGTTGGCAAAAAAGGTTAGACTAAATGGATGTGTCGTTATGTCACCTGCAAAACTATGTTATATTACTATCAGGGAGATTCAATAAAAGTTCTTATTGTTTAAAATAGTGCTTATTTTGCCCCAATCAATCAGATATTATTTAACATTTGAAAGCTAACATCTGATTGGCTGGGGCAAAATTAGCGCCATTTTTAACATTTATTGAATCTCCCTGTTTATGTTTTTGCTTATGTAACAAGTGGTGCATATGCCTGTACTTAATCTGCAGCAGCCAATAAGATAGTTTTACTGCCGGTAGCCCAGCTCTCACTATATTGTTACAGGTCAGAAGTCAGGCATAGAATTGGTCTCTGCAACCTAAAACAGATTGTAACTATATTTTTCTTTGGATTAGTGTGGCAGTGAGTGCTGAGCAGCTGGCAGTAAAACTTATAAAGCTTTAATGGCAGCAAAATGGGAGGAATACTTGCTCACGCCTCCAATGTCATCATGGATTCAATAAGGAAAAGCAAAGTAATACTTTGACAGGGAGTTACAATACAATTTTTGAATGGCTACTTACCAGTCCAATATTCCACAATGCACTAATAACTTTGGGAGATTTTGTTTATTGCGGGATCATGGTCAGGTAAGGAGTGCCAGTGTGCCTCGAGTTAACGTCCCCAATCAATTTAACATTATCAGGGTTATTCAATAAAAGTTCTTATCATTAAAAATGGTGCTAATTTTGCCCCAACCAATCAGATGTTAGCTTTCAAATGTAAAGCAATATCTGATTGGTTTGGTTAAATTAGTACCGTTTTTAATGGTAAGAACTTTTATTGAATCTCCCTGTATGTTTCACACTACAAGGTAAAAGAAACATGTATTACCTCCAAAAATTTGGATTTCATGCAGTTCCTGAAATGTAAGTGTTAAAGGATAAGTACACTGTAAAAGCAAGTTAAGTTTAATTAAGTTTCTAGGTCCCGCCTGAGCATACCTGTGCTGCTGTAATGTTGCTGACATCTTTGATGTGCAGTCAAGACTGTTGAGCTCCTCCCCTCCAAGGCTTGCTGGCTCCCCCTTCTTCTGTAGCCTCCAAAAGCTGCAATTGTGTGGTCCATGCAGGTGCTGACGTCACACGAACCACATGATCGCAGCTTATCCTTTAAACCCATGCTAACCAAATATACAGACAGATTAGACAAGTTAGGACTGTTTACATTGGAGACGCGGCGATTGCCTTGGGATATGATCACTTTATGCAAATATATTAATGGGCCATATTTTGCACCACTTTCTGGTGCATTGTTTTCGAACAATCTAGAATTTTCAAATTTATAAAATCTAAAATTTTCGATATTTCTACAAATTTATAAAAATACTAAAAATCGCAAAAATACTATGCAGAATGCAGTACTTGCAGTGCAGCCACCTTCACTCAACGACACACTTCCTATTACACAGAGCGTGGAAGAAACCCCTTCTACTAGTATGTAAAAATATTAATGCTTGATATTTAATCAACATTGTTACAGTGGGATACAGCCATCTGGGATTAGTATATAATATTTTTTCTTTGAACTAGAATCTTACCATTGCTTTCCTTATAAAAAGAAATTTGTTTTGCAACAGTTAAATAATTGTCAGGTGGCTATTAGCCATAGGCAGATATGAACTTGGCAGTAAGTAAACACTGTGGTGATCAGTTCCGGGCATAAATCTCAGTTCTGCAGGTTGAAGCTGACAGCCTTGTTTAAATGACAGGTGCACACGGTTGCATGCTTATCAGTTTAGCTGTTTTTGCCAGTATTCAGCCTTATTGTTGTGTTTGACATAACTAATGCCTTGCCAGGAACATTCTATGTTTGCACTAGAGGAGAACAGACATCCAAGAACAAATCACAGCAGTGAAAGATTCTTGTTGCAGCTCACTGAAAATAAGTGTTGATTGGTAAACATATTGCTATAATAGGTCAGCTTTGTAGAAAAAAAAACTTTGCTATAGGCTGTGGCCATACTACAATGCACAGTAACACGTGTGAAAAGCACAATCACAATGCTTTTTGCAAGCATTGCCGTGCATTTGTGCTGCCATTTTCCCAATATTCTTTTATCGGAGCACATACAATGGTGATCGCATGTGATCTGATATCGGAGCGCACCACAAACAGTGTGGCCTGCCACATTGCAATGCACTGGCACGCAATTCTCATGCATTAATGGATTGCAAAACACATTTAGAAGAGTGTGACAATTGTGCCAAAGTGGCCTAGTCCTTAAAAAGTAATGTATTCTCCAATTTTTTCAAACTAGTTAGGATATGTAAATATAAAAAATATATATACATATTAAAAGTATTCTGTGGTACCTTCAAAATAAACCCTATATCACATCTAGATAAAATTTGTGAGAATTTATTGCTGAAAAGGTTAAACAAAATTACTTCCTGCTTAAACACTTCTTTCCAGCCATGTGACCTGCTTGACCTGTCTCTGCCTGCATTAAAGGGCATGTCTATACCCAACTGAAATTTGTCCCAATATTGGGCACACTGTAGTGTTAAATGACACCTAGTTTTCTCTTCTGTTCCATATAGTTCTCCTGCATGGCCAAATACAGTCCAGGATAATCCGTTTCCAACTCTAGCTGTTCCTCTTGAGGTTTCGGGCATGTGCAGTGGGGTTCCCTCCCTCCCCCTCCCTCTTGCTGCTGCTTTGTTCACTGAAGTTTAATTTGGATAAAAATCACTACAGCACTCTCCTTCTGCTTTTTTTTTCCAGATCGCAAAACAGTAGAAGGGGCCAGACCGGCAGCCGTTTAGTGATTGGCTGAGACTGAGAGATATGAGAGAATCAGACATATGATCCAGGGTTTTTGGCACCTGAGGCAAACATTGTTAAAAGGAACTCCCAATCTCTAATAGTCGGCATGCTATGCAGCGAGGTTGGCTTGACTTTTGGTTGTCAGTGAGGCTTCCAGTTGTGGCCATGACTAAACACTTGGTAAATTAAAACAAGGGGGTGGGGGCACAGGTACATGAATAGATTGATAAATATAGAGATAGGCAGATAGATAAACAGATAGATAGATAGATAGATAGATAGATAGATAGATAGATAGATAGATAATCCCATTGATAGATATGCTGATAGAAAGCAGATAACTGGGAAGCTGGTGAATAACAGTCAAAGGAACAATTGAATAACTGGGAAAGAGATACTGGTGGATAATAGGGAAAGTAAAGAAGAAGAGAACCGTAAAAGAAATGGCCCCCACACAGAGAATTATACAATAAGTCCCCCTACACAGAAAATGGTAAAATAAGTGCCCAAATGGTTAAGCTAACTAACTAGCTCTGTAAAATCATAGTGTCAAATTGATTTTGATAGCATATACTCCATAGAAAAAAAATAAATGGTTAGATATGTCACACACAAAAAAAAGCCAAACAAACAAAAAACACAATCCTGGTATTAGTTTTATGAGAATTTTATCCCTGCCCTGCATTTTTGTCAGGTGAAATGTAATACCTGATTCTTTTTATATTATTTATAATAATTTATTATTATTAATTATATTTAGTGAGGCTCAGTTCCCCTTGAAATTGGTGGATATCTATTCTGCTTTACAGTTTTTTTTACCGATCAGAATTTTAATTTTTTTTAAAGTGAGTATGTATAACTTTAATTTTTTTTTTTATGATTTTCACGCAGCTCAGTACCATACATTGGACCAGCAGGGAAGCTGTATTTGTGAATGAATCTTTTTGATCCATACACAAATACTATAGTATAGGGTGGTTCATTTATTAAAGTTCCAAGACCGCCGCACAATGCACACTGCTGTTGGCTCTTTGGCCAGACAAGTTAGGTAGGTGCAATCCTCTCAGCCCCCTACTTCCAGGGCTTCAACATCCAAGCAAGGAAAAAAGTAGAGGACCACACTACTAAGGTGAATGCTTCTTTATTAGTGTTTTTGCACTAATAAAGAAGCATTCACCTTAGTAGTGTGCTCCTCTACTTTTTTCCTTGCTTGGTTCATTTTATTGCTGGTTTACTATAGCAGGAAGTGAAATTCGGAATAACAATCGGTGGTGATCACAAGTTCACTTTTTCCAATAGACTACCAGCATTTTAAAGGAAAGACTGCAGACTTTTATTTAAGCCAAACTTGTTTGGAGACCATAGTTGCTCTTTAATGAAGATCTTCTATATATATATTAAAATAATTAGCCTAATGTAATCACAGGAAACTGGTTCTGTGCTGAAAGAATATTCTCACCCAAGAAACAATTTTTTGCTGTATCTCACAAACAGAATGGGATATCTTGGTAAGTAGATTAATCAAATAATGGGCAGTTCACGGATACAGATTTATGAAATTTAATGTAATCAGCTAAAGGAGAGATTAAAGGATTATTATAGTGCATATAAATCTTTTCCAAAACATTTAAAAAGAAAAGTACATTGGGCAGGGAGGTAGGATTGGTACTACCTCCAAATATAATTTCTATCAGGAGAGGCAGCAAAAAGAGTGCTTCAGCACTATATTTAATACAGACCAAGGGCACTAACCTGGCAGATGAAAACTGTATGTGCTGTAGATCCTCAACAAAACAATATAGGGAGGTAGGAATAATCAATCCTACCACCCTGCTACAGGTACTTTTTAAGTAAAGTTCTTAAATAAACAACTGTACATATGTTTATCCTGAATGTGCTACATTCCCTAATGAGTCATACGTGCATGGGCATGTGATACAACTGTATATCCTAGTACATTAATTAAGATGGAAAAGATTGTATTATTGTTCATAAACATTTTGCGCATTGAAACATTTCACTATGAAAGCTTGGGAATTCGGGGGAAATGTACAGGGCACAAAAATATATAACATGGGATGTATCCTGCAATTAACTTTTATTTTACTAACGCATTAAGCCAGGTTTATCATGTGGAGTTAGGAGACCCAGCTGGGAACCAAGCACTAGTCTATTGAATTTAAGGAATAGACCTATTATGTTTCACAAATCACTTGTGCTTAGAATTCTTTTCTTGCTTTGTTCATTATGCCTGTCAGTCGGTGATTGAGTGCAAGCACTGCTGTTTAAAAAATGGCATTTTAAAATTAAAGGTGTACATTTAAATAGTTGTTAGAAATTCTTCAACATTTTTTTCAGAAGAGAGTTACAAAATTGAAATCACTGAAATAAATCTTGTCAGCATGGCATGAAGCTAATTTTAAACGCTTTGTGTGGGTATGTGTCAAACGCTACCGGAATTACTTTAAATCAGGTAATATAGAATGACAATTTAGCCTTACATGCTACTGAAAAGACACATAAAGGTTTAAGGGGAAATTAGATGCTGCTTGTGCCAAGTTGTGTTTTCCATTTTGTAGGTCAACTCAGAAAATGTTCAAATGCCATTGGATGGAAACCTGACTCGGTGGGTGGGTCATGGAGGCCATAGCATAGAATATCAAAATGCTTATAACAGTACATATCACAAAAATAAAAACATTGCCATCAATTTCATGTAATTAACTAGTAAGGAATTTATTTATTGTAATATCAGCAGTATTACATATAGTATTATAGTATTTTATAGATAATATACAGCCTGCTAAAATGCATTAAACTGTTTATGACCAATAAATTATTTAATTAAAAGCCCTAAGAGTGCACCCGACTCTTCCAACTTATGTCTCCTTTTGTTATGATGATCTAACACGAGAAGGGCCGCACACAATGCAATGCAATACACAATCAGGGTTATTCAATAAAAAGTTCTTATCGTTAAAAGTGGTGCTAATTTTGCCCCAACCAATCAGATATTAGCTTTCAAATGTTACATAGGATCTGATTGGTTGGGGCAAAATTAGCACCATTTTTAATGTTAAGAACATTATTGAATCTCCCTGAATATATATATATAATATATTTAAAATTAATATGTCTTTTTTCGTTGGTGATGCTGAAATAAGTTAACCTCCAGACAGCATCCTTCATGCATTTCAGTTACCAGCGTTAGTTTTTTAAGTTTTTATCACCCATCACTCTCAGTCTCCCTGGCTGACATTATTAAAAAATATTATTCTTCTCAACCACCACTGTACTATTTTTGTTGATCTGTTCCCTATTCCTTTAGATAGCTAATCTGAGGCATCATCTGTCAATCAACTCTTTCAATCAAGTATTTTATTATCATAAAACCCTCTGCTGTGTAGTTTTGCTGTAACTGAAATTGTTACAGTTGGTATGTGTGAATTGCATGGTGGGAAATGTTGTCTCCTAGTAGTGTCTCATGGTGATTACTGAGCATGCTTGGCCTCACATATAGTCTGGTCTGATAAAGGGCATTGGGTTAAGAGAGAGGGGGGAATACTCTCTAGGATTTTTTTTTTTCAGTATACAACCCCTTTAGTTTTTTTTTTAGATCTAATTTATGAGCTAATAAAAAACTATTTCCATTAATTAATAATTAGATCATTTTTATGGGATATTAATTTTTGCAAGTTAACTTTGATGCTCTCTCTTGAGGCTAAATTTCTTGCCATCCAGATACTAGATCAATAAGACTGTTCATTCTGTGATGTGTCTGATTGATATCAACTTCCAACAACTGTCCCTGCTAACGTTCTTTCAGGGAACAACATGCACAGAGAAAATCCAGCAAAAATGAATGACTAATGCACTTTTCATCCATACTAAATTCTTTATTTTTGCAAAAGAAGAAAGTTTGCACCTTACCATTTATCTAACCAGTGGGAATACAACTAGATGAAATTTAAATCCCTATTATCCTTTACTTTATATACTCAAAATTAAAAAAAAAAAAGCTGCCATATTGCCTTGGGGATCCTGCATAATTAATTGATGTATACATGTGTGTGAAGTGTGTATGTGTGGTCAAGCCCTGATTTAGACCAGGGAATCCAAAACTGTTCACACTCCCGAATGCCACCATTGATTTCTATTGTAAAGGGAATGGCACCAAAGGCAAATCTGCCCCCTAGCTGCACTAGATATTATACATTTCTGCAGAAACAGAATGGTAAATTTGGTGAAGCAAGCTGTTGTGATATATATAGAGATGTAGTAGATACAACAATAATAGATAGCTATATGACAGACTGTGGCATTATTGAAGCATTCTTGTGCCTGACACATTCTGCTATAACATTTAATGTTTTATTGTATTGAAGCTTGTGCTACCTATAGAGTGCATCTTACCATTAAACCCCAGAGTAAGGAGGGGGCAGGTCAGACCGCGATCTCAAGGGGACATCTTTATCGCCTGAAATTAACAGACATGTCCTTGTCCAATACTGCCATACGTAAGCTGCTTCATTAGTGTATAATCAATGCTTGTCAGTTCCCAGTCTTAATGGAATATTATTTCCCTGAAACAGCTTACATCACACAAGTTATAATATCATGTTTATCTAAAAATCAAGATTTAAAAAATATAATTTATTCATAATTGATAGCAAAAATGCCATTTATTGCATTAGTCCTGGAGTGAAAGCTCCATTTAACAGTAGCCTAAACTGACAGTTCCATATAACTTCCCCTGAGACAAGTAGGTAGCTGTACAGAAGTGCTTTAATAGATTATTTTTCATGCATAATATCTCAATGTTTGAAGTCTAAAGCTTTCCTACATCCTTAGTTTGTTTTTTTATGTTACTGCACTAATACAGATTATTATTGAATTAAAAAATCTGATACAATACCAGTCTGTTATTTTATCAGAATGCATGGTATTTTAATATTGGTCAAAGTACCTAAAATGTAATCATTTTCTTATCAATTTTAAAAGTGCTTCCTCTTGCTTTTCACTAGTATTAGAGCAGTTTTTCCTGTTGGAAGATAGGCCAGTAATAATAATAGCACCACCAAACCGGCCCTTTGATTGCTGCTTTTATATATATCAGTCGTATATATCAGTCACTGAGCTGAAGGTCTCTGCCTTCCTTATGAAAGACACAGGGGAATAGACGAGGTGAGGCCTGCACTCACATATCCGTGATACTGCTCTTCTTTTCTATGTTTCTATGCCCTATTCTTTTTTTTTGAGGATTTTATGCACATATACAGTCCTTGGGAAAACTTTCCTTCCTTGATCAACTAGAACTATATGTATTAATATCAGTTGATTTCATTATTTTTTACATTTTAGAAACTTATTCAGGCCACTCTTGAAGCTTTCCAATGAACTTACCATAAACACATCTATTGGTAGAAGGTCCCACATGGAAAAAAAACTTTTCTGAACTTTAAGAAGAATCTTAAAGCTTTTAACAGGGAGATTCAATAAAAGCTCTTATCGTAAAAAAAGGTGCTAATTTTGCCCCAACCAATCAGATATTAGCTTTCAAATGTTAAATAGGATCTGATTGGTTGGGGCTATGTTAGCATTATTTTTAACGATAAGAACTTTTATTGAATCTCCCTGTAAGTTTTCATGGATAAGGCTCCATTGACAACTCTCTGTATGGGGTCCATCTACCAAATCTCTTTCAAGGCCAACAGACCTTAGTTTACAAGATCTAAGTGTTTAAAAACACCAAGCAAGTTTTTTGACAAGATCTATTGCTGATAAATCCTGCTGATTACTAATTATAAGGTCAGTCCAGAATTGATCACTTATCAAAGTTTCCAGTATTTTTCCTACCACCAATATTAAACTTGCAAATCTATTGTTACCTAGCTGTTAATGGCTACCCTTTCTGAAAATTGGTATTACATTGGTTTTCCTATCCAGAGGCTCATTGCCAGACAAAAGTGAATCTAAAAGAATAAGGAACAGTGGTCTAGATACAAATGAACTTACTGTAGCTCTCTTAAGACCCACGTCAATAAACAATATTGATATCTTTTTTTGAACGTTCATTTTTATTGAGTTTCAGAAAGCATTGTAAAACAATAATACATTAACATATTTTTTTAACGGTTTACACAACATAATATACAACTTTATTGTTAAGCAACCGAGCTGTCATTCATGTATTTAATGTTATTAATCATATATTGGAATATTTGATAATATGTTAAATTGAAGCATTATTGATATTAACTATGTCATTTTGTTTCTGTACCATAGAAATGTCAGCCAGAGTGAATATTCTTCTTTTCTATGATTCTTATTACTACAGTCTCTCCTATGAGGACTAGATTGCTCTATAGTGTATTAAGAGGAGAAAAAATTGGTTTAGCACATTTACCAGGTCTGGCATTCCTCCAAGATGGCACACCAGGGGTGTCAGGGGTGCAGAAGTCATTGTGTATGATGTCATTGTGGAGTGTTGGCAGTCCAAACTCTTAAGTTTGCAATTTAAGCACCAGCTGGTGCTGATTGTTGGATTGCTTTGCTCTTTTGATCTTTCTCTCCTCATGCTTCTTTATTTGATTTCTTGGTTGTGGCTTTGTTATTGATTATTTGTTATTGTTTCTTTTATTTCTGGCTCCTGACCCATTGGCTTTGTTACTGGATACTTGCTGCTTGCCCTGACTCTTCGGCTTTGGATTACTGGACATTGATGCCTGTTGTCTGCCTAGGCCATGTGCCTTTTTCTGGATTTTGTTATTTCCTGCCTGTCCTGACCGCTGCCTTTACTTTCAGATTTTGCTACATATTTGATGCATTTGAGTCTGATGCTTCCTCCTTGGTCCTGACTTTTGGCCTTTCATCCATGGATCTTGTTAAAATGTTGCAAAACATGGCTTGCCAGATGGATGCAAATAAGACTCACTCAGCAGAACCAACACTGGTATTACTGTCTGGTATTGGACACTTTGCTTTCCAGTGCCGCATCTGCTGTGGAACCCTCTCCGCTTCCTGCTGGTGCAGCTAAGAACCACAAAGTCTTTTATTAATCTGTTACAGTGGAGATCCACAGGGCTGAAGAGGATATATCAGTGTAAAAATTTGATTTGAGGGGGGGCGGAACTAACACCGCATGGAGTAGGAAGTGTGGAGAGAGTGCTCCCGCACCTAAGACCAATCCGGGGCTAATACCTGGCCATTACAAACAAAAAACCCACAACAACTCACCCTACCTGACTCCTAGACCTCACCGATGCCGAAATCCAAGGCACAGAAAGCAGCAGCAGCCGCGACCAAGCTCAGCCAGTTTGCTTGGCGCGCACAGTCGGAGGAGGCCGCGACCTATCCGGAAAACTCCCAACAGCACAGCACAAACCCAGGCAATGTGGAAGCAGGTAATCCACCCCTGGAAGCAATGTATAGACCCAACATAAGCACAGAGCCTCCAGAAGCCCAGTCAGGCACAGAACAGACAGAACAACAGGAGGTCCTGAGAGCTATTCAGGACACCAAATAATCGTATGCTTATAACGTATGCTTATGAACTGTACTTAGAATGACAAACCAAATAAATATTTTATCGTGGAATGTGCGCGGCCTGGGTGACCCAAAGAAAAGATTGTCGGTTTTCTCATACATCCGCTCCACAAAGGCCAATATAGTCTGCCTACAGGAGACACACCTCCTGCCAGACACATTGAAGTATGTACAAAAGCCGTGGGTTGCCTGGGCGGCACACAGCACACATTCCTCCTACTCTAGGGGAGTCTCCATTCTGATCGCCAAAAACGTACGATATAAAATCCATGAAGTGTTATCTGATAAAAGAGGAACGTATGTTTGTGTAGCACTAGATATTAATTCCATTATGTGTGTTCTAATTGGTGTCTGTGATCCCCCCCTGCCTCATTGCAGCCACTCAGGAAAGCAATAACATTCTTCTTAAAATACCCCCAGGCCAAACTGATATGCATGGGTGATTTCAACGACACCATGAATCCCAGTATGGATCGCTTCCCCTCAGTAACCAATCCCACTACTCCACTTAGCAAACTTACTCAGAAATTATTACTCATGGACGCCTGGAGAACCAAAAACCCCCATTTAAAGGAATTTACATGCCATTCCGCGAGACATAACACAATGTCGAGCCTAGATTATCTTTTCATTAACAAACCAACATACCAAATAATAAAAAAGATATGCCATCTGACTCGCGGGATATCAGATCATTCCCCATTGCTCTGCTCCCTACACAGTGCTGCAAGCTACGCAGGTGTCAGACAAATGAAAATTAACCCCTACTGGCTACAGAGTTTTCCTGACCCTGATCCAATCCCAGAATGTATAGACACGTATTTTTCCCTAAACCACGGAGATGTCCCCACAAACATCCAGTGGGATGCATTTAAAGCAGTCCTGAGAGGACACCTAAATTCAACTATCAAATACATAAAACACAATTCTGCCCAAGATGAACAAAAGCTAGAAACTGACTTAATGGCAGCAGAAACACAATATGTAAATGATCCCTCCACACAAAATAAATCCACATGGACTCTGATGCAATCCAGATATAATGATATGATACTCGAGAAAACAAACAGAAAGAACTTTTTCTAAAACAGACTTATTTCGAACATGGCAATCAATCAGCCAAACTCCTAGCCAGAATTGCACACGGACCATCAGAGCAAAACACCATTCTAGAAATAAAGGACATGCATTTGGGTACAACCAATAAACCAACTGAAATTCTCCAGACATTCTCCGGGTTTTATCAGTCACAGTACAGGTCGCAGCTTAGGACCACTCCACAACAAATGATACACTATCTATCCTCTATCACTTTCCCTAAACTCACATATTCTGAAGCTTCCCACCTGGAAACTGAAATATCCCTAGAAGAAATAACGGAGGCCCTGAACTCTATGAAACCAGGCAAATCCCCTGGACCAGATGGAATCCCCGTTGAAATATATAAGAGGTACAGCAACCAAATTCTCCCCCAATTACTAGAAACCCTGAAAAACTCACACAATAGTGGATCTCTTCCACCCTCTATGTACGAGGCCCATATAACATTACTACCAAAACCTAACAAAGACCCCCACTAACTGCAGCTCCTACCGCCCCATATCCTTACTAAATATCGATTATAAATTACTAGCCAAAATTCTCGCTTTGAGACTCCAAAAAGTTATAACCCAAATTATCCATCCAGACCAGACAGGTTTTATGCCAGGCAGGTCCACCTCCATCAATATAAGAAAAACACTAATACATTGCCAAGTCGATCATGACAACACCGGATCAAGACTCATGCTTACCCTAGACGCCCAAAAGGCCTTCGACTCGGTGGAGTGGCCATATCTGTGGGCCTGTCTGGACAGATTTGGACTTGGACCCATATACATAGAATGGGTCAAGCTATTATACTCACACCCTAAGGCGGCGGTAAAGGCAAATGGTATGTGTTCTCCACTCTTTGATTTGTACAGGGGTACTAGACAAGGATGCCCACTATCACCTTATTTATTTGCCTTGGCAATTGAACCACTAGCAATCCAACTCAGGAACAACCGCAATATCAAAGGACTTTCACTAGGAGCACATACTTCATTAATGAGTCTATATGCTGACGACGTCATAATATATCTGGCTGACCCCCATGACATACCATTTGCCATGACCCGGCGGTAAAGGCAAATGGTATGTGTTCTCCACTCTTTGATTTGTACAGGGGTACTAGACAAGGATGCCCACTATCACCTTATTTATTTGCCTTGGCAATTGAACCACTAGCAATCCAACTCAGGAACAACCCCAATATCAAAGGACTTTCACTAGGAGCACATACTTCATTAATGAGTCTATATGCTGATGACGTCATAATATATCTGGCTGACCCCCATGACAGTTTAACTAATACATACAATACTATTTCCACATTTAGCTCCTATTCTGGGTTATATATAAACTGGGAGAAATCCTGTATATTCCCTTTGGACAACCCACTAAATATTCCCCCACATAACGCCACTCTCATTCCGGTCAAGACAGAATTTACATATTTAGGTATCCAGGTCACCAAATCCCCCACACAGTTTTTGCAAAATAACATTCTTACACTCCTTGAATTGGTTAGATCCAAAACCAGTATATGGAAACAACTTCCAATAAACCTACTAGGGAAAATAAATTTAATTAAAATTATTCTGTTGCCTAAACTATTATACGCACTCCAACACAGTATGGTCCCTATTCCCACCTCATTCTTCAGGAGACTTCAGAGTATCTTGATTACCTTCTTATGGTCCCCGGGTAGAACAAGGGTGAAAACCAAGATTCTACAATGCCCAAAATATATGGCCGGACTGGCCTTACCGGACTTTTATATATACTACATAGCTAGTCAACTGAAATATTTCCAGCAATGGATTCTACTGCCCCCTCCAGATCCACAGGACCCCCCCCCGCCAGGGCTATATGATTCAGAGTGTTTGTTACATACATACTTACCTCAATCCCCACTTGCCTTCCTAGAATCCCCTGTATATGACATAATTGGAGGGGGTACTCCGTTACATGCCCAGCAACACAAAACTTGGAAAAAAACAAACCGTATGTTAAAACTGGAGGGAGTGTGCAGTGAATCCCCACTCTGGCATAATAGAAAATATCCCAAGCTATTTGCATTTGCAGCTGCTCGGATATGGGAGGATCTTGGAGTCGTGTCCATAGCACATATAACAAAACAAGGTACATTCTTCACTTTCTCCGAATTGCAACAACAATATAATGTCCCGAGCTCATTTCTATTTAGGTACATTCAATTACGTTACTGTTTTATTGCTGAATTTGGGTCACTGACAATCAATGTATACTCACATCCTATAATCAAACATTTTGCAACACATGGAGAGAGACGAGCGACCTCTCAAATATACCTGTATTTGATCAAGTCCAGAAGTGCAGAATATGCACCGAATATACTAAACAAATGGACAAGGTATATCCCATCCCTCACTATGGAGGAGTGGGAGGATTTTGCAGAATCACATATTAAAGCCTCAAAAGCAGCCAACAATAAACTAATACAGTTTAATATAATACATCAGACGTATTTGACTCCCCGCCATCTCTCTCACATGTCCCCAGGTAGATCTTCTGAGTGCCCGAAATGCCATACGGCACAAGCTGATTTTTGGCATCTAATCTGGCTTTGTCCCTTTGTGTCACGTTTCTGGGTTAATATTGTACAAACTGTGTCTAAGATTATACACGAGCCAGTTCCTCTGGATCCTAAGCTGTGCCTTCTTGGTCTGCCCGAAGTAGATCACTGGTCCAGAGCGCAACTAACACTCCTTCAAGAATTGCTGTTTTATGCCAGACGCACAGTAGTTCTGGAGTAGATGTCGGTCAGAGCCCCCAAACTTCGGGCATGGAAAGAAATGGTCACCCAGGCAACCCCATTTATTAAATTAATATATAAACACAGGGGAAATGAAAAAACCTTTGCCAAAATATGGAAACCATGGTACGACTTTATAGGCAACGTACCTGATATATAGCAAATAGCATAACATACAATCTGTTATATATAGGTGAAGTGTATTCACCTATGAGTGAATCCTGCAATAAACTTTGAACAATATATGTGCAAAACCCTGGTAACTATGTGAATAAATATAACCTAACTTGGAGCTAGACAACAGCCCAACAAAAAGAGCTAATATAGTTATATGTGGCAGTAAAGGTGCCTGATATATAAATCAATCAGCTAAAACCCATTGAATCATTTAATCTATAAATTACTGGTGTTAATAAATACTCCACTGTGTGACCTAATTTCCCATGGTTAATCGTTGTTGAACTATATATGCAATGTAATAGAAACAACAAACAAATAATTTTCATTGTTTATTGAATACAAATGATGTACAATTTATGTATGACAAAATGATACATTGCTTTATGTATATCTTTCAATAAAAACAAGTTTAAAAAAAAAAAATTGATTTGAACTGCAACCCTCTCATTTTGAAGTATGGTATGTAAGCTCTCTATAACAGGACGGATCTGTTATTCCGTTCGAATTAATATTCTCTTAGTAAGTAACCTGTTTTAGATAATGTCAAGCTGAAAAGGAACGCAGCAGGAGAACCTTTAGTTCTTTGACCGCAAGATTCAACAACTCTCCAACCCAGTTTTACAACCTTTCCTAGCATTCCACGAAGAACCTATCCCAACCTAAGTTGGGAGAACTTGTTTGTCTGATGAGGAAAAGCTTTGGAGGAGAACTGCTTCTGTATTGTTTGGCAGCTCTTGCCAAAATGGGCGGTAAAGCCCATTTTGGCAAGAGCTGCCTGTTAAAGCAGGAAACGCTACTGCTTAGATAGGTTGGGGGTGACTTATTTGGGTAAGATTTTCAACACCCCCTACAGGACTCTTCTCTTTACCTCCTATACAAATTCAAGTTGGAATTTCTACTTTTGACCCCCAAGCTTTCCTTGATTCCAGGGCTGCTGGTAACCTTATGGACTCTACCTTTGTTAAACATCTGGGAATTCCCTTTCCCTTTTACAGGATTTTTCCATTGATTATAAGCCCATTTATTATAAGCATTTACCTATCCCCATTAAATATATTAACCTTGAATATTTGCCTCCTCTGTATCAAGAAATCTCTGATGTGTTTTGTAAAATGTATGCTGAACCCCTGCCTCACCATTGTCATTATGATGTCCCTATTGATAAGCCAACTGGTAAAATACCCTACTGTACCTATCCACTTTCCTCTGCTTAGACTCAGACTATGAAAGAATACATCTAAGATAATTTACAAGAGGATTTATTTGTCCTTCTACTTCACCTGAGGGTGTAAGGTTCTACTTAATAGAGAAAACAGATGGTGGTCCTAGGCCTAGTATTGATTACTGGGATGTTATTAAAATTACATTTAAGAACCATTATCCTCTACCTCTCTTTTCAGAACTTTTTGACCAACTAAATTTAGACTTCATCTATCCTTTTTTATCCGAATAAGAGATGAGTATAAAACAGTCTTTAATACTCACAGTAGCCTTTGTAAGTAATATATATATATATATTAATGGGATAGTATACATCCACTCAGAGTGCAACTAGTGACCAAATTTATTCAATACATACAAAAATTAGAAGCCTAGTGCACATCCAATTAATTTGCTTACATTTTACTTTACCATTGTATTGCGACTTACCTTGTTTTGCCCTTCAGACTTTGCAATGCCACCGTTGTACTCCAAGAAAAAAAAAACAATTCAGGGATCTTCGTTATAACGACATTTTCTGCTTACAATTTGCTTCCATAGGGACCAAGTGAAAGAAATTCTTTTCTACCTCAGAAAAAGGATTTTGTATGTGAAATTGGGAAACTGTGTCTTTGTGATCTTCAGAATTCTTTTTTTTTGTTTTGGCTACATAATTTTTTTGCTACACCAATTACATCATAGTTTCCAATTAAAGCTATTAATTCTAATTCTCCAGTTTTTCTGGCCAGTTATTTTGCATTTGCAAACATATATTTTTGATTATTATTTAATGCATTCACACATTATGATGTGCATGCCTATCCCCCTTCCTCCCATTATTTCTTTACTTCACCAAATGATTTTCGTTAAATGTGTATGCTGGTGTTTTGGCCACCGTTCTCTATTTAGGGGTGTAAATAATATAGTTTCCAGGGATCTTGTTTTTGTCAGCTAGGGGGACTGAGGTATGGTTCTCAAAAAATATTAAAATAATCTGCCTGGCAACAGAAAAGTCTAAAAATACTCTTTGTTTTGGAGTTGTAAACTATTTAGCAGAGAGTTGATTTAAAAAAAAAAAGCCTGCATTCTTTCCTTGGAAATGGATCACATTATATTGATGCATATTCAAATTTCCTGCTTCCAGTTGGTTGAGTGACATCACCTGACCTCTGTTCTTCCACTCCCCCCAGGGGAGATGCATGCTTAGTTAAGACATAATGCTGGGGAAAAGAGGAAGTACCTGTCCTGCACAGAAATAAAAAAAAAATTGACAGTTGAGAAGAGGGCCTATTAATGCAGGCAGAGGCTTGTCGTGTGACTACAAGCTGGCCACATGGCTGAAAACAAGACATGTTCAAGCTGGAGGTCATTTTGTTAAACGTTTTCAGCTATAACTTTTCACAAATTTTTATATAATCCTAGTTAGTTTGGAAAAAATGGAATAGAAATAATCAGGGCCGCATCTGTAATGAGGCTGACTAAGTCATGTGACTCAGGCGGCATTTTGCCAAAGGCGGAATTAACACACACACAAAAAAATTTAATTGTACTGTCCACTAACAGCTCGCTGGCGCGACCGGCGCAAGAACAGAAGGCATGCTTAGCTTGCCTTTGTGGGAAGGAAGCACCTTCATGACTTCACTGTCATGACTCACTGACTGACTGGCCTTAACTCTCGCGCTGCCGCCGTCGCCGACGCGAGGCTATGGAGGATGGTGGCTGTGGGCTGTGGCTGATGATGATAGGCGGCCCGGCGTCAGGTGGAGACTGGAGTCACAGCCTGCCTGGTGGACCATGGGTAACAGCACTGTGTCAGCACATGCGGCGCGCAACTTCCGGAACTTGCGCGCCGGCGCTGGACTCTCCGCTCGCCAAATCTGTGGAGGGAGTGGCCAGCCCAGCACTGCACCGAGAAGAAGATTGTGTCTGTGTGGGGGAAACTTGTGGAGCCCGCCCGGCCGCCCGGAGCCGACTCAGCCGAGCAGAGCAGTCACTGTCTGCAGACCACCACATTAAGCTGCCTGCAAGTTGCAACTGTCTCTGTAAGTACTGTAAAAAAATACTATTAAGTTAACTCTAACGGCGGTCTGTATATATGTGTCACAGTGACAGACTCACAGGACATCCAGGTCCTAAGCTTGGGGGGAGGGGGGTGGTTTAGGCCGTTAGGGGGCTGGCTGGATTCAGTGGCCTCAGCCCTCAGCCCTCATGTCATGGCCTGTAATGTAACCTACCTGGTAACTTGGGTTCTTTATCATGGGGGGGTGGCTGGATTCATTCATTGGCCTAACCTCCCTGTCCCTGGGGACTGGGGTCTTATCATGAGGGGGGCTGGCCTGGCTAGATTCAGTGGCCTGTAAGTAACTGTAACCTCCCTGGACCCTGGGGACTGGGGTCATATCATGGGGTGGTGGCTGGCTGGACTCAGTGGCCAGGCCTGGCTATAACCTCCTCAGTCCTCCCTTGGGTCTTATCATGGGGGGGGGGTGGCTGGATTCAGTGGCCTGTAACCTCCCTGGGGGGGGGGGGGTCTTATCATGGCCATGGGGGGGGGGGGGGGGTGGCTGAGTGGCTGGATTCAGTGTGTGTGCGTGGGCAGCGTGGCCTATAACCTCCCTGGGGTCTTATCATGGGCCTATGAATATATAGGGACTTAGGGAGAGATTATTAGGGGTATGTGATCATAGACTAGTTAGGGTAGTTAGGGCCCTGCTGAAAGAGTCTACCTTGACGTGGTGGCAGGCTTACAAATCTTTTGGGTAAAATCTTTTATACTACAGAAACTATGGCATTTCTAATTTACTCTAACATGTATAGCACAGGATATAAAACAAGTTAGTTGGACACACAACCTGAAAGGAGCAATATAGTAGTGACAACACAAGCTATTTGAGAAAAGGATGTAATACCTGTTTATAGGAATTGACATCATTGCTAATCGACTGACTGAGGAATTGTTTACATACGTGATAGGAAGCGCAAAATCTTAAAATATAGCCACGCCCACTGGCAACGCCACGCCCACCGGCATAGCCACGCCCACTTTAATTTGGCGCTGTGCGCGCCGCAATACGATCATAGGCGCCATTCTAAAGTTTGCCTCAGGCAGCAAAAACCCTAGAAGTGCCCCTGGAAATAATTGTGGTATAATTGTGATACAAAACTCTTTTGGTACAGACTACAACAATTAAATTGATCTTATAAACTTAACCAAAGCCATAGCTGTTGAATCTGTTGATGTGGATGCCTAACTAAACTTGTTAAAAAGAAGCTTAATGCCCAAAGTTTTTTAAAACATGAATTAATTTAAGTAAAAAAAAAAGGTAATAAAATGGCAGCACTCCAAGGAGTTATAGTATATAGCTAAGCAGTAGAGATGGACTAGAATTCGAACCCGAGCCAAACTATTTGAGTTCGAACGGACTTGGACTTCTCAAACTATCCTGGACCCAGATTTTGGAAATTTTCCGGACTTTCGTTAATTATCGAATGTTCGAACGTTCGAGTCATGCGAATATGCGAGTAAAATATCTATTATACCAATACGTGAGTAAATATCGAATTAACGAATCCGCAAGTAAAATGTCTTTTATACCTATACGCGAGTAAATATCGAATCCGCAAGTAAAATGTCTATTATACTTATATGTGAGTAAATATCGAATTAACGAAATCCGCAAGTAAAATGTCTTTTATACCTATACGCGAGTAAATATCGAATATTGAATCCGCGAGTAAAATGTCTATTATACCTATACGCAAGTAAATATCGAATCCGCAAGTAAAATGTCTATTATACTTATATGCGAGTAAATATCGAATTAACGAATCCGCAAGTAAAATGTCTATTATACCTATACGCAAGTAAATATCGAATTAACGAATCCGCAAGTAAAATGTCTATTATACCTATACACGAGTAAATATTGAATTAACGAATCTGCGAGTAAAATGTCTATTATACCTATTACGCGAGTAAATATCGAATATCAAATCCGTGAGTAAAATGTCTATTATACCTCTATGCGAGTAAATATCGAATTATCGAATACGTGAGTAAAATGTCTATTATACCTATACGCGAGTAAATATCGAATCCACAAGTAAAATGTCTATTATACTTATATGCGAGTAAATATAGAATTATGGAATCCGCGAGTAAAATGTCTATTATACTCTTACCAGTAAATCTCGAATTCTCGAACCCGCGAGTCGTTCATGGGATAATTATCGAATGTTCGAACCTGAAAGCTCGCAAGTAGCGTGTGTGAGAGTAAAATCGAGTTTTTCGAAAGTCCTGGATATTTGAACATGTTCCCCAGACCATTTCCCAGGTCCCACAGCCATTTACACTAAGTTACCGTTGATATTTTAATTGTATTCTGTTTGACTCCCATTGACTTTAATGGGTCCGTTTTCGAACTTTCAAACTCTCCATATAGTTCGAAAGTTCGAAAACGTACCGATCTTTCGAAAGTTCGGCCATCTCTACTAAACAGTTAAATGCTTCTAGATGGAGGCAGTATGTATTTGCTCCTGATGCCTTTTTATTGCGGTTCTCTTATATACAGAATTGTACTCTAATTCCTAACCCAAACTCCATCTCTACATAAGGATAGTTACACCCTGAAGAAAGTCCCAGACAATCAAGTTGTTGTTGTTGTAGATTAAGCCATTTATATTATAAGTCCAGAATGCATAGCTGATAGTCCCCTGTTGGTGCCAGTAATCTGTTACCAGTAGGGCCTCCAAAGGTTTACCCATACCTCTTTTACAGCGTTTTGAATGGAGAAAGCTATTCAGGGCATATCTTTTCACATGGACACCCAGAGTCATATATTCCAGTTGAGTATCCTCCTTTGGTGTTTTTCCTCTGGTCCTCTATAGTTGAGGATCCTTTGAAGTTTTAGTTATTACAACAGTATCTGTTTGTCTATGCTTTGTGTATCCTGCTCACACAACTATATTCACACAAACCATTAGGCTATCCCAGCTTTTCTACTTTTAAGTCTTTCATGCTACCTTGTACAGTATTTTTATGTTTAAATGGTAGAAAGTGGCAGACACAGTAGTTTATCCAGATGTCTAAAGGGGAATATAAATGAAGAGGACACTAGTGCACTAGTTACATGGTATATACTTTACTAGCTCAAATACGTGGTTTTTAAAGTTGTCCAATGGGGACGGCCATCTTTGATTCTGTTCCTGTAATCACTGGGTATCACACATGCCCAATAACCATGACTTAGGCAAAATATACATTTTGCATCATTATATGTCTTTAATAAACTGGATCCCAAATCTCCTCTGTACCGGACAACAACCTGGCTCCCCGTTAAATAGCGCATTACATACAAAATCCTTCTCCTAACATTTAAATCCCTTTGCTCTGCTGCTCCTCCTTCTATTTCCTCTCTAGTCTCCCCATATGTTCCTGCCATCCACTCATCGCAGAACCAACTCCTGTACAGACCACCCACTCGGACTGCTTCCCCTTGCCTTAAACCTTTCTCTCTTGTGGCTCCCTTCGTCTGGAATTCTATTCCCCTCTCTCTCTGTCAAGAAACCTCAATTAGCAGGGTTAAATCTAGCCTTAAGGCTCGTACACACGTGCGATCGTGGGTCCCGACCTGCGACGAACGATGTGTACGAACGTACGTTTCGCCCGACAATCGGCCAGTTTGTAGGCACTTTATCGGCCAAAACGGACGTTCATTTGGGGATCATTGAATGACCGACTTGGCGGATCTATGAACGATCGACCATTTTGGTCGATAAAGTGTCTACACGATTTCCGATTATCTTCCGAAATGTTTGTTCGTACACGTCGTGCATCGTGGGTTGGGACGCGAGTCCCACGTGTGTACGAGCCTTTACATCCTACCTATCTGGTAACCAGCACAGTATTTGATTATTTTATTTGCACTTCATACTTCTCATTCCAGCACTTATACCCATTCCATTGTATCTGTGTGTTACCCACCTAACTAGATTGTAAGCTCTACGGGGCAGGGACTTCATTACCTCTTGTGGTAAAGCCCTAGCACTTCTATTTATATAATTGATATATTCATGTACTGAACTATCTATGTATTTATCCCCCTTGTATGACTTTATTGTATTTTATTACTGTACAGCACTGCGTCCCCAAGTGACGCTATATAAATAAACATATACATACGTACATACAGTATATCATAACAAATAATGCACTTATAAAATGCAGTTATGGTAGCTTGATCTGATGAGTGATGTCATCAGTGTCTGTTCTCACATCTTTTAACTGACATAAAATGCCAGTAAAATGTCAGTCTGCTTCTGCCTAAGATGCATACAGACTTAAGAAGACAAAATACAAGGATTGCAGACTTCAAAGTTGTTGTAAAAAAGATTGACAGTTGAGGGAGTGTGGTTATCAATACAGAGAGACTGGTCACACAGCTGCAAGCAGGAAGTTATACTTCTGTGCCAGCAATATAACTTCTCACTGTTTTTACCTTGATGTTATTCAGGGTTCATTTTAAATGTAAGTCTGTAGACTTGTGTTTAATCCTTTTTTGTTTGGAGACATTTTAAAAAATGGAAACTAAAATTTTTCTTTCTATGCCAAGACCAATTTCTCTCAACTTTTACTAATGACTATTAAAATAGATAAATAGTTGTGGCATATTTGTTTACCTTGTTTTACACGCATATAGTCCATGATTCCACTGCACTCCAGTCTTAAATAATTATTATTTATTGTTTTATAATTTATTTATTATTATTTATTGTTTAACACACATATGTACACACATGATAAATAGACAGACAGACAGACAGATAGATGATAGATAGGCAGACAGACAGACAGATAATCAGACAGACAGACCGACAGACAGACAGACAGACAGACAGATAGATAGATAGATAGATAGATAGATAGATAGATAGATAGATATATGTCAGATACTAAGAGGTTTTTAAAAGCAATTATTGAGTCTTTGAAAGATAATGTTTCATTGCCTAAGTACCTTAATTGAAAAAGTAAACTCCCTTGGTGTCAACGGAGATAATCTAGAAGAAGACAGGATATGTTTTACTCAAAAATGCTTTATGGTTTCCAAGCACAGAACAAAGATAAAAGAGCTGGTTTGCAGAAAATAATCCACATACAAGGTTAAGCTACTTTGACAAGGTTAAATCATTTAGCTGTGCTATATAAATATGTAAATTAAATTCAAAGAAAGTTACAGTATATAAAAAACAATTAAAAAAAACTATATACCCATTTTAATCATTTTATTTTGTATGGTAATTATCTATCTTCTGACAATGTATCTAACCTCATTTAGTAAAACAAAGCAACAATTAGCTAAAATGAAACAATAGCAATACTTTAGGTGTATGACCACAATCATAGCCTCTATGGCCACTGCAAGGGCTAGGCAACAGTGGTGCATTTTCTCAAGCAATAGCGATTGCACTTGAGAATCGCAGCACAGTGCAAGTCAATGTGGCTGGCCATATTGCTTGCACTGTATGCCGTTTTCAGAGCGCATGCAATCATACAGTAAAAAGGTTGCAAAATTGTGTGTATCATAGTGAAACAAATGTAATGGTAGATTCGGTATTTCTATAAATTGCAATTGAAACTGTGTTTCAGAGTATCAATTACTATTCCCTGTTCCATCCCACTGTATGATGTTGGCCATAAATGCTCTGTTCCATGGATCATACAATCATATTAGGCAATCAAACATTTTTACAACTGGCCCGATAGGGAAAAATATTGTACAATGGTAGAGAAAGGGCCAAACTTATTGAATAGGAAGGGTATTATGGCTAATGTATCTACCACTGAGACCTGGTACCTAAAATCCCTCGCCTGTAGACAATTAAGCTACAGTAGCAGGACTATAACTTAGAACTTCCCACACAATCTACCTACTTCCAGATAAGTCACTGTAAACCAGGAGTCTTCAAACTATGTCGGCCATATACGGCCCTACATGATGAGCCACCTGAAGTGACTACACTGGTTCCAAAACGTTACACAATAAAAGTTTATTCACTGGGGACTGGTGTGCCCAGCTATACTCATTTTGGATATACCTACTGTAGTAAAGGAACATATCCATATACATTTAAGATATTCCACATATTCTGTTGGATCAGTGACACAGCTTTGACTATGAAAGACACTAATGATAATGTAGCAAATGTAAAAATGTAGTCTGGCCCCCGAACAACCCAAAAAATTGTTAACTGGCCCGCTATTTAAAAAAGTTTGAGGACCACTGTTCTAAACCCAAGGTTCCAAATTTGTTAAGACTGCAGATGTTTATAGTTATTCAGGGAGATGTAATAAAAGTTCTTATCATTAAAAATGGTGCTAATTTTGCCCCAACCAATCATATGTTAGCTTTCAAATGGTAAATAATATCTGATTGGTTGGGGCAAAATTAGCACCATTTATGTGTTTTGTTTTCCATTGTTGGCCTTTTTAGGTTCGTACACACGTGCGGTCGCGGGTCCCGACCCGGGGCAGGGACCTCATTACCTCTTGTGGCAAAGCCCTAGCACTTCTATTTATATAAGTTATATATTTATGTACTGAACTATCTATGTATTTATCCCCCTTGTTTGATTGTATTTTAATACTGTACATCGCTGCGCCCCCAAGTGGCGCTATATAAATAAACATATTCATACATAATGCTAAAGGACTGAATATTCCGAACCTGTAAAATACTACGAAAGGGAGCAGGGCGACATAGTCCTTATACAAGAAACCCACTTCCTGAAAGATGATAAACCCAAAAATGTACCACACACTACTTACTATTTGTCGGCTAGGGTCAAGAAAAGTGTCATGACAATCTTATTCCATAAAAGTGTTCAATTTGTGGAAAAGTATTGTAAAATAGACACCTAAGGACACTATTTGATACTTACGGCACCATAGGGTCCTTTGTTAATGTCTATATTTCCATTACGAGACAAAATGCATTTTACAGAACCCTTGAAACTAAACTCCTATCCCTTATCTTGGTAAGATTGAAAGCTGCAGGAGACTTCAACACCTGTTTATAGCCTAAGATGGACCAATCACACTTAACCACAATAAGCAACGCTACACTCTCTGCCAAACCACTACTTTCCCTAATCTGGTTATTTAATTTATGGGGCAAATGGAGAATCACTCACTCTACAGACAGAGAGCATAAAACATACTCGCGCATTGACTACATTCTAATAGCAACGAGTCTATCCCACACACTCATGAATAGGCAGACTTCAAAAACTTTTTACAGACAGGCACACCTCCCACATGGAAATCAAGCGTACAGAACACACAAACTAACCCAACAAAAATATTATGACAAGGGCAACAAACCCAACACAATGTTAGCTCAGCGATTAAACAACCGAATGACAATAAACCACCTACAAGCCCTTCAAAACCTAGGGCCATATTTCTAAAGCCACGGTATTGCTTTTTAGCGATACCCGACTTTAACAATCGGTGAGGCTTTTCATTCATGTGATCACCGTAATGTATACTAAAACCCCTTTGTTTATAAAGTATGCCAGTGTGCAGATAATATGATATTGTATGGGACCTAGAAATGTGCATTGATTATCTTTTCTATGTTTTCTTTATTACTTACCTATTTCTTAACTTTAATAACTTTGGTTATTTTACCAGGTACTAGATATGTAACAAATTCAAGCTAATGTTAATACATGCTGCTTAGAAAATGTGAAAATGCTAAACTGTTGATATTATGTAATGCTTATTGAAATAATGCACAAATAAAACAAAAAAATGAAGTGATAAGGAGCATTTCCAAGACCGAAAAACTCAATCAAATTGACAAAAAGACTTCCCTGTTTAGTTAATCTGTAGCAACCAATCAGATGTTATCAAATGCTTTCTAACTGTAGTACTGGGGACCAGTAAAAAGGTATCATCTGATTGGTTGAGGCAAATTAACAGCTCTGACAAAGTTTTGCCCCGCTTATTGAATAAGGTCCTATAATATTATATTATAGTTGCTAATAGTCCCAAGGTTTGTGGGACAGTCTCAAACGTTCACTCATTGCATCCAGTGAAATGTCCTGTGGCTTTCCTTGCAAATTCATGTAAGATTCCACTGGAAACTCATTTACCGAGCGCCGATACTGACCAATGTCCTATTATAAGCATGCTAACCCATTTAGCATGACTTTAAAAAAAGAGAACTGAAATGGGTGACATATTTCTGACATGATTTTGCAAGGAAAGCAAGTGTTTGTGTAGCTTAAATTGCCACACCCAATTTGACTTTGCGTTTGTGATATTTTACACTCAACTTTTTAATGCCAACAAGTAGGCGGCGTAAAAGTCATTTTGTTGAGTTGAAAAAAAGCCATATTGAAGCTCCATAAGGAGAGCGCTTGCAGCTATCCATAATTGAGCCCCTATTAACTATCTTTTTGCCCCTTAATAGTATACACTAAGCTGACTAAGGCTCTCCATACATTGCGTTAAACCACTCCGGGTCTTTGACCCCCAATGTTATAGTCTTAAAACCCCTTTGAGGGTTAATGCAACACTTAGACTATAATATCGGAAATCCAGGAAAGTGCAAATTACAGGTTTAAGACTTTAATAGCAGATAGTAGCTGCCTTCCCATATTGACCTCTCAAATGCGATGGTGTTTTCCGGTTATCATGCATGTGTATGGCCAGCTTTGCCTACTTTAATTAACGTATTTTAAATACTTAAAGGGGAACTAAAGTCTCCATACAACATTGCCGAAATGGAAAGAGCATATTCACAAAGATACAAAAAGTTGTGTCTCACCTCACCCTGTGGATGCTGGGTGATTTACGAAATTAACCTGTGGGTACTAGGGATCAGCTTCCATAATTCACCTTAGCAGGGAACATCCAGCTATGTGTATGCCGTATACTTCACAGGAAGTTGCAGCCTTGCTTCCTGGAAGCTGAAAGCCAATTATACTACAGCTCAGAGATCATCCCTCCCTCTCACACAGAACACAGATTTCAGTGCAGTTTTGTTTAAACACATTATGAATTTGTTATGTCCCTAACAATGATAAATTCCTTCATACAAAAAAGTAAAAAATAAAAGTAATCTTTGCAGTTTATTTCTTTGCTAGCATGGATGTAAGAAAGAGAATATTAACATTTCAGTAAAAAATAAAAGTATGTATGGAGAATCGAACCTGCAACCTTCTATACTATGTCTTGTTAAAAAGAAAGTTTTCTACAACTATCCCACAAAGGCTGCTAGATGGGATATCAGTACATGTAGAATCTTTATCTTTTGCTAGGAACATAATAGAAATAAAATAGAAAGTAAGCCTGAGGAATTGTGTCCCAGTGGTCTGTTTGTTTCCAAAACCAGCACTTAAGCAGTGAGCCACCACTGCACATGCAGAAGAAACAAGTACATTTAAGTAAATTTCAGTAAAATCAGTTCACTATTTTGTATTGCTGCAGGAAGTCTGTCAGCAATTCACGCTGGTTGGTAAATAAAAAACAGAGCTGCTATACATAAAGCTTGTACATATGTAGAAAATTTATATTTTTCTAGAAACATGATGGAAACAAGCAAAAAATAGCAATAAACTCAGGCAGTAGACTATGGGGCATATTTATAAAGGCTTCTTAAACGTTTCGCCTTTTTTTAACGCTGCCTTTTCAACAAATTTGGACGTTTTTGCTATTTATAAAACAGTGATAACATGTGGCGAAAGGTCATTACCACTACTTTTCGCTTTTCGCCATACATCACCATACAACCACTCAAGCATATTTATAAAATGTCAAAAGTGTATTTTTGCAAGTTCAGCCATTCCAATTCGGCAAAAAAGCATAATGGGTCCATGGAACGTGACATTGTGGAGTGTTTCTCAATACTAGTAGGGGGGTGTTAGACTCGTTTTCGCGATTTCGCTTTTTAAGGTTTATTTTTCACTTTTTAAAGAAAGCTTTTTTTTGTTTTTAAGGTTCTGATTTTCTTTAATTACCAATAAAGTCAAATAGGGGTCTGAGGGACATATTTATAATGGGCATAATTTTTGTTTTTTATCCCCACCAGCCTTTACCATCATTTTTTAAACTTTCAACTTTTCATCAAAATTATTAAAAAGGTGAATTTTCATCAAAAGCAAAAATTATATAGTAAAAAGAAGCACTCATAATGCTCAAAATGTTCAGCACATATGATGGTAAATAGGTAATACTCCCTGGTGGATATTCAAAGTAGTATCAAATTGGTTAATACACACAGAACACCTATCTTTGTTATTTAAAAATAGCCTAACACATTTGGTGTTTTTTTCAGCCAAAGATATTATAAATAGTGTAAAACTCAAAAGGCGATTTTTCTCTATTTTATTAATAGGATATGGTAAATAGTGTAAAACCCAAAGGCAAATTTTCTCTATTTTATTAATAGGACACATTTTTAGCATTGCTTATTTTCAGCAAACTGCAGCTAATTATCAAACCAGTTCCATTAATATGGGAACATACCATAGTGCTGTGTAAGAAATAGTCATGTTAATGGAACATTCCAGTAAGTAATGATCATTCTGAAAATTCTGGTAAAACTGCAAAAAATGCAAAAAAAGGGCGTAAAGGTGGAAAAAAGGCAAAATTTCTCCTTTTTATAAATAGCTTTAAATAAAAAAAATGACACTAGAGGGCAATTTCTCTTTTTGCAGTGATACCACACTTAATGCAATGAATAAGGCGAAAACTGTTGTATTATTTCATAAGTAAACCAGGGGATTTAAACTTGTGACTTCTTGGATTGTATGTTCCTAAAAACATTGTATTTCCATGGTGCCAACTAGCAAGTCAACAATGAATACAGGTACATTCAGAAATTTTATCTATCGCTAGAAACAGAAGCTTGAAACTCTGTGCATAGAGACAATGATTACTGGGGTCAGGGGGCATGCTCTTTAAAGCCAACATGGGCTATGAGTTGTACGGACAACAACATGGAAGCCTTCTTTGTAACATAATTTATTACTTTATTAAATGCAACTTACGAGGGACCAGGTCAGATAATTAAGCTTTGGGGGATCTTTGAAATGTGACAACTCTGCGAAAGTTGGGTTAGGGGGGCTAATACACATTTTAAAGCAGAGTGATTTTTTGGCTGGACTTTCCCTTTAATATGAATAGGTGATTTAAATGTCCTGTGATGTACATCCCTAAAACATACCCCTACTGTAAATGATATAAGGGATAATACGCCCTTACAGTGTAATATAAGGATATTACATCACTGTGTAGTTTCCTGACCAGAACGGTATGGGAGCTGCAGTTATAATAATCACATAATGACATAAATGAATAATTATTATAAGAAAATATTCTACCGCTGCTCCCATTATGTATTATAAGGATCATAAAGAGTTTTGTGGCTATATATAAAGTGATAGAACTCTAAGGTTACTTCTAACAATCAACATATTCCTGGCCACATACACACATAAGCACATGCTCACTCCTCATGTGGAGGACTCTGTTGCCTTCCATGTTCCTATAATCTGACAATTGTAATGCTAATTTTTACAGTTCGGTCGAATAGGTATACATGAAAGGGGTGGTTACTTAACAATGCCACAGTGGATTATGTCCTAGTAAAAGTCTTAATTATGTGACCACTGCACATGCAGCAAAATCAGAAAAACATACAAATCAAATAAACCACTGCTGCTCAAAGCATAAAAATCAGAACACTAGAGGGCACAAGTCTACAACAAAAGTAACTTTATATATGAAAAAACACACCCCTTACCCCTATACTTAAAGGATATGAGGATCCACTGTTGAGTTCCATCGCCTGGATTTAAAGCACTTGTCCTTGTAATTTTGGTCTTGGAACTCCTCTGTGATTTCTGAAATCTTTATATTACACAGAAAGAGGTACATTACATAATAAGTGTTTGCTTTTAAATATACACGTGTACACGGTTATAATGGAGTGACAGTGATAGTAGATTATATACTTTTAATAGCCTTTTTTAACGCTATAGGCAGAATAACACAAGGTTAACCATTTGATTAATGGCAACAAAAAGAAGAAATAAAAAAAATGGGGAAAAAAGCCACAGAATTACAACCATTCCTGAATATATGAAAGTTAAAAACCAGAGGGCTAAAATCAATGAGAAGCCAGCCAGTCAATTCAACCAGTCATCTCCCTGCTGGTATATGTACAATATGAAAAGAAGGATATGAGGATCCCAAATTTATTGAAAAAATAAGAGTGCAGAGCAAACACAACACAAAGTTTTGGCCCAAGGGCCTTTGTCAAGTGCTTTCAGGACATTCCACTGTGCTAGAATATAAACAAATAAACATAGCTCCCTCTATTGGTAAGGTGTATAAAACATAAAAACTCCCTCTAGGGGTAAAGGATCAAACAAATTGATAAACAAAAATATTCGATTTTCTATATTGCATATCTTTGAATGTCAATGTGTTTGACCCTCCACCTCTAGAGGGAGTTATTGTGTTTTATACACCTTACCACTAGAGGGAGCTATGTTTATTTGTCTATACAGTATTCTAGCAGAGGGGAATGTCCTGGAAGCACTTGACAAAGGCCATTTGGCCAAAATGTTATGCTGTGTTTGTTCTTTTTTTTTCAATAAATATGGGGTTACCCTAAAATATTTGTTTGGATTTCCATATCCTTCTTCTGATATTAAACATCAGAGGGCATCACGTACAAAAACACCACATACAAATAATATCCAATACACTATTTAGAGCTTGTACTGCCAGGCCAATATCTTAGCCAGATGGATCACCTGGTCTGATATTTGCTCAGAATAGCTGGGTGATCAGATGTGATTTCTTAAACAAGCTAAAGTATTTGACCGATCATGAAAATCAGCAAAATCTGGACAATTAGATGTGAATGCAAATCTTGGCCAACCACTCTGCTGGGCCCCTGGGCAAACCATTGTTTTTTCTTTTTCATTCAAAGCCTATAGTTCAGCTACCCCTTTTAGGGTTGGAGCTTGGTCAATTGCCCTGCCTCATGGACATTTCTCAAACTAGATACTGTATGGTTATAACACATGCTTACAACAAGAAAGAGCCAAAGCTAAAGGTTCATACACGTGCGTTCACGGGTGCCGATCCGCGACGCACGATGTGTACGAACAGAATTTCGGATGATAATAGGCCTGTGTATTTGGCCGTTTTGCCTGATAAAGTGCCCATACATGGGCCGATTATTGTCCTAAATGGCCGTTCATACACATCGTGTGTCTTGGGAGGGCGCCCGAGATCACACGTGTGTACGAACTTTAAGTGTCTGAGGTTTAAAAAAATAGGCAACTCCTAGATCTAGTAATGTTCTGATTCTAATTGTGAATATTTGTGATAGTAAGGTTGTACTTACTTTTTAATGTGCGAAATTGCCATATTTATTTAATTTAGACGAAAAACTATGTTATAATATATATCAACATACAAGGAAAATTCCTATATTTAATCACCATTTATCAGTGACTGCAGCTCAGTGAAGTTGCTTTGAGAAGGGTCTTGTGTTTTTTTCCATGTTATTTATTTATTTTTGTTCTATGATATTTATCCACCTATATTAAAGGATAACTAAACTATAAAAATTTTAAAAAAATGAAAATTCCTGGGGCAGGGATTAATTATTCCTACCTCCCAATATCGTTTTGCTGAGGAGCTACAGCACATACAGTTTTTATCTGCCAGGTTAGTGCCCTGGGCTTTCCTGTATTAAAGGTAGTGCAGAAGCACTGAGGAAGCCTGGCAAAAGAAGTTTTCTTCATGCTGGTGCTCCTTACAGAAACGATATTGGGAGGTAGGAATAACCAATCCTACCTCCCTGCCCCAAGGACATTTCATTTTATGTTACTACTACTACTGCTCTAAATGGTGGAGCTCATAAACATTGATGTACCTTAAGAAAGCCAGGAATAGTGGAAATATTTTCACGAATATAACAAACATTTTTAGCATTCTGTATGCTAAATGTGCATATTGTGATAACATTTCATTACTGTTGTGTAAGTTGCATAAAATAAGGGCAAGTCCAACAATAAGGACACAGGCGTGCCCAAAGCAAATTTTGTTAAGTGAGCCACAGTGGCACAGTCTGAAAAGGTTTGAGAACCACTGTATTGAGCAGTTCTCAGCTTTATAATACCTTATTTAAACTAATTTCCAAATAAGACAAAACACTCTCATTTCAAAGGGAGGGGTATTATTTAACAATCATACATTGGAGGATTCTTTATTAAGCAAAGGATTTTGAATTGTCTCTCCTATGCAATTGCAGCTCAAAGAAAGACTTAAATAGAAGCTGTTTGAGAATTCACTGTCTTGATGATTTGCATGTTTCAAGGATTAAACACTTTTTATCTCTAATCATAGGGATACCTCCAGAGAATTTTTCTAAAGACAAAAGTTCAAATAACCCTTTTTTATATTCTATCATAAAGTTAGTTTATTACAAACTTAATTGTTTTGTGTTAACTTCACAATGTAAAACTGCTGCTTAAAGGACACTTATACCCTAACTAACATCCCCATCAAACCAGATAGTACCCTTTGTTCTCTCTAATGGGTCCATAACAAGCAGTCAAGGTCCTGATACTCCACTAGAGAGACACGGTCATTGCAGAGTGCATCTTCCCATCGGCTAAATCTCTGGAGGGTTTAGAAAGCAGGGAGACAATGGCACCTACAGCCAGACATTGACAGCTCCTTATAGACCCTATAGAGAGAACCCAAGGGTGAGGACCTAGAAGTTTATCTACTATATAAAGCAGAAATCTTGTATGTATGTATGTTTGTATGTGTGTATGTATGTATGTATATGCTCACCTCAGCCACACCCCTGAATGACTCAACATAACAGCGACGCCCTCTGAAAGGTCTGACACCCATGAAGTCTAGTTTGACGAATAAAAACCCTGCACATCACTTGCAGAGTGTGAAGCCCCAATTCAGTAACTCAGATGAAGGGCCTGGGCTCTGTGCGGTGCCCAACTTCAACAACACAGACACAGAGTCCTCTTCAGTGACACAACAACAGTGTAATGTACGGCTACAAAACTCAGAGAGCTGCACACATAGAACAACAGCTTATATAACAGAGGGAACCAGACATTTCCCTTAGGGCTAGGCCACACTAGGGCAATTTCTTTGCGTTTGCGCTTGCACATGCGATTTTTGCTAACATTGCAATCGCGGCAACGCATCTCGTATCTCAAAAGGAGAAATAGCATGCACAGATGCACGGGAAAAACACATGCAATCGCGTGCGATTGCGTGTGCTATTGCGTGTGCGGCGCAGTGTGGCCATGCCCTTAAGGTCTGTAAGACATCACAATTTGCTCCTGGAAGGTTTTAAATATAAACCCTGGAAAGACTATCAGGCTTATTCAATAAAAGTTCTTATCGTTTAAAATGATGCTAATTTTGCCCCAACCAATGAGATGTTAGCTTTCAAATGTTAAATAAGATCTGATTGGTTGGGAAAAAATTAGCACCATTTTAAACAATAAGAACTTTTATTGAATCTCCCTGTATGTTACTACTGGTGATATGAATGACATTTATATACAAATATAAACCCTGGAAAGTCTGTGTTTCTATTGGTGATATGAATGACATTTATATACAAATATAAACCCTGGAAAGACTATGGGGCATATTTATAAAAGAGCGAAAAGTAGCGAAATGTTTTCGCATTCGCTTTTCGCATGGGTTTTCGCCAAAAAGACAGTTAACGCTATTTATAAAGGTAGCATTAACGAATGGCGAAACCGTTTCCGCGAGCTATCGCTAAACCCTTTTCGCCTTACTTCGCAATGGTAATTTTAGCGAAAAGGGAGCGAAAAGGCGTAACACCCACGATTATAAAAAGCGAAAGGTGGTTTTTGCGTTAAAAAGAGCGAAGTTAGCGCGACCCTGAGGTGGTGAAAAGTCATTGTTTGAGCGAAAAGGCATTTAAGGGTAATATGCCTTGAAAAAGCGAACGCGATTAGAAGGGCGATCGCGCATTAGAATGAAATGCCTTGGAAAAGCGACATTAGAAAGGCGAACGCACATTAGAAAGGCGAACGCACATTAAAAGGCGAACGCACATTAGAAAGGCGACTGCGCATTATAATGGAATATGCCTTGGAAAAGCGATCGCACATTAGAAAGGCGACCGCGCATTATAATGGAATATGCCTTGGAAAAGCGAACGCACATTAGAAAGGCGACTGCGCATTATAATGGAATATGCCTTGGAAAAGCGAACGCACATTAGAAAGGGCGACCGCGCGCATTATATGGAATATGCCTTGGAAAAGCGAACGCACATTAGAAAGGCGACGGCGCATTATATGGAATATCCCTTGGAAAGCGAACGCACATTAAAGGCGACTGCGCATTATAATGGAATATGCCTTGGAAAAGCGAACGCACATTAGAAAGGCGACTGCGCATTATAATGGAATATGCCTTGGAAAATCGCTCGCGCATTAGAAAGGCGAATGTGCAGTGCAAAAGAAAATTGTATTCCAATTGAGAAATTCTAAGAAGATTGACTAAATAAGACATGGCTGACTTCTTGGTAAATGTGAGGTGGCCATTTTGAACTTGACATCATTTTCTAGTGGGCTTTCTGGTTTTGAATGGTTTTCGCAATGCAGTCTTCTTAGATGCGTTAAGTTTTCGCTGCGATACTTTTCGCTCTTTATCGCGCCCGTTCGCCCTTTTCAGCCGCGAAGTGTGTTTTTTTCGCTTTTTTATAAATAAGGCGAAACGAAGCCCCAAATGGCGCTATTTTCGCTGCGATGTGCTGCGCTAATTATTTGGTGAAAAAGACAATCCTTTATAAATATGCCCCTATGTTACTATTGGTGATATGAACCACAATTATATACAAATATAAACCCTGGAAAGACTATGTTACTATTGGTGATTAGAGATGTCCGAACTTCGCAAAATCCGGTCCGCTCGAGGATCCGCGAATTTTCGAAAAAATTCGAAAATTCGAAAATCCGCGAGCGGACCCGTTAAAATGAAAAATACCCTTGAAATAACGAGATTTCTCGTATTTTCGAAAATTTTCGAAATTACGAGGTTTCACGTATTTTTGGGAATTTTCAAAATTACGAGTTTTCATGTATTTTCGAAAATATGTATTTTCGAAAATACAAGTAATCCTCGTAATTTCGAATATTTTCGAAAATACGTATGTAAGGAATTAATAGAAATCCTTGTATTTTCGAAAATTTTCGAAAATACATTTTCGAAAATACGTGAAAACTCGTAATTTCAAACATTTTCGAAAATACGAAAAATCCGCGAATCGGAAGTTCGGAAGGCGGAAAATCCGGAAAAATCCGCCGTTTGCGAACGGGATAAATCCCTATCCGGGGTTCGGATCCGCGAACCGGCCATCCCTATTGGTGATATGAATCTTTTTTTATACAAATATAAACCCTGGAAAGACTATGTTACTATTGGTGATATGAATCTTTTTTTATACAAATATAAACCCTGGAAAGACTATGTTACTATTGGTGATATGAATTACATTTATATACAAATATAAACCCTGGAAAGACTATGTTACAATTGGTGATATGAATGACATTTTTATACAAATATAAACCCTGGAAAGACTATGTTACTATTGGTGATATGAATGACATTTATATACAAATATAAACCCTGGAAAGACTATGTTACTATTGGTGATATGAATCACATTTATATACAAATATAAACCCTGGAAAGACTGTGTTACTATTGGTGATATGAATCTTTTTTTATACAAATATAAACCCTGGAAAGACTATGTTACTATTGGTGATATGAATGACATTTATATACAAATATAAACCCTGGAAAGACTATGTTACTATTGGTGATATGAATGACATTTATATACAAATATAAACCCTGGAAAGACTATGTTACAATTGGTGATATGAATCACACTTATATACAAATATAGTGTAGTAACATACAGGGTTATTCAATAAAAGTTCTTATCGTTTAAAATGGTGCTAATTTTGTCCCAACCAATCAGATCTTATTTAACATTTGAAAGCGTACATCTGATTGATTGGGGCAAAATTAGCACCATTTTAAATGATAAGAACTGTTATTGAATAACCCTGTATGTTACTATTGGTGATATGAATCACATTTATATACAAATATAAACCCTGGAAAGACTATGTTACTATTGGTGATATGAATAACATTTATATACAAATATAAACCCTGGAAAGACTATGTTGCTATTGGTGATATGAATCACATTTATATACAAATATAAACCCTGGAAAGACTATGTTGCTATTGGTGATATGAATAACATTTATATATATATATATAATGTGACCATGCCCCCAGATATTGCTGATCACGGCCACACCTCCAAACATCACGGTTATGCTCATACCCCAACCATCTAGGCTACACCCCCAAAGATAACTGCCATGCATGCAACCATGCCCCCAAATGTTGTGACCAAGCTACCAGATAACAAACATTATGGTCCGCCCCCATACATCATGGCTACACCCCCAAACATCCCAGGTCTGTTCCCAAATCATACCCACATACACAAACATCCTGTCCATGCCCCCCAAACATCACAGGCGCACCCCCAAACACCACACCCACGCCCCTTAATGGCACGGCCATGCCCACACTTTGAAACAGCATGGCTATGCCCCCAAATATCGCGACAACCAAATGTCACGTCCAAGGGCAAACAAAGTGACATACTGCTAACAAATGTGTAAAAAATTGAGCATGCTTAATAAAAACACACAACACTCAGACAGCGTAACAGAATGAAGCCCGGCTTTATCAACACAGACAAAGAGCCAGCACGTTACATGCTTCAGAGACACTGACGCCCATCAGTCACTCAAGTGCTGCGATATTCAGTTGCAATCAACATGTTTTCCCAACAGCAAATTCCATGTAGTGTGTTCACAAGTAGGTTCACCACAACATTTGTATATTTAAGCTCCAAGTGAAAAAACTGATAACGTTGTATATAAGGTTTTACAATATACATTTAATGCTTATTTACATACTGTACAGTTTATATGTGCATATTTTTTTCAACCTCTTCTTTTCCTTTGTTTACTTTTATAATCATATTTGTTGGTGGAGCACTGGCTGTAACATTGACTTAAGATGCCTGTACACTGCAGCTTACCAGTTGGCAATCCTGTGAGGTTCTAAGTAATTGCTTGACCCAATCACTTTACTATCAGTGCTACAGACTTGATGTTGGTCTTAAAATATTATCTGGCCAGGAAACATTGTGGGACCAATACTGCTGGGCACGGGCAGTAAATGTTAAAGTCATTTTGACGTTTGTCAGATCAAACGGCTAATTAGGTGAAATTTGCAAGGCCATCTTTATTCCTGCCCTACAATGTCGATGATCAATTTTAGCTTTTCTGATCATGCCCCTGTTTAGCTCTGCTGGAACCATTTACCCTATATAATCCTCTATTATTTGTTAAAATGCCTTGTTTTGTTTTGTTTTTTTTAATTCTATTAATTTATGATTATTCTTTCTACAAAATGTTTCTCTTTGTATGTAGTATTTGTTATACTCACACATTGTGTTAATTTTGGGTAGAATATTTTGTTTCATGTAAGTTTACCCTTGAAATGTTTATCCTTTTTTTCTTTGACTTTACGTTGCCAAGTGAATACAACTGTTGCCAGGTAACAGGAAACAGAGCGTATGCTGCCCACTGCATTTTGATTTCTGCCGCATACCTAATGTAGTATTCTACAGTGTTATCAAGGACATTGTCTTTGATTGAATGGCATTTGTTTCAAACACTTGGAATTATCACATATGTGGTTATCTTCCCGTCACAAAGACATTTTGTATTGTTAAAACACGGAATTAATTATATGCACTTCAACAGCCTAGTTATTCTAAGGTAAAATGCGCATATATATGCACATAGTATACTAATTCTATATTTCTTTTTTTTTAACATTTCTGGTAAAACTTATAGCAAACAAATATTTATAATGTCACAGAGAATTAAAGTCAATTATAGTTCATTTCTTATAACTGCTTTCATCAACTTATATTAGAAAGCACCTCAAATATCAAAAAAATCATGTGAGGGCTAAATCTTCCCTTTTAAGTGCTGGACCTCCATCTACTTCATCCATCCTAACTTGCCATCCTTGAATGAATGTGTTTCAAGGGCAAGGTGAAAATGACATTTTTTAGCTTTCTAGTACACCCAACAGAGAAAATTCCAAATAAGCTAAACATTTTTATGTGTTTTAATTCACAGTCCCATTTACTTCTATTGGTGGCTTCCAGTCTTACAGAAAAGCCTGTGTGCGTATACAGATTATTTAAATATGGTATATATGGAGCATAAAGAATCTTTTTTATTTACCAGCTTCTTCCAACTGGACGTTAAGAGAATCATTATGGAATCAGAAGAGGGTAGACATTTCTGTGCTTCCTAATTTATTATGCTAGAGAGCAATGACAGCCAAATGGAAGAATATGTGCCAGCGCATTTAATGACAGCTAATTTCTACTTGCAAAGGGCAGAGAAATATTAGTGGTTGTATATTTTACAAAATGCTTTAAGTCAAAGGAACGATTTGTGCTTTTGATTAAAACCATGGCATTATGGGCTAAATTAAAAATGCATCCCATTAGTAAATGAGACTCATCATTTTATAAAGTTTAGGAACCATGCAGTTCAATGTTGTATTTATTATTTTATTGTGCATTTAAATATTTATTTTCAAAGTTATGTTTATGACCTACATTGCATTAAAAATGAATTGCACTTGGCATGTGGCGTTTGCAGGAATTCTTCTCTATACATAACAAGCCAGTTAGATCTTACCTCTGACTTACGCAGTCTTTCCTGTAAATGCCTTTTTCGTCTAGTTGAGTGCAGCAGCTTGATACAATATTACCTTATCTTTATTCCCCTTAATATAAATCGCTGTTGGAAAAATATTTGCTGTAGCAACCAGTGTGAGACAGCAATGGCTAAAGCTAGTAAGAAGAGAAAAATATTATATACAGAGCACTGGTTATTCCTCATTTGAAATATCATATTCAATAGGGACATATTGGAAATAGAATCAGTTCAGAGAAGAGCAACTGATTTTAATAAAGGGAATGGAGGGGCTTGACTATGCAGACAGATTTGACAAGTTAGAGCTGTTTACACAGGAGAAGCGGGGCTTGCGTGGGGATATGATCACTTTATACAAATATATTAATGGGCCATACGATAAACTCTCTGCTGCATTGTTCACTAAGAGGACTTGTGGACATCCTTTAAGATTAGAATAAAAGAAGTTTCATCTTTTAAGGTGCCCATACATCTATAAGATTTTACTTACCTGACCGAGCGCTCACCCGATGTTCCTTCAATCCTGCCAGAACCGCTTCTCCCGATCTTACATTCGACCAACATGCGATAGCAAAATGAATGGGATTTTGCGATCACATGTCGGCCGAATGTAAGATCGGGTAAGCGCTCGGTCGGGTAAGTAAAATCTTATAGATGTATGGACACCTTAAGTTAGGAAAGGTTTCTTTACAGTGAAAGCGGTGAAACAGAGTAACTGGATTCCAGCAGATGTGGTAATGGCAAGTTCATTGAATAGCTGGATACGTTTCTGAAACTAAAAAATATTGAAAAATGAGGGCTGGATATGTTTTTAAAGGATAAATAAGTGCACTGTAAAATTAGTAAAATGTAAAAAAAACAAGTTATGTTCATTTGAAAGCTGCAGCTTTAAAAATATTGTTGCCATGTTTTTATACCTATGCCCCTCCAGAGCCTACCTTTGTGCCTTAAAAGTTGCTGACATCTTGTTACTGGTTTGCTGAATGTTAAGCTCCACCCCTCTGAGATTTCCCCTGCTACATATTGAATAGGGCTCGCCTATTCAATATGTATCCCATGTTTAGAAACAAGGGTTCACATATTATGAATTGAAGGTTAAGGAATTTGGGATTGAGGATTCACATATTTATTATTTCTAGAAAACGGTCTTATAAATTTGTTGTTCTTCAAAATCGGCCACAACCAACAAAAGTTGTGGCTAGCGTCATATCATTTTTATATATTTTTATATATAAACTTGCAGATGAGGATTCCACAGGAACAGAGGAGTTAGCATCCCTTGCGCCTCCATCCTCTCCATCACCATCCTCGGGGCATTCCCCTGACCTTTTGTCACCTGAAACAAATATTTAAAGCTACCCACATATCTTCCTGCGGTGCACTGGTGAACTCAGGGCCGGATTTACCATTAGGCACAGTAGGTACGCGCCTAGGGGCGCCTGAGGTTGGAGGGGTGGCTGTCAATCTCCGCCCACCAATCCAACCCCTTTATAGTCTATTTTCTTCCCCCAAAAAGCAAAAATGGGTGTGGTTTAGGGGTGTGGTCTATGTTTAGGGGTGGGGCTATGGGTGCCAGGCTCTTTGGGCCTACAGTCTCTTGAGGTGTAAATCTGGCCCTGGGTGAACTAGAGGGCTAACTTAACACTGGTGAACTGGCTGGTGGAATGGAGGGCTGAGGTAACACCTACTGGAGAACTGGAGGGCTGACTTTACACTGGATGGTGAAATGGAGGGCTGACTTAACATTGGCTGGTGAACTGGAGGGCTGACGTAACACTGTCTGGTGAACTGATAAATATAAGTGCCCAGAACATAGACTGGTAAATATAAGATCAGGACTGCCTATCCCATGAGCCAGAGTGAGCCTTTTGGTTCAGGCATGCTTCTGCGAGGCGGGAGACAGAAGTTTAAAACAAAAAAAATGTCAGAACTGCCAGATGTGTGCTGTGCAGGGCCGTCTCTAGTCTTTTTGGCACCTGAAAAAAATCCAAGTGCTGCCGCCCCATGTCGCGCCCCCAGAAGGGGTGTGGTTTTATAATTGAAAGTGGGTGATGCTTTGTCCAGAAATGGGGTGTGGCTTGTCCAGAAGTGGGAGGGGCTTTATACACATGACTGGTAAATAATGCCCACAATGACTGGTAAATGATGCCCACAGTGAATGGTATTAGATGCCCAACATTGATTTTTGATCTGCAAGGCTGACAAACATTGATTTTGATCAAATGAATTACCAGTCAGAATGGAGGGGGAGGAGTCGTAACTGCATTCTGTTGTGCAATAAAAGTCACAGCTTCCATTGCTATTTAAAGTGACAGTACCTCCCAAAAAAAGTGTGTTTTTTACAAACTGCATTTTTTTTGGGGGGGGGGCTGGCATCTGGGCCCCAGGCACATGGAAAAATCATGTGCCCTCAGGCACACGCCAGTTTTTTATTTCTGCCTCCTTACAAGGTGCTGCTCTGTAATATGCTTCACCTTGCCTCATTATAGAGGCGGCCCTGGTGCTGTGATCATGTGAATCACCACTAAAGTTCATTGCTTGCAGTGGATTGTATAGCTGTGTGTGTATCTCCTGTCTCCTGATCTTGCCTCTGTCTGCCTGCCTGCCATTACCTGAGTCCTGGCACAGTGAGTAAGAACAAACTTTTATATTTACCATTCACACTCACTGTGGGAAAACTTGTATGTACCAGTCACACTGTGGGCAAACTTGTATGTACCAGCCACACTGACTCACTGTATGCAAATTTGTATGTACCATTCACTGTGTACAAACTTATATCTACCAGTCACACTGTGGGCAAACTTGTATGTACCAGTCACTGTGGTCAAACCTGTATTTGCCAGTCACATTCACTGGGTGCAAATATGTATGTACTATTCACACTCACTGAGAGAAATCTTATATGTTCCAGTCAAACTATGGGCAAACCTGTATGTATTAGTTCCTGTGAACAAAGTTGTATGTACCAGTCACACTGTGGGCACGTTATATATGTACCAGTTACACTGTGGGCAAAGTTGTATATGTACCAGTCACACTTACTGTAATGGTGTTATGTATCAGTCACACTCACTGTGGGCAAACTTATATGTTCCAGTCACACTGTGTACTTACAGGGTTATTCAATAAAAGTTCTTAGCGTTTAAAATGGTGCTAATTTTGCCCCAACCAATCAGATTTTATTTAACATTTGAAAGCTAACATCTGATTGGTTGAGGCAAAATTAGCACCATTTTAGAACTTTTATTGAATCTCCCTGTTAGTGTTTCTTAGTGTACTTTTTAATTTTATTTTGAAATATTTTTTCATGAAAATTTTGACTTTATAATTTTTTGCACACATGATTGTTTAGGCCTAACATTCTGCCACCCCAAGATTTCCCTAATTTTGGCTTCTCTCCTCCACAGTTTGAATTGTAGAGAGGAAATCAGGTGAAGGGGTACCATTTTGTTGCAGGACCACAGGGTGTCTGTGTAGGCCCACTGCAGTTTGCCACCATCCTTGCAGATCCAAGACTTGGACTTAGTTTATGAACCCCACACCACATTGGCAACTCTTCCTCACAGTTTCCATCAAACAAGGGTAAGTGAGCAATGGCTTTACAGCAGCAGCACCATTGAGTTAGAGTAGGCCCAGTTTGCCACCACTGTTGCAGAGCCAGGCTTGGTTCTAGTAAAATGACCCCACTCCCTAGAAGCAACTGTATCACAGAGTATTCATCGTTTTTGTCGCATAACAGAGTACAGGAGCAGAACCATTGCAGTTTGTTACCATAGTTACAGAGACAGACAGACTTGGCCCCACTTGACATACCCCACACCACATATGCTTCTTTCCAAATGTATGCATCGTGCAAAGGAAAGCAAGTGATATGGTTGTACCATTTCTTTGCACCATCACCAAATTAATAAGAAGTCCCACTACACTTTGAAATCTAAGCTTTGGCCTGACCAAATACAGTCATATTGATGCTCAGGGTAGGTGTCACCAAAAGACACAGACTGCACACTTCAACTGTGATGTCACCTGGAGCCAAGGTGAAGAATTTCCACACTGCTGAACAGAGGTCACCTGCCGTTATTGGGCACTGGCACCAGAGGCCACGCACAGCACTAGGTGCACTGCCTTTGCCCCTGACCCCAGTCCTGCCTCTGGGTTCAGATTAATGGTCATTCTCTGAATGCTCACCTTATCATCCACTTCCACCCCCTCAATATTGGATGCTGTGTCACTTAAGGCAGCAGCAGCTGAAACCTCACTATATGGATAAATGTCTTTATTCAACCTCTGATACTATTTTACTATATTGTTATATGGTGATCAATGTTGTTCCCATATAGTTCTGGGTAATGGCATCACCTACAACTGAAGGCAGGACTGAGGGGCATATTTACAGTCTCCAGATATCCATGAAATCCTGGATTTGTTCTCTTTTTTAATAAGAAATCCGGTATTCAGTCAGAATTTCTGATAAACCCCTGTTGTCCATGAATTCACACACAGGCTGTGATACAGAGAAGTTAATTACTTTTTTTTAAACCTCGTACATAAGACCACTTCCGAAAAAACGCTGTGCCAGTGAACTAAATGATTTCCGTCCTATAGCGATCACATCATTGATTGCTAAATGCTAAATACTGATTTTAAATGCCTTAAGGACTTTTATTCCACCCACCTAAGACCCATATCAATTTGCGTATAGGAAAATTAGATCTATTGATAATGCTATTAACACAGGGTTTCCATCTAGTCTAAAGGTGCCCATACATCTATAAGATTTTACTTACCTGACCGAGCGCTCACGCGATGTCCATTGATGCTGCTAGAACCGCTTCTCCCGATCTTACATTCGACCGACATGCGATCGCAAAATCCCATTAATTTTGCGATCGCATGTCGGTCGAATGTAAGATCAGGAGAAGCGGTTCCGGCAGGATCGCAAGAACATCGCGTGAGCGTTCGGTCGGGTAAGTAAAATCTTATAGATGTATGGCCACCGTAACTCATCTGGAACAACGCAATACCTATGTGAGAATTTTATTCATTGATTTTAGCTCCACTTTTAACACGGTCATTCCAAGCAAATTGGTTGATAAACTAAAGGTGGCCATACACTATTACGATCGTAATTACGATCTTAAACCGACTGATACTTTGATAGACAGATGTACAATGTTAATTGTATGTAGATGTACAATAAATATTGTTCGACATTCAATTTGTTTTGTGATTAATGTCGAATGTCGTCCATTGTGAGGTTACATTACATTCACATTTAATCGGAACTTTACAATCATTTTACCAATTGACTTAAAAAAAACGACTTTCCCGATCGTAATTACGATCGATTTTACGATCTAATGTTGCATGATAAGAACGGGAAAATGTAAAATTTTTCGGCCAATCGATGGAAATGTCTGATTGTATGTCGAATTGTACAGAAAATCGGCCTAATGTATGGCCACCTTTAAAGTTTTAAATGTCGATTTTACTCTCTCTAGATGGATTTACAACTTTTTAATTAAAAAGCTCCAAACAGTTATAATTAATAATCAGTGTTCACCGTATTGTTTATTTAGCACTGGTGTACCACAGGGGTGTCTTTTCAGCCCATCTCATTATTCCTTATTTACGATGTTATAATCTTCTGGAAAGGAAACCTATGAGGCCCCCTCTGGATGCGGAGTCTAAGCACCTGCCGGTCTTCCCCAGAGCCTCTGATGGTGAGGATGTTGTGCAGCAAGCAGGTACCAGGTCGCGGCTCCAGAGGAGACCCCCACAAGAACCGATCCCACAATGTGGAGAAGGGAGCTGGCAAGATGAACAGACAGGCAGAAGGCAAACAGACTACAAATATGGATGGTGAGTCTGAACGGGAAAAGCAGATGAGTTGATTATACAGACACTGGATAGACAAACTGCAATGGTGGATAATGAGTCTGAACAGGAACAGCAGATGAATTGATTAGACAGTCATTGGATGAACAAACTGCAATGGCGAATGATGAGTGAGCAGTTTAACAGCAGATGAATTGATTAGACAGTCACTGGATGAACAAACTGCAATGGAGACTGAAACAAAGTAGGAACAAACAGGTCTAAGAACTCCAAATAACAAGGCTTAGGAACAGAGTGATAAACACTGAACTGGCAGCAAGAGCTGAAAGGCAGGGAGGGCTTAAACAGACTGACTACATCATCATTTCACGCCCACCAGTAACCAGAAGAGGAGACTGGACACCATGACACCCGCACGCAACACTGGCACGCGTGTGGCAACACTGGCACGCGTGCACACCAGGACCCAGCTTGACCGTGATGCCCGCGCCGCCTACACGCAGAACCTCTGGTTAAGGCAGGACTGGAGCCATAACAAACGATTTGTATTGTAAAATGTATTACTCCAACCTATTCATAAAATTCGCAGACAACACTACGGTACTTGGTTGAATCAACGATAATAACAAAAGTAATTATAGGTTGGGGATTGAGCATCTCCTAACATGGTGTGTTAATAATAATTTGTTACTTAACCCAACTAAGACCAAGGAACTAATTTTAGAAGGAGCAGGCCTACAAATTATAATCAAATTTATTGTTTTGAACTTTTAGGAGTACAGCTACAATCAAAATACAAAAATGTTACTAGGAAAAGCTTGACGGAGTTTGTATATTTTTAGGAAACTGAAACAAAGTTTATAAAGTATTGTATTGTCATTTTACCAGTGTATGATTGAAAGTTTATTATGTAACAGTTGTTTAGTTTGGTTTAACTAGTTTGGTTTATTTGGCTGCTAAGTTGCTAATAAGAATGCTCCGCAGCAGATAGTTAACTGTGCACAGAAGATTCTTCTCTACTTTTTACCTTCTATAGATTCTATTTATTAATTACGGTGATTATCAAGGACAAGGAATATCATTAAAGAGGAACTGTGGTCCAAAAATGACTTTAGGTAAATTGATAGGAATTGCTCTCCTGAGAATTTTTGCAATTTATTTCCATTGTTTATTTTGCATAGTTTTGAAGATATTTACATTTTTTGTGTGATATGGCAGCAGCATCACCAGGTCCCCTACACTTCCTGCACTTCCCAGCACAGGGGTGCCATGGCTCCGCCCACTCGCAGGTGCCATGGCCCTGCCCACTCGCACGTGCCTAAGTCCCACCCACTTGCGAGTGCCTAAGCCCCACCCACTCGCGGGTGCCTAAGCTCCACCCACTCGCGGATGCCTAAGCCCCACCCGCTCACAGGTGCTGTGGGCCACTCTGACAATTTTTGTTGTATAAAAAGAAATATTTATGTGTAATAATTCCATTGGCTAATATGCTCAGTGACAAATAAATATATCTGTATCAGAGCATTTCCCTAATCATGAACTGATGCATTGTTATTTTCCCTGAGAACAGCACAGCAGTGAGGATTGCAGGAGAAGAGTTCGTGTTTTGATACATTGTTGCAGAGTATAACTTGGTTACAATACCTGAATATGAGTGAAGGGGAGCTCTATATAAATATTTTATTTAGGGCTTATTCACACTTGGGGACTGATGCCCAACAAGGGCAGGGCTTTGTCGGTCCAGGGAGTGGGCCTGGGCATTTAGAGGTGAGGCACTGGTGGATCAGGGGTGGGGCTACACCCGCGGCCTGGTCACTGCATGGGGGGCCACTAGTGTGTCCCCAACCGTGGCTCAGGTTTGGTACCCCTGCACTAGGGAGCATTTTGCTCATAGGAGCAAAACGCTATGCTCATAGGAGTGAATAGTAGGAGTGAATAGCTGCAGGGGGGATTCTGGGCACCTGAGCCCCCTAATGCCCCCTAATATCACCTATGGGTATGTACATATTTGCACAGTATATATATATTGTATGCCCTTCTTTTAACCTTAAATCCCTTCACTCTGCTGCACCACCCTACTTATCCTTATGTTCCTAAACATGTCCTGCGCCCCTCACAAGACAATCTACTCCACAAACATTGCTTCCTCTCATCTTAAACCATTCTCTCTTGCTGCTCCACACCTTTCAAACTCTCTCCCTCCGCCAGGTGATATCTATTAGTACTTTTATAAACTTTTATCCTACCTTTCTGAACACCAGCACAATAAATTATTGTTAGCCATCTCAAGCATTCCCACTTGTATCTGTACGTTGTCCCTCCCACTTAAGATTGTAAGCTCTTTGAGGCGGGGATTTTTATTCCTAAAGGCACACTACACTTATATATATATATGTATTATATATATTCTTAACCTATGTATGTATGTATGTAATTTTAATTTATCTGTTAAATGACATACACATATCCCCCTGTTTGTATTTTATAATGTACAGTGCTGTGTACCCAAGTGGTTCTTTCTTCACTTCTCGATCATCTTTTATGGTATATCTAATTCTACAGCCTATCTTCTAAATGACTGTAAAATTCTTATCCCTTCAGCTATCTTCCAATGCTTTTTATCAGTAAATGAAGAGAAACAGAATTTTTGAGGACAGTGATGCTTTGTGTAAAGTCCCTTTGTTCCTTCCACAAGTTTAATGAACTGCCATCCTAGTCACCTCTTTTGTCTTCCATAACTGCCACTCTACATTTTGCAATTGTTCTGCTCTCAGAGACAAGAGCGGATCAGTGTCTTCTGTGTCTGGCCAAGAACATTTACTACATAGAAATCTGTCTGAGTATATTTTGTCAGTACAAAAACGGTTATCACTGAAACATTCTGTAGCTGCTATGCCTTTTCAATGCAATTAGGTTAAAATCCCTGCCATTCAGACAAATAAAAGCTTTTAAGTGGCCAGATGAAATGCTTTACTAATTCCTACCAGCAATGAAGACCTGTCCATCGAAATAAATATGTGAAAGAGACTCAGTTTTGGCCTCCTGATACTAACAATGAGTCAGCCTATACAAATGAATAAATACCTAGGACAGCTTTGTGAGGCAGTGAGCTGGAAATATTGTACCGAAACTACAGAAATACTTTACCTGCCCTCTTGTTTTCATATTGTTCACACAAAGAGATTGTTTTGGGTGTGATGGCTTTGTTTCTTAAGCCTCGTACACACGTGCGATTGCGGGTCCCAACCCGGGCGCGACGCACAATGTGTCCGAACGTTCGTTTTGCCTGATAATCGGCCAGTGTATGTGCCCTTTATTGGGCAAAATGGCTGGTCGTTCAGGGATCCGCCCGTTCGGTCGGGGCCGATATTGGCCGAAATGAACATTGGGACACATCGTGCATCGCGGTTCAGGACCCACGATCACACGTGTGTAGGAACCTTTAAAGGATAAGTACACTGTAAAAGCAAGTTAATTTAAATTGGAAGCAGCAGCTTTAAAAAAATCTTTCCCCCCTTTTTTTCTCTTAGGTCCCCCCTGAGCCTACCTTTGCTGATGTAAAGTTGCTGACATCTTGGATGTGCAGTGAAGAATGTTTAACTCCTCCCCTCTGAGACTTGCTGGATCTCCTTCTGCTTCAGTCTCCAAAAGCAGTGATCGTTTGGTCGGTGCAAGCACGCAACTTAGCGGCGCACACACCGTGACATCAGCGCATGCCCGGACGTGTGCGTGTGTGACATCTTTGTGCCGTGCATGCATGTGCATGCATGGCATACTGCTTTTTCCAATTTAACTTAACTTGCTTTTACAGTGCACTTATCCTTTAACCTCCATACACATGCTGAATTTTGCTCGAGCAGAATGCCGGAGGGCCAACCAAGCATTCTGGACGAGAATCTGTGTATGCGCATGGAGCTTTAGGGTCAACAAGATGATGTGTTACATGTTAAACACACTAACCAAAATACTGTGTTGGCCACACATCAAATTCTACCATTAGCCAACATATACCAAGAAAAATACAGGCAAAGAATACCAGTGGTATTAGTGAAATGCATACTAGGAATTATCAGTGAAAGAACTAGATGGGCAATGTTCCACATGCAATCTTTAAATAATTATGTAATGGTTAAAATTATGGGATGCTTGGTAACTGATAGCTCACCAATCCGTAACATGATAGGCACATGATCCTTTTTCCATTGTCATTTTAAACCTTTTCAATAGCTAAAAAAAACTAAGTTTCATTGTATTGTAAAGACAATTGAAGGGCTACTTAGAGCAAAGCCCACATAACTTGTTTGCATGAAACTCACCATTTCATTGTGTAGAAATTCTTTTGAGGTCATTTATACAACTTTCACAGCTGGTAATTTCAAGCAAAACCAAAGGCTGAAAGATAAACAATGTCCTGTAAAAATGATCACCCCCCCCACAGCAACATCAAAACAAGAATGTTGAGTATAAAGTTTACACTGTTTTTTGTTTGTTTAGCGTGGTTGTTTACTTTTTGAATTTTTAGCCTTTATTCGGCTTGTTGGGCAAAAAGCATAAAGGAACACAAGAAATAAATGCACAATCGTCAAAACACACAAACATGGTTGTAGTGCTTCAGAAAGCTTTCAACCTCCTAAAAACAAGTTGGTGCATTGCAGGCGACATATGATTCCACCTTTTATCTATGGACCTAAAACCATCAAAATCTGTCATCAAATCTGTCCAATATGCACAAATACATACAGTAACTACAATTTGTCTATGTGTTTATAATGGTAAAAAGTTTGGCATTTCCAAGAAATGCTTTTTAGAGTTATCAGAAGTTATCAAGTAGTATTATGGCTTGAAATGACTGATTTATCATGTAATATTCAAAATACAGTGTAAAGCCACTTCAGCCATTTAACCCAAGACCTTATATTAAATTCTCCTTGTTTATCTTCTTTTTATTTTCCTGGCTCAAAAAGGAAAAATTGCTTTCAAAGAAAACATCAGAAATAGTGGAGCACTCCAGAGTCCCAGAGTTTCCCTTTAGCAATCTATCACCAATTGCTTCACCCATAGCCATGTCCCCATTTACTGGGAAGCCTCATCATACACAGTTGTCCCTAAGACACAAAGTGCAAGTTATCTGTGTTGAGGCCCGGGGATACCCGAGAAAATCAAAGCTCCACTGGCGGACTGGACACAGCTAGCAAGAGCGTAAGCAAATTGGAACCAGGAAGACAAGCCAAGGTCAGAACATGGTTAAAATGTCAGCAGGGTGAGGTACCAAGAGTCAGGTCATGGTCCGCGGTCAGGGCAGGTGGGAAAGAATCATAAATGGAAAAAGGCAGGAATCAGAACCAGAAAATATACTTGGCAAGAACACACCACGAGTAAGGGCGAACCACAAACTATAACGGGCAAGAAAAAGGCTGAAGTCAGGAAGCTAATAAAGGCACCAGGAACCAATCAGAAGAAGAAGAGAGGCAAGCAAGAACCAGATAGGAGTAAAAGATTCAAATTTGCCATCTAAAGATAAAGCAGCAAATGAGAAGAGACGAAAATGAAGATTTGAACGTTTCCGAAAATGAAGTTTTCAGCACACACCCGAACGTTTCCAAAAACAAACAAAGCCGAACAAAGACAGTCGAACCTACCCAAAAGAGCTGTGTGATGCCGAGGAGACAGACAGAGAGGCATGGGAGAGAATGATAGGTAAGGAATGAATTTGAATCTTCACGCCACCGGCACACTTCTGTGACATCATGCACATTGCACAATGACGTTGATGCATCGGCACCCTTCTGTGCGCTGCCATCTTGGAGGAGACGGAATATCCGGAAAGGTAAGTTTCCTCACTGGCAGGCGTCCACTATTGCAACAGATCAGAGAGGTTTAAGTTGAAGAATTAAACACATTATTGTAGGCAATTTTTGACAAAAGGTAGAAATTCTGACCATCTTTCCTGAAAATCGGACACAAAACATCTAAGATACTGCTCAAGGGACTGATTGTTTTTTTCGGTCTGACCATTGGAATCAAGATGCAAACCTGCTGAAAAAGATAGAGAAATGACAAAATGTGAACAAAAGTCTCACCAAAACCGAGAAACAAAACTGGCAGAAACTATGAGGGAGATTCAATAAAAGTTCTTATTTAAAATGGTGCTAATTTTGCCCCAACCAATTAGATCTTATTTAACATCTGATTGGTTGGGGCAAAATTATCACCATTTTAAACAATAAGAACTTTTATTGAATAACCCTGTATGTTTTCAGGGATGCCATGGAGGCAGAAGATATGTGTAATAAATTGTTGGGATAACTCTTTAGCAGAGGGAAGTTTAGGAAGAGGAATAAAATTGGGCCATCTAGCTGAACCTGTCATCACCATCCAGACAACAGTTAATCCTGAAGAAGTAGGCAAATAAATAATGAATTCCATAGAAATGTGGAGCCAAGGTACTTTTGGGACAGAAAGTGGCATGAGAGGCTATCCTAGGTGCTACACTGAGGGCAAAAACAGCACAAGCATTAACAAAAGAAATCTTTCGAGATAGGTGGTCATCAAACATGAGGTCAGCAAGGCCAAGGTTTCCTTTTCACCAAGATTACCAGAAAGTTTAGAGTTATGAAACTGTTAAAGTACCTGTAAATGAAAGTTTAGAGGTGCAAACATACAATTTGTTGGTTTACAAGGTGGAACATTCTCCTGAAAAGGCCTTAAACTTTCAAATAAGTTTGATGACAAGCTAGCAGAAGTTACTGCTCCAAGCTTTGGGTATAAAAGGCTCTGTAACTTCCTTGGAGTGAGTAAAAGACTCCAGGAAATGAGGGAATAGGGCGTTAGCCTTGGTATTTTTAGAAACAAGTCTGTAGGTGATTCTAAAATTAAATCTGGAGAAAAAGAGTGCACAACAAGCTTGTGTGGAGTTCAATCTTTAAGCTCCTTCAATATTTTCAAAAAGAGAAAACAGGAAGGAATTAGAACAAGAAAATATACTAGAGAAGACCAGACCATCAGTAAGGGCAAACTATAGGAAGGGCTGAAGACAGGGAGCTAATAAAGGCACCAGAAACCAGGAAGCAATAAGAAGAAGCAGAGAGGCAAGCAAAAACCATATAGGAGAAAAAGCTTTGAATTTGCTGCCTAAAGGGAAAGCCTACAAGAAGAGCCAAAAATCAAAGAGCTGAACTTTCGTTTCTGGAAAAGTTTTCCAAAAACAAACTAAGCCGTTCGAAGACCGACGAACCTACCGTGGAGCGCCACGGGAGCAGGGGAAAGTAAGGAATGAATGCTGACAAATAGTTTTTGGAAAAATTAAGGTTATTTGAATTCCCCACCTTCTTCTGCAAGGTTCATTGTTGAATGTTCTTCCTTATGTCTACATGGCTCAGGTTGGAATACATGTAAAATGATTATATTTAATAGGCAAATGGGTTCTCCGAACAAGTAAGAGTTAAATAAAAGCATGCAGTATTTTCTTTATAGTGAGACCTGTATTACTTTTCTGGGTGCAGCCTGTTAGAATTATATTTAGGATCATTTTTAGATTTACCGCTTTCAGAAGCTTGAGTGACAACTCTGCTACTTCCTTCTCCCCAACGTCTGAGCATGCTGAGTAATGCTGGGAAAGAAAGGAAGTACCTGCACAAACTAAAAAAAATTGATAGTTAAGAGTGGGGCTTATTAATGCAGACAGAGAATGGCCACATGGCTAAAAGCAGGTGTAAGCAGGAAGTGTTTAGGAAGTTATATTGCTAAACCTTTCCAGCAATATAACTTCTCACAAGTTTTACCTAGAGATGTGATCCAGGGTTAATTTTAAAGGCAGGACTTTTTATTTAATCCTTGTTTGGGGGGTACAGTTGCCCTTTAATGCATTTTATGAGGTTAGAAAAAAGATCATATATTCAAATTTTTTTGTGCTATATTAATAACTAATATTTGAAATCTCTATCTGATAACATTAAATATAATATAGATTAGTCACTTGATCAGACAGGTTAAAGTGGTATCAGGCTCATATTGATGCAAATCTCCTTAGTTCACAGAACACCCTGACAGAAATTGACAGTGGAATGCAGAAAATTTCAAGGTAACCTTTCATTTCTGTAAAGCTGCTGAAATCTAATGCTGACCATACATTAGTAGATTTTCCTCCTGTCATTCCCACATCATTCCAACAACTGCCTGGGACGATCATTTTTCAATTGAGTTTCAATCACAAAATTAAGGGACCAGAATATGCCACAATATTGATTCAATGATTAAACATCAAATTGTCCTAATATCGATATGCACATGTGCTGTTTGATGTTTGAATAAAGATTACATTGGCTTTGCAGTGTACGTGCTCCCTACATTGTTTCTGCATTGGATGGCCAATATTAGCCCTCTACAATGATCATTCTTCTCAGCATCAACATCTTCAATGTATCTGTCCCCTATTAGAAATTTATTTCAGGCTATGAAAGGAAATAAAAAATCAAGATAATTTTTTTACTCTCTCTCTCAAAAGTAAATAGATTCTCAATAGCTTTTTTAAAATAAAACTTTACAAGCCAAATACAGCTATATATTGTATGGATAATTTGTTTCACTTTGCCTTTGTTCACAACTCTTTGGGGAAACAAATGACTTTGGAATCCTCATCTTTTTAAAGCAAGTAAAATGTCAATCTCCTTCTGCCTTAGGTTTACACAGGCAGAGGAAGTCAAATACATGGTTTTCTAAAGTTGACAATTGAGGGGGGTGGCTATCAGTGTAGGCAGTGAAGATGTTGTACCTTCAGTTATGGCCAAAAGTTTTGGCATTGACACAAGTCTTGTGAAAGAGTACATTTACACGGTTATTCAATAAAAGTTCTTATTGTTTAAAATGGTGCTAATTTTGCCCCAACCAATCAGATCTTAGCTTTCAAATTTTAAATAATATCTGATTGGTTGTGCCAAAATTAGCACCATTTTAAACGATAAGAACTTTTTTTGAATCTTCCTGTTAGTTTCTTGTGAAGGTTGTCATTCATCCAGGTATATCTGTTATATTTAGTTAGATCAACTAGAGGATGTGCAATCGTTGCAGGGGGATCTAGATAAATTGTCACATTGGGCTGCTAAGTGGCAGATGAGATTCAATGTTGATAAATGTAAGGTGATGCATTTTGGACTTAAAAATCCTTGTGCTGCTTATACTATAAATGGCTCTGTGTTAAGTGAATCCCTGTTGGAAAGGGATCTTGGAGTTTTGGTGGATAACAAACTTAAAGGAAGCAAGCAGTGCCAGGCGGCAACAGCAAGAGCCAGCATGGTATTGTCTTGTATAAAGAGAGGTATGGATTTAAGGGAGGAAAATGTAATTCTCCCTCTTTACAAAGCATTGGTATGACCTCATTTAGAATATGCAGTGCAATTTTGGAATCCCGTGTACAAAAAGGACATCTTTGAAATGGAAAAGGTTCAGAGAAGGGCAACTAAATTAATAAGGGGATTGAGGGAGCTTGAATATGAAGAGAGACTGGAAAAGTTACAATTATATACGCTGGAGAAAAGGCGCTTGCGTGGGGATTACTGTGTATAAATAAATTAACAGGCCATACAATAAACTATCTGGGGCATTGTTCACCAATAGAACATGTCAGAGGACACGAGGACATCCCTTAAGCTATGGAACTGTCTTCCAGTGGACGTTGTTATGGCAGGTTCATTGGTCAGTTTCAAAAAAAAGCTGGATGAGTTTCTGCAAACAAGGAATGTTGCAAGTTACTGGTATTGATTCATAAAGTAGAGTTGATCCAGGGAAATTTCCGATTGCCAATTGGAATTTTTTCACCCTTCATAAATTTGGTGGGGATTTTTTGCCTTGCTCTGGCTCAACAGTTAGGCAGGAAATGAGGATATTGCTAGATGGGTTGGACTGGATGGACGTATGTCTTTATTCAACCTCAAATACTATACTAAATCTGTTGGCAATAAATACCCTGGTATGTGTCCCAATCAGCAAATAGCAATACAGGTCAAGAACACTCCAGCACACCGCTGTTGGCTGTCTGCCAGAAAATGGATAGGTGCAATCCTCCTGCCCTATACTCCACGGCCTCAAATCTTCCAAATACAACAAAGCGAATGGAGGAGCACACTATAACTGTGATTTCAATAATTTATTGTGAACAACATGCAACGTTTTGGGAACACTATATCCCTTCCATACCTGAGGAAAGGACATAGCGTTCCCGAAACATTGTATGTTGTTCACAATAAATTATTGAAATCACAGTTATAGTGTGCTCCCTCAATCAGCAAATAGCAGCAAGGTGTGAGGGACCTCCTAAATGCAAGGTGTTGGTTACATTGAGGCTAAGATGTGTTATCAAAACTGCCCAGGGTAAGACTTCAAAACAGCATTGTACATGGCAGACAATTTGTGTCCAATAGTGGCACATCTCTATTCAGGCTTGGTTTTCTTTATTTTGACATAAATGGCCTCCTTAACTTATCTCTTGAACCAGTCCTGTTCCTTGGCTAAAATGCTAACATTACAATCTTCAAACATATATCCCTTTTTCTTAATATGCAGGTACACCACTGAGTCCTGACCAGAATTGGTTCTTCTGTGCTCGGCCATACCTTGCTGTAGCTGCTAAGTACAGGTTCATTTAGCACAGAGCAGCTGCCAAATCCATGCCAAGTCCATGCTGACAACTGCAGTCTTGGATGCCGGCTACCTACCTACCTCTGTGCTGGGGCCTACTTTTTGTGTGCTGGGGTTCACCTACCTACTTGTGTTCAGGGGCCTACCTACCTACTTGGGGCTGAGGCCTACCCACCTACTAGGTGGCTGGTGCCTACCTACATACTTAGGGGCTGAGGCCTGCCTACCTACCTACTTGGGGGTTGAGTCTTACCTACCTACTTGGGGGCTGGAACCTAGCTATTTGTTGAAGGCTTCATACATAACTTCCTGTGTGCTGAGGCCTACCTACCTACCTGTGTGCTGGGAGCTGGGGCCTACCTATTTGTGTACTGGGGCCTACCTACCTACTTGTATGCTGGGGGTGGGGCCTACCACCATAAATGTGTACTGGGGCTGGGGCCTACCTGCCTACTTGTAGGCAGGGGCCTACCTACCTAAGTGTGTGCTGGGGCCTAGCTACCCAAATGTGTGCAGTACGGCTGGGGTCTACCTACCTACTTGTAGGCAGGGGCCTACCTACCTACTTGTGTGCTTGATGCCCTCTTGCTGAAGAAAAGAAAAGATGGCACCAGATAATATCATGTTGCATGGTATTGAAAGGTTTTGACCAAAAAAATTACATTTGCCTAAATAAAAGTTATGATGGGGACCACAGATTTTACAAGATTGCTCTACCAAACATATATTTTGCTACAGATGTTTTTTGAATATTTCTCTTTGACTAAAAATGTGTTGGATATTGTTAAAAAGGAATTACATATGGTTAGGCTAGCTTTAGCTAGTTTGTTAGGCTAGGCTAAGTTAGATTAGTTAGCTTAGTTAGGGCCCTGCTGAAAGAATCTACCTTGACGCGTGGGAAGCTTGCCAATCTTTTTCGCCAACACCTTTTATTCTAGAGAAAGTCAGTTATGTGTTATAAGAAGACCCACGCAGCCAGCGCAAAGCGATTTACCAGATGCCACTGCAAAGCGCCGTAAATCGGTTAGCGCGACGTTAAGAAAGGAGAGATGAATTGCCCCGTAAGTTACTATACTGAAAAAAAAGGTTTTTTTTAAATTGCCAATTACTAGAAACTAGGGGCCAAATTTATAAACCCGCGGTATCGCTTTTTAGTTACCGTACTATCGTGTTCCTATATGTACGGCTGTGATCGTACATTTACGACTGAATGTTTATTACAGAGCAGGGAGGGGGATCACGTCACAGGGATTTGATTGACAGTCCAAGTAGGAGTACAGGAATGCAATCATGTATTCTTCTAACTGGTGTATCTCAGGACAGAGAGGGAATCTGAAAAAAGTGAAGACACTCTGGGGGTTGTGGGGAATTATAGAACACATAGAAAGAAAGAAAAAAAAGTTAATTTTCCCACTAAAGATGCCCTTTAAGTATAATCATATCGCCAGCACAACTAAAGGTGTGAATGAGTACAGCTGAGTCTATGATTGCTACAAAAAAGGGTAGATGTTCTTGAAATGATTGTCTTCTTGCAATTGTTCCCTTAAAGCAAAATGGGTGCAGCCATCATTACTTTGCATCAAAATATCCTCATATGCAAAGAAATTGCTGCTAAGAATATTGCGCCTTAAAAAACATTTATAAGGTAAAAAGGTTCAATTGAGTTAAAGAAGGGTTCAGTGCATTCAAGATTTCCAAACAATCCATGTTTGGGGTTCATTCTCATCCAAGGGAGTGGGCTCATTCCCCAGATCTTAAGGTGGGTACACACTGTACCAATCCTGTCATCTTTGAAAGATGTGAATACACACAGTCACAAGCGTTCTCCCTATATAAAGTATAGGCAAATCGTTTGTGACTAATATACTCCCTATGATCACAGCCAACTCCCTATACTGGGGACTGACTGTGAAGTAGGGAAATTTTTCATTTGAAATGACCGTGTCTGATACAGAATGTTCGTTGGAAACGATCGTTTCGTCCGTACACACTGTTGCTACTGATGGGATTGGCCCTTTATCGGGAATGTGTGTACCCAGCTTAAATGATATCTATACTATATCTATATGGAAAGTACCTGGGGCAGGGAGGTAGGATTGATTATTCCTACCTCACAATATAACTTTGTTGAGAAGCTACAGCACTAACAGTTTTCATTTGCCAGGTTAGTCCTGGACTAGTCCTATATTAAAGATAGTGCTGGACTAGTCCTGTATTAAAGATAGTGCTGAAGCCAGGAGGAAGACTGGCAGAATCAGTTTTCTGCCAGTGAGGACAAATACTGTACGAGTGTGCTAAACCAGATGACTGATGTATATATAAAATATAAAAAGCATATAGCTGAAAATTAGGTCAGTAACAATAACTGTGTGAATGATTGAAGGGCTTAAAAGAGAACAGGAAATTTAACTTTTAACTAAAAGCCATCTTACAAATGGGTGGCATTTTTTCTCATTATTGTGTTTGGTTTGAGTAGTAGGGATTCTGGTTTGAGATTTATTATATGTTTTATTTAGAAAAAGACAGATGTAACAAACCAATTATGGTTCCAAGGAAAAGTGTTAGTGAATAGGGAATCATTGCTTGAATCATAGAAATCTATTCAAAGTACGAATAAGGTCCTGCACCTTTTTTGTTTTTGAAAAAAAAATCAGTCTTTACTGAAGCATAGAAAAGGCAAAGAAATGGACAAATACTCAAATTTTGGGCATTTTCCCTTAGTTACAAATAAAGAGTAAGATTTTTCTTTAAGGCTTAATATGATTTCAAATATCCTTAACCTAAGGTTTAGAAGTATATCACAAAAGTGAATCACACAACTCCCCCTTTAGCTATAGCAAAAGAGGCATATCCCATTATGGATGGCTGCAAATGCTAGATTAAACGAATCAAAATTCAGTATAACACAATTTCACTATTAGTGACATCCAGCAAAGGTGCACACAATACAGACGAGGGAGTGTGAGAGTGTCTTTCCACAGGACAGTTCATTAAATATACTGTATACATACATAATACATAATAGATGAAGTAGTCCAGTGTACTCACAGGTCTTTTTAGTGCAAATAGTTTATTTAAACATCAGGTGCATATATATGTATATATTTAAAAAGCACTGTTAGATACAGAAGGGCCAATTTCGGAACAATAATCTGAATGACAGATGTATAAAGAAAGACTAGGGTTATTCACATTTGAGAAAAGGTCCTTGTGATCACTTTATGCAAATAGATCATCACTATGGGTTTGCAGGATTTGCAGCAACTGTGGCAAAGTCCTATAATTCTTTCATTAATTTGTGAGTTTTTGTTGGCACACACAATTCAATAATTTTTAACAGGACCGTTTCTAGGCATAGGCAATCTAGGCGAAAAGCTACGGCACCATTCACATTCAAAGTTTTTTTTTGTTTAAAGGGAATGTACACTGTAAAAAGAACTTTATCTTACTGGATAGCTGTGGCTTTAAATATAAAGGTGGTGTGTTTGTCCTATTACCCTCCCATACTTTACCTTTAGTGCTTGAATCTTGCTGGGCTCCTCCTCCACTGTAATGACATTTTTAGGACAGCCACCACGAGATTTCCAAAGCAGCTACACCCACCCAAGAGCCATGAACGAAAGTGTAAGATATATTAAGCATAGGGAGAATGCTCAGGACTGCACATTTCCCTTAGCTGCGGCCAACTACCTATACTTTAAATACAGGGAGACGACGACAGCCGAGGGAATTTCAAGGCCGACTGTGAGCCTCGGGAGTGATCAGAAATGCACTACACATACAAACGAGAAAGGGACTATTCCATCTGATCCAATGGTATTGTCCCTTTCTTGTTCGTGTGTGTACTCACCTTTAGTGGCATTTTTAAGTTACAGGTTTTCAGTTTTAAAGGGGAACTGTGGTCCAAAAATGGATTTAGGTAAATTGATAGGAATTGCTCCCCTTAGAATTTTTGCAATTTATTTCCATTGTTTATTTTGCATAGTTTTGAAGATATTTACATTTTTGTGTGTGACATGGCAACAGCATCACCAGGTCCCCTGCGATTTCTGCTTCCTGCTCTGAAACTGTCAGTCAATCTGTCCTGTGTCTCCTTCTCCCCTTTGCAGCCCCCCTGGTCCCTCCCACTCATGGACCCCATGGTCCCTCCAGTTGCAGGCCCTCCATGGCCCATTATCTTACAGCCCCATGTGGCCACGCCCACTCATGGGTGCCATGGCCCCACCCACTTGTGAGTGCCTAAGCCCCACCCACTCGCGGGTGCCTAAGCCCTGCCCACCTGCGGGTGCCGTGGCCCCATCCACTTGCGGGTATCGTGGCGCCGCCCATTCATGGGTGCCGTGGGTTACTCACACCCCACCCCCCCTACAGAAAACTCTGTGGAAACAGACTTTGCTGTTTTCACACAGTGAAAGAGAAGGGCTGTAGATTCCCTTACTTTCTCTGTCAGGACTTCACACAGCAGAGAGGAGGAGGGACTTCCTGTCTCCCTCGCACAGTGAGGGAGTCTGAGGCTGTGCTCGCCGGCGGCACTGTGCAGGAGAAGCCTCAGGAATGTAACAAGTCAGCCTCCCACCCATTAACTTTCTGATCAGTCATTTCTGTATATCTTGGACTGTGGAGCACGTAGAGAGGTAGTTGATGGCTCTTTTTAAAGTTGCTGTCATTTAAGCACAGTTCCTCTTTAAAATGAAGACATGATAAAAGATGACATGAAAGAAGACACCTGTATTACTAGACACATGTAAATCCATTCTCAAGGAGCCATGTCCATGAGGCAATTTGAAAAAATTGCTTAGGGTGCCAACTACTCCTGTAATGTAATGTCCACGCATGCTTGTTTGTGCTCATAGAAAGCGCTGGCAAGGGGGATAGGTGGGCATTGGCTTTGCAGTATTTCATTCTGTTTTCTTAAGTTGCACAATCTTTTTCTTTAAGGGAAATAAAATATCATTATTTTAAAATTCTTAGGGGCATATTTATAAAAGAGCGAAAAGTAGCGAAATGTTTTCGCATTCGCTTTTCGCATGGGTTTTCGCCAAAAAGACAGTTAACACTATTTATAAAGGTAGCATTAACGAATGGCGAAACCGTTTCCGCGAGCTATCGCTAAACCCTTTTCGCCTTACTTCGCAATGGTAATTTTAGCGAAAAAGGGGCAAAAAGGCATAACGCGATTTATAAAAGAGCGAAAGGTGGTTTTTGCGTTAAAAAGAGCGAAAGATTAGCGCGACCCTGAAGGTGGTGAAAAGTCATTGTTTGAGCGAAAAGGCATTCTAATGGGTAATATGCCTTGAAAAAGCGAACGCGCATTAGAAGGGCGATCGCGCATGAGAGAGTAATATGCCTTGGAAAAGTGACATTAGAAAGGCGATCGCGCATTAGAATGTAATATGCCTTGGAAAAGCGAACGCGCATTAGAAAGGCGAACGCGCATTAGAAAGGCGAACGCACATTATAATGGAATATGCCTTTAAAAGCGAACGCGCATTAGAAAGGCGAATGTGCAGTGCAAAAGAAAATTGTATTCCACATTTATATACAAATATAAACCCTGGAAAGACTATGTTACTATTGGTGATATGAATCACATTTATATACAAATATAAACCCTGGAAAGACTATGTTACTATTGGTGATGTGAATGACATTTATATACAAATATAAACCCTGCAAAGACTATGTTACTATTGGTGATATGAATGACATTTATATACAAATATAAACCCTAGAAAGACTATGTTACTATTGGTGATATGAATGACATTTATATACAAATATAAACCCTGGAAAGACTATGTTACTATTGGTGATATGAATGACATTTATATACAAATATAAACCCTGGAAAGACTATGGGGCATATTTATAAAAGAGCGAAAAGTGGCGAAATGTTTTCGCATTCGCTTTTCGCATGGGTTTTCGCCAAAAAGACAGTTAACGCTATTTATAAAGGTAGCGTTAACGAATGGCGAAACCGTTTCCGCGAGCTATCGCTAAACCCTTTTCGCCTAACTTCGCAATGGTAATTTTAGCGAAAAAGGAGCAAAAAGGCATAACGCGATTTATAAAAGAGCGAAAGGTGTTTTTTGCGTTAAAAAGAGCGAAAGATTAGCGCGACCCTGAAGGTGGTGAAAAGTCATTGCTTGAGCGAAAAGGCATTCTAATGGGTAATATGCCTTGAAAAAGCGAACGCGCATTAGAAGGGCGATCGCGCATAAGAGTGTAATATGCCTTGGAAAAGCAACATTAGAAAGGCGAACGCGCATTAGAATGTAATATGCCTTGGAAAAGCGACATTAGAAAGGCGATCGCGCATTAGAATGTAATATGCCTTGGAAAAGCGAACGCGCATTAAAAAGGCGAACGCGCATTAGAAAGGCGAACGCACATTATAATGGAATATGCCTTGGAAAAGCGAACGCGCATTAGAAAGGCGAACGCACATTAGAAAGGCGAACGCACATTATAATGGAATATGCCTTGGAAAAGCGAACGCGCATTAGAAAGGCGAACGCACATTGGAAAGGCGAACGCGCATTAGAAAGGCGAATGTGCAGTGCAAAAGAAAATTGTATTCCAATTGAGAAATTCTAAGAAGATTGACTAAATAAGACATGGCTGACTTCTTGGTAAATGTGAGGTGGCCATTTTGAACTTGACATCATTTTCTAGTGGGCTTTTCTGGTTTCGAATGGTTTTCACAATGCAGTCTTCTTAGATGCGTTAAGTTTTCGCTGCGATACTTTTCGCTCTTTATCGCGCCCGTTCGCCTTTTTCAGCTACGAAGTGTGTTTTTTCCGCTTTTTTATAAATAAGGCGAAACGAAGCCCCAAATGGCGTTATTTTCGCTGCGATGTGCTGCGCTAATTATTTGGCGAAAAAGACAATCCTTTATAAATATGCCCCTATGTTACTATTGGTGATATGAATGACATTTATATAGAAATATAAACCCTGGAAAGACTATGTTGCTATTGGTGATATGAATGACATTTATATACAAATATAAACCCTGGAAAGACTGTGTTAATATTGGTGATATGAATCACGTTTATATACAAATATAAACCCTGGAAAGACTATGTTACTATTGGTGATAAGAATGACATTTATATATAAATATAAACCATGGAAAGGCTATGTTACTATTAGTGATATGAATCACATTTATATACAAATATAAACCCTGGAAAGACTATGTTGCTATTGGTGATATGAATCACATTCGCGGTTATTGTCATGCTATGAAAGCAGAGACTCCTGGAATGTGCTGTAGCAATGGAAAACGACCCAAGACATCATGACCTCACCCCCAAAGGCATGGCCATGTCACCAAACATCACGGGCATACCCCAAAATGTCAAGGCCATGCCCACGCCCCCACATGCTGCCGGCACACCCCCAAAGGTCACGCCTATACCCCAACAGTCAAGGTCATGCCCCCGAAGATAACTGCCATGCCCGAAACATCACAACCACAACCCCCAAAAGTTGTGACCATGCCCCCAGATATTGGAGTCACCCCTATGCCCCCAAACATCATGGTCACACTCATATGCCAACTGTCAAGGCCATGCAGCCAAAGATAACTGCCATGCCCCCAATATCATGACCATACCCCAGATATTGTGGTCATCCCCCGCCCTAAAAACCCCACTGTTACGCCCCCATACATCACAGCCACACCCGCAAACTTCACAGGTACGCCCCCAATCATGTTCACAAACATCTTTCTTTAACAACACAGACAAAGATCCCGCACATCACATGCTTCAGAGACACAAGAACAGCGTGACGCCCGTCAGTCAATCAAGTGCTGCGGTGTTCAGTTGCATTCAACATGTTTTCCCCAAGGCCCAATTATATGTAGCATGTTAACTAGTAGGTTCACCACAACATTTGTATATGTACGCTCCAAGTGGAAAAACTGATAACGTGTATTAAGTTTTGCTATAAACATATGTGCTATATCTCCCTCAACAATGTCACCTCCTCAACTCATAACTATAAAATACATGACACACATTACCCACTGTGCACTTCTTTTCCCCCTGTCTCTTCCATCTAAGCCAAACACACACCTGCAATTAACACTATACCCACATGTGTACACGGGCAACTCCGGGCCCAACTGCCAGTAAGCCATAAAACCAAAGGGGGGAATAAAAGGGGGGAGGGGTTTGACACCAATTGTCCTGCTCCTGCTACAACATATCCCAAATGGCGCTATTTTCGCTGCGATGTGCTGCGCTAATTATTTGGCGAAAAAGACAATCCTTTATAAATATGCCCCTTAGTTTATATGCATACCTAGTTATTCTACATATTCACTTCCATTTTGAAAAGGCAGTTGAATTTATACCCATTGCTATTTCCTGCTGTTGACATAAGTGAGCTGACATTTCAGGTTCTGTAACTGTCCTTCTTCTTCCCAAAATGCACACTACCTTGGAATGTTCATAACAGTAATTTCTACTGATTGGCTGTTGGATGGGTCTCAATTAGGGGTCCTGGAAACAGTAAGTCAATATTTTGGAAGCCTTTTTTATACACAGAAATGCTGAATATGCAAGTTAAGGTCATTAGGATGGAAAAATACTGCTCTTTTTTCTCAAAAGTATATGTATTTGTACTGAACTTTCCCTTTAAAAAGGCCTAGTCCTGAATAAAGGGAGTGGCATTGCCAGCCTCAGCTGCAATCAATAAATCTTGGTTTGTAAAAAGAAGGATGGTCATATAACTGCCAATTTGTAGAAAACATTTTTCTAACAAGCTGGGCATTGTTGATCCACCCTGCACTTGTAACTTATGTCACTTTGTATTGAGAGATCGTTGGGTGGCCAGCGGAGACTATTGGCTATCTATATTAGTATAGGGGCCAATAGAAATCTTCTGTCATGATCAAGAGATCTTGTAGGAAATGACAGAATTTTATCAGCCAGCAGGCTATTATTAGTATCTGCACTGTGTGTACCCAGCATAAAACTGCTAGTCTATTCAAAGAGCATGTCTATTGACTGAATGTACCCAGTAACACAATCCCACAGCTGCAACATGTGTGTTTGTTGTGGTTTAATAAAAACAACTAATAAGATTAAGCAAGTAATATTAGGTTTGGAGACATGCCTAGCTATTCTACATATTCATACCCTTTGCTATTCCCTGCTGTTGACATTAGTGAGCTGCCATTTCAGGTTCCAACAGTCCTTCTTCTTCCCAGGATGCACCACATCCTTGGAATGCTCCTTACAGTAACTTCTACTGATTGGCTGTTGGATGGGTCAAACATGCTCAGATCTCTACTGAGCAACCTAATCAACCCAGGTGCTGGGTCAAGGGCAAGACCATAACGGTCTCTATTAGGGGTCCTGCAAACAGAAAGTCAGTATTTCCGAAACATTTATTTATACACAGACAAAATGCTGAATGGGCAGGTTAAGCTCATTGGGATTGAAAATTACTGCTCTTTTTTTCTTAAAAGTATACGTATTTGCACAGAACTTCCCCTTTAAAGGGTATCTAAACTGGAAAAAAAAGTAATTTTACGATTACTGGAAAGTATCTTTCGTCCCAATTTTCACTGTACATTTTTCATTGATCAGTCCCATGTTTCATTAGATTTCCGATCTAAACAGTTCTACATTTCAGTTTTTAATCATGGGCCTTATTATTATAAATTCTTCTGTTGTGTGCAGTTAGGGGGAACAGTTGGTATGTGTGAAATTCCCTCTCTAAGGAGGCCACACTACAACCTGCACTATTGCACCAGAAACGTGCACATTGTTGCATTTACTCACACATTGTTGAGCTCTTGTGCTGCGATTCTGCAATGTTGCGCAATGCGATTTGCACAAAAAATTGCTGATTGCAGTGCATCACATTGTGTGGCAAGACCAATTGTCCAACACTAGCATGTGCTTTTTAACACACAAGTGTTGCCTAGCCCTCAGTGCTGGCTTATACTGATTACTGAGCATGCTTGCCCACACAGAGAGTTGTGCCTGATAAAGGGTGCATCGGTTTAAGAGTGGGATGGTGGATACTTATCCTGAGCAAAAGAAGTACTGGAATAAAGGCATACAGCAACACACACCTCAGAGTAAGTACTTCTTACATGTATTCATTTATAGATTACATACCTTTAACTCTTATTCTAAGCAGGAAAAAAACAAAGACTAGCCATTATTCAAAATGTAGACAGACTGCTTTATTCTGTACCTATGGCCTTTTAATAAGATAATGCAAACTTTTCAACAGTAAGAGGGACAACAGTGATTCTTACTTGAAAGCAACATATATTTATTCAGACAATATAATTACTACTTTGGGTGTGCAATTTACAAAGCACAGAAACAGCAGCTTGTTCTATCAGAGCAGCAACATTAATTTAAAGTGTATATAAATATACATACATATATTTGAGAAACAACATTCATTTTAAATGACCAATATCTCCAGTGCAATGACAAATATAGTGTAGAATACTGACTGCTGGTTAAAAACAACAGGAGCACATGTTCAGTGTTTACTTTAGACTGTCAAACCATGATTGATTGGCCAAACAACCAAGTTATCTGTGACTAGTGGTAGGACATACAGAAATAAGCTAATACCGATGGCCTGTATATTTTAATCTTAATGAAAACAACATTTAATAGTAAATAATACACATGGTATCACTGCATATGGCAGTACGTATTAAAGGAGAACTGTATCCATATATGTGCACTATATAAAAAGAACACACTCCTTTAAAATGACGACAGGATCATGCTTCTAGCTGCGCTCTTTTCAAACTTACAGCATTATAAAAAGTGATGTTTCCTTCCTGCACTATGAGCTGTGGCATCACCAGCACCATTGTTTTGCCCCCAAATCACAGGTTTAAGCATGCCCACTTTTATCCTACTGCTGTGCTTGTTCCAAAGTCAGGGCAAACAATAAAGTGTAACGTTACAAGCCAATAACTTAAAGGGTATCTCCACTGAAAAAGTAAAAATTTTCACATTAATTGGGAGGTAAAGGAGCCTGCACGTATACTTTCTCTATCTGTCTGCCAGCTCCTGTTGGATTCATTGAAGAATGGGCGGTAAGACCTATCTACTTTATCTCCCATTCTTCTATTTATGTAAAAAAGGATATCTTTACTTTTTTAATTGATTCAAAGATTCAGAGAAGCTTAGTTAGAGTCCTGTGTGGTTCTAATTTTCCAGACATGCACCCGACCCGCAAAACATGCACCCACTTTTCTACACCTCTTATAACTATAAAATTTGTACAGGGAAGTTAAAAAAAAGTTTAAAACTTAAAATAAATATTTTATTCATAACCAAAAATGTTCATAGAAATAAACCTACCATACCACTAAAATATATATAGTAGGGGTCTTCAACTTAAAAAACTACAACTCCCAGCATTCCCTGGATGCCTTCTGATATTGTGAGCGCTGTAGTGGAATGCTGCGAGTTATATTTTTCAAACAAATGTAGGCCCACAAGTTTGAGATCCCTGGTATAGAGTGCATCGTGCAGTACAGAGAAGGCAGGGTGATCCCACTTCTATCAAAACCAAGTAAAGGGACCTTTATATCTATATAATACATAAGTGGCCTGGATTATAAAGGGAGCAACAGTGGAATATATCCTTATAAAAATCACTCAACTACGTAGTTGAGTAATTTTTATAAGAATATATAACACTGTTGTTCCCCATTCATTTGCCGTCCTCCTTCCGCACCTTCCCTGTCCAACCCAGCAAATAAAAATATACAGATAAAACACACAGACCTTTACTGTGCAGAAAATCCTTCTCAGTCCTCCATGTGAAATGTATCTCTTACCTGGTAACCTTTTAAATCCTAATAATACGCCCCATTACAGTGTAATATAAGGTTTATAAAGTCACCTCGGAGTTCCCTGTTCTGTATAAAAGAACTCGACCTTTGGTCTTGTGCTTTTATATGGCCAGGGAACTCCTCGGTGACTTAATATCCTTATATTACACTGGGGCGCATTATCCCTTATATAATACATAAGTCTCTGCATTTTCAATGGGGAGCTGCAGTAGCAAAAATCCTTATTAGAATCCCTCAGTGATGTCACGGAGTGATTAGTTCAGTGATTTGTGCCACTGCAGTTCTCCTTTCCAAATATAAGAAGAAAATCCTTATACGCAATTAAAACAAAAACAACTGATATAATCAAAAAAGACAACTCCCTACCATATAAATTAAAAATGAAATACATAATAGCTAACACACAAACAAGAAAAAAAAATAGAAAATAACTATAAAACTAAAATTAACATATAAACAAAAAAATAGACATAACCAGGATCAAACCAAATGTAACCTACATAACCAATTTAATTACCACAAAGATAACAAGTAGATACAACAATTCTCACACAACTACAGGGAATTATAAAAAAAACATAAATACAGAAATATACTTTTATTTATTTATTCTTCTATATTTTAAATTTTTTTAAATGATCTTTTATAGAAACTGAAAGAAAAAAAAACAGCATAAAAAATAACAAACCAGAAAAAGGTAATGATACAAAAGAAAGAAACAGAAACAAAAATAAATTCAATGCACTTACATTTTTTTTACAGAAACACAATAAAACTGAACCAATTAAAAAAGTGAAAGCAAAAATCAAATCATGGATACCAAAATACAGGTAAATATGTATAGAAATTAGCAACATAAGAAAAAAAAACAACAAAAAAAATTAATTAATTGTAACATTTTCCCCTAAGATGAAAACAAAGAACATACTTATTAAAGTGAAGGAAAAGAAGCAAAAGAACAACAAAAGAGATTCCGAATCCCACAAGAAGAACACGAGAAATTCATTGAACAAAAAAACATAAACACCATAAAAAAAAATAAATTCATATTTAACATTGCTGCAGACTTACCTGGACACAATAAATAAAAAACAGAAAAATACAAGCTATGCCACATAAGGACTTAAACAACATTATATCAACATTCATAATAACAGTAAGAAGAAAATATCACGCTGAATACAAGCCACACACACTTAACTAGGTACACACAGTCAGATCCGACGGTATTGGGTCGTTATCGGTACGGTGTGTAACTAGATTGGGTCAGCCAAGCGCTCGTTTGGGAAAGAGAGAAAATTTCCCTCGGCCACGGTAGACACCCTATAGGGGAGTCTGCTATGTCCGAAGTAAACACACAGTCCCGAATATTCTGCCTATGCTGTGCATGGGGAGAACGCACAGGACTGTGTGTTGCCTGATCTTTGAAAAATGACAGACAGGATCTTGCAGTCTGTCATCTTTCAAAAATCTGTCCTGTGTGTACCCAGCTTTAGATGTATTTTAGGAAGTATTGACAGACACCTAAAATCCAATAAATATCCACATCACATCATACATGGATTACCAGACGACTTCCCATTAACTGGACAAACAATATCAGCTAAAATGAAATTCCTAAAAAAGGCAACAAACCAAACAAAGCACAGACATGTACAGACAACGGCATTAACACACTTCAGTATAAACATCAGGGACACTTTCACTAAATGACTTGGGGTGTCTCTCTAATGAGGCAATATGAGCAAAATGCTCAGGGCAGCACCCCTGATAAACATCAGAGAGGCGGAAGAGAGAGCTCACTTTAATTTTTCTTTAAGAAAAACAGCAGAAATTATGGTATGGATAAATGTCTTTTTGAGGAACTGTATAACTACCGCTGTGATGTGCAGTTTAAAAAGACCAAATGTTTAACCACACCCATTCCTGGAAGCTACACACACCTAACAGTGGTTTGCGGTGGCGCACTTCATGGCGCCTAGTGGTACATAAGGGCAGCATTCAAAAGTTTGGCTCAGGTGGCAAAAACCCTAGAGACACCCCTGTAAAATGACCCAACAACACTGGTAAATTCAATATTCTTTCACATAGCCATACACTTTGTACTAAGAACAAAAGAAGAATACAACTTTCAATGGGGTACATTACATTACACACAGACACTGCAGGGAACAGATACCTAGAATACACAGAGAGTCAAACAAAAACAAGGACAGGACAGAACCCTTAGGATACAACACTTGTAAAGCCCTGGATGTATGAACTGCCCAGCAACCCAGATAGGGACCCAATTACTGCATACCTTAAATAAATAAATAAATAAATAAATAAATAAATAAACATTACACCTAGATTGTAAGCTTTTCGGGGCAGGGATCTCATTCCTAATGTGTCAAGGCATGCTCCCCCTACATCAATTTATACATAATTTAAATATATATACTTTCTTAACCTATCTATGAAATTGTATTTAATTTTTTTTATCTGTATAATGGATTGCACTTATCCCCTTGTTTGTATACTCTGTATTTGATAATGTACAGTGCTGCGTACCCAAGCGGTGCTTTATAAATTATACATACATACATACATACATATAAAGAAAACCATCCAGAATCCATGCTCACCATTTTACCTAGCACCAAATATATATTACAAAACTGACTACCCTTTATATTATAGACAAATGAAAATTGGTATAAATAAAATAAGTTCCATGTTAACAACAATGAAATTGACAACTGCCCTACCAGAAAATAATAAAACAACAAACCGTTCTACACACAAAATGACAATACAAAAATTAGTCGCAACCCCCCCCCTTTGAAATAATGCAGATTTCTGGCCATAAAAACATATCATGCATTAACAACTAAGCAAATATTACCGAAATACAACAGCATCATATATCACATATCTTAAATAGTAACACAGCAAGGTTCCCTACCTCTTAAATTTCTTAAGATATGGTAGGGCACCCTATCCCACCCCTAACCTCTAAGTCCGTTTGTTTAAAAAAGCTGCAGGACTCTACTTATGATCCTTCCTTTCCCCGGCATTCTGTATTGCGGCAGCCCCATCACTGGTTGGCTGCCTTTCAGCCAATCAGAGAAACGGCTGCCGGTCCGGCCCCCTGCTTGGAGTTCTGGCAAGCAGGGGGCCGAGATCAGAGCGCCAGGGGAATGAAGGATTGCTATTAGAGTTCTGAAGCTTATTTAAACAAAGAAGCTGAATCATACTTACAGCCCTTCTCAGCCGCGTCTATGATTGGCTGAGAGGCAACCAACCACAGATGTGGCTGCTGGCAATGTAAACTCTGCAGGAGAGAAGGGCTGTATGATTCGGATTCTTTTTTTAAAGAACTAAAGCGGCGGTTGGGGGTGGGCAGGGTCTAGCTACAACATATTAAAATGATTTCACGCTAGGTGCAACGGCTGCAGAGGATGGATCCGGATGGTGGGAGCGAGGGGGGGAAGGGCTCCTCTGCGCATGTCACCACCCGTCCCAGAGGCAAGACATGAGGCAGAGACCTTTGGACAAGAAGACAGCTCCATGATGTACTATGTCCTGTAGAATATACATTTTTATCTCCACCTGTCGCCTAAACTTGCATTATTGGGACACAGTAAAAGTTACAATGAGCAGGTACCATAACAGAGGATTATGGGTAGGGAGCAGGGAGAGCTGCAGTGAAATATCTACACCTTTATATGGGTGTAGATATTTATGATAAAAACTACAACTACCAGCATTCCCTGCTAGCACTCTGCTGTTGTACAATTGCTTGGGAGTTTTAAATGTCATCTGGAGGTCCACATACCTGATTATGTTATAGCTAAACCTCATCAAGTAGTAAATTGTTTTCATCATCATCATCATCATCATCACTAGAAACATCCCATAGATCATTATGGCCAGGGTTTTTATTTTCATTTACAAAGACCAATGAAATCACATGTCATCTGTTTCAATGCAGACATGTGCTCTGGTCTCATGCATGGGTGCAGATAGTTTATGACTTTGTTCTATGGGAGATTGTTACTTTGCTGGCTCTAACCTCTCACATTTTTTTTTAGGATAAACACCAAAACATAATTTGCCCCAAATGTTGGACATTTTGCAATATCCCCTTAATACAGACTATGTTGCACAACAATAACCCCCACATTTAAAAGTACTGAAATTAATTATAGACTCACAATGCCCTACAGAAAACACAATTTAGATACCACACTCACATAAAATTTATGCTAGCAAAAATAAAAAATGAGGCATGTAAAAAAAACAACTTTATTTTGGACAAGAAGACACCTCAAAACTTACCTCTTCAGGCAAGCTTACAATCTGGACCTGGACACTTCTTCCCCTCTTACTGACCCATCATTGACCCGCTAGTTATAATGCACTGACAACAACTGTAACAACTGAGTTACAACTACTGATCTGCTTCCCCTTAAGTTTCATCCCCATCTCCTCTAGACTGTAAGCTCTCTTGGCCAGGGCCCTATTGTACCATAGTAATGCTGTAACTTACCACACTGAATGCTGCTGGACCAGCACTTGAATTATTTGCACTTTGTATTACTTGCACTACCCTTGTATGTAACATGTATGTTTTCCTTATGTATATTAATGCAACAGTAAAGCGCCATGGAAGATGTTGGTGCTATATAAATTCAACAATAATAATAATAATAATAAAGTGTGCGACAAATTTCACAGGAACATTTCAAAAGATTAACCACATGTATAATCACACATTAATAGATGAATGCTGCTCAATGCCACCAATATTCATTTGCCACAGTGTTAGCCCTTTAAATATAATTGCATTATATACATAGAAGCAGCACTCTGCTAATCCTGTCCCGGTTCCGGTCCACGTTTTACTTTAAGTGTACTATACAGCTGGCAGGGAAGTCCTGACTATCTGACCGAATGAGATTCACCTCCAGCAAGTCTCACAGGAGCAGTGGATTGAACGAGATTACAGGTGAGCAGGAGGAGCCAGCAAGTAAAGTGGCAAAGGTAAGCTTTGCCAATGGCTTAGAAAAGAGTAAGGGCAAGACCACACTGCAACGCAAACAGATGCGCTTGCATTTTCCTGTCCCAACATGGCAGTGATCACTATAGGGTCAACCCCTCATCCCGGGCGCAGGACAGGAAGCATTAAATTGTTCCCACCCCCTCCCTTCCCCAGTCCTTTCCTGTCCCTCGCATGAACAGGAAACTTGTACCTGGGTCTGGGTAGGTTCGGATGCCCCCTTCTCTGCCATTAGCCTGCTGTGAAGGTCTCAGTTTGGGTCCCCAGATCAGCGACCTTTCCCCGCCACAGCCCCATTTTGGGGTCTCTATGCGGGCCGCACTTCTGGGTTTCGGCACCGGATTTTTAAAGGTACGGCGCGAAAAATTTCAGTTTGCTGTCTGACTGCAAGCAAACTGGTGGTAGCCTGTGCGGTTCTTTGCTGGTGTGTTTTGCCTATTATTGGGCTGTTCTTCAGGTATGTGTTTTTCTTCCTGTTCCTTTGCAAAGATATTATTTTTTTTTTATATATATATATATATATATATATATATATATATATTATATATATATATATATATATATATATATTATTGTTTAGGCTGGGACATGAGCTCCAGGGGGCACCATTCTAGGTCTAGATCCAGGGGGTAAGTATATATTTTTCTCTCTTTCCTTCACCAGTTCATTCAAAGGGGGGGGATATCAATTTATTATTTTAAATTTGTCTTTCAGTGAATCATCTCGCCACAAGGAGGAGGATAGAAGACACAGAAGCAGGAAGGAGTGCAAATATTGCCACAATCCTGCTGAACAAGGAAAGAAATTATGCCTTAATTGTCTAGATGAAATCAGAGTCAATACTACTTCAAAGGAGGAAGTAACCCAATGGGTTTCTATGATGGAAATAAGCCAATCGATGATCACTCAAGTAACACAATCTGTGTTAGGCAATGTTACTCCATTAAGGAATGAATCAACTCAAGGGCCTGCTGATAATCTAGAAGATACTCAGACAACGCCCGAATCAGATACGGAGACTGATCAGTCACTCCCATCTGAGACTATTCAAAAATTAATAAAAGCCATGAGAGCTACCTTAATATCTGAACCTGAACCGACATCTTCCACTTCCAGTAACAAGATGTTTCCATCTTCATCTCCTAAGCTAAATTTGTTCGTTCACCAAAACATGTCTAATCTTATTCAGTCTGAATGGGAAGAGCCTGATAAAAAATTTAATTTATCAAGCAGATTTCTTTCTAGATATCCTATCAGCGATGAATTATCAAAGATTTGGGATTCATCTCCTAGACTAGATGCATCAATGTCTAGACTCTCAAAATTCACCTTATTACCGGTCAAAGATGGGGCCATGCTCAAAGACCCAATGGACAGAAAACAGGAATCCATTCTAAAGAAGGCTTATTCAGTAGCTGGGGCATCCTTTCGACCAGCTGTAGCCACAGTAGATATGACCAAGGCAGCATCTGTCTGGTTAAAGGAGATTGAAGAGGCTATCAGTAAGGATACTCCATAAGAGGAAATCATCCAAGCTCTCAAGGATATTCACATTTCCACAGATTATTGTGCTGAAGCAGCCTTAGATAGTTTGAGCCTGGCGGCTAAAAGTATGTCAATAGCAATACAAACCTTGGAGAAACCTTTCATTTAGGCCATGGAAAATTAATCAGGGTCAGGCTCCTAGACAGAACCAGTCCTTTCGTCCCCAGCAGTCTAAACCTCCAAAATAAGACCTTATGAAGGTTTGCGAGTCCAACATCAGAAAGTAGGGGGACGTCTCGCCCTTTTTTCAGATGTATGGACTCAAACAATTCAAGACAGATGGGTCCTTCAGACAGTAACACTAGGATATCATCTTCAATTTTCGACTTTTCCAAGGATAGATTATTTTCAAAAGTCCAACATCTCTGGAAGCAAAAAACAGATTAAAAGAGGTTTTACAGGCTCTCTTTAAGAAATATAATAGAGGCAGTTCCTCAGAGGGAGAAAAGAAGAGGAATTTACTCCCCTCTATTCCTACTCAGAAAACCATCGGGGGAGTTCAAAGCTATACTAGATCTCAAATACTTAAATTCATTCCTCAATATCCGTCCCTTCAAGATGGAAACCCTGAAAACTGTGTTGCCTCATCTAAGAAGAAACGACTGGCTTCTGAAGATAGACCTGAAAGATGCATACTTGCATATCCCCATATTCCATCCGCAAAGAAGATTTCTCAGATTCAAGTGTCTGGAGTGGCACATGCAATACAGAGCCTTACCTTTCGGCCTTGCTACGGCACCCAGGGTGTTTTCGAAGATTTTAGCTCCAGTCATAGCAGAATTAAGACTTCAAGGGATTTTCCTATTTTTCTATCTGGATGATATTTTAGTGAGAGCAGAGAGCCCTCAATTGGTTCAGAGTCATGGAGCTATCATTCTTCAACATCTTCAGAATCTGGGGTGGATAGTCAATTGGGACAAATCCCATCTAATTCCTTCTCAGAACACAATATTTCTGGGAGTGATTCTAGACACTCAGAAGTTTCAGGTGTCTCTTCCAGTAGAAAAGCAACTAGATATAATTACATTATGCCGCAACATGCAGTCCAGACCTGTCACAACAGCCCTCCTGTGTCAGCAGTTGATTGGGAAAATGGTAGCCTCTACTCAATCGGTCAGGTGGGCCATGAGCCATGTTCGTCCCCTTCAGATGAATTTCCTAAGACAATGGGATTATTCCATCAAGAATCCCCTCCAGTTAATATATCTTTCCAAGGAAACTACACAAAGTCTACTCTGGTGGACTACCAAAGAGAATTATCATCCAATTCTACTACAGGAACCCTCTTGGGCACGTGTGACAACAGACGCCAGTCTGGTTGGTTGGGAAGCCCATTATCAGAATCATTGGGTTCAAGATGTCTGGGACAAGAGTCTAAACAATCAATCAATCAACTTCAAAGAATTGAAAGCTATACAACTAGCGCTAATATCTTTCAAAGATCAAATCAGACAGAAATCAGTGCTAGTAATCTCAGACAACAGGACAGCTATTGCATATATCAACAAGAGAGGAGGCACTCGGAGCAAAATTCTGTGTGCCCTAGCCTTAGAGATCCTAAATTGGGCAGAGGACAATTTGTCAGACCTGAGAACAGTTTACATTCCAAGTCATCAGAATATCCAAGCAGATTACCTGAGCAGAGGGGTAGTGAGTCCAGGGGAATGGTCCCTCAATCAATCCGTCTTCAGCAACCTAACAAAGACATGGGGTATACCCCAAATAGATCTAATGGCTTCCAGCAAGAATTACAAAGTCCCAGTATTTTGTTCCAGAGTCCCAGACAGTCAGGCAACTTGGATAGATGCTTTCTCCATAACTTGGAATTTCACCCTGGCCTACCTATTTCCCCCATTTCCTCTGATATCCAAAGTATTACAGAAAATCCAGAGGGATCTATCTACGGTGATAATTATACTACCTTGGTGGCCCAGGAGACCATGGTTTCCTCTCCTGAAGGAGATGGCTATAGAGGGTCCGATATTTCTTCCAGTACAAAAAGACCCATTCTTCACCCAGATCCCTCAATATTGAATTTGACGGCCTGGCTTTTGAAAAAGCACAATTAAGACAATTAGGTCTTTCTGATTCAGCAATCAAGAGGTTGAATATCAAGAAGATATTCAACCTCTTCTAAATACTATAAAATTTGGAAAACTTTTTTGTCCTGGTGTTTATCTAAAGATTCTTCAACGTTGCATATTTCAGAAATCCATATTGTAGAGTTTCTTCAAGCTGGTTTAGACAGGGGGTTAGCAACAGCTACTCTCAAATCACATGTCTCAGCATTATCTGCTCTATGGGGAGTCAAATGGTTCTCTTCTCCGCTGATTATTAAATTCTTTCAAGCCCTAAAAAGAATAAAACCACCACATCGTAATACATCACCACCGTGGGACTTACCTTTGGTTTTAAAGATCCTTACGGAGCCAACATTTGAACCTTTAGAAGAAATTTCTTTAGCATTACTAACTTGGAAGACTGCATTCCTTCTAGCTATTGCTTCAGGTCGAAGAGTAGCAGAAATTACAGAATTAAGTATGACAGAACAACATCTAAGATTTTTCCAAGACCGACTGGTTCTAAAACTACCAGAATCTTTCATTCCTAAGGTCATATCCAGTTTCCATGTCAACCAGGACATTGTTCTTCCTATCTTCGAACAGGACTCCAATTCTCCTGAATCTAAAATTCTTCATAATCTTGATGTAGCAAGATGCATCAAAATATATTTACAACGAACGGAATCTTTTCGGAAAACTACATCTTTACTTCTCCTTTACACAGGAGTCAACACTGGTCTTCAACCTTCCAGATCTACAGTGGCAAGGTGGATCACATCCTGTATCAAAAAGGCTTATAGTATGACACAACTCCAAATTCCCCTGGTTAAAGCTCATTCAACAAGAGCAGTGGCAGCCTCATGGGCCCATCAGGCTGGGGTATCGGCTGAAGATATTTGCAAGGCAGCCACTTGGAGCTCAGCCCATACATTTATAAAACACTACCAATTGGATTTAGCATCTGCATCCTATGCTAACTTTGGTCGCAGTGTTTTGTCTTCTGCTATTCAATAAAATGTTTTATTTGCATCCCACCCTATGTGTTTAGCTTGGGTATATCCCTATAGCCATCACTGCCATGTTGGGACAGGAAAACAGAAAATTTGTCATACTTACGGGAATTTTCTTTTCCTGGACTACAACATGGCAGTGGTCACATTTATCCCACCCTATCCTGTTCTTGCTCGGTCCATCTGGACTGGGGAAGGGAGGGGATGGGAACAATTTAATGCTTCCTGTCCTGCGCCCGGGATGAGGGGTTAACCCTATAGTGACCACTGCCATGTTGTAGACCAGGAAAAGAAAATTCCGGTAAGTATGACAAATTTTCTGTTTTCCGTGCATTGTAACGCGTTTGCGCTTGCGATTCCCCAATTCCAATTATGGAATAACAAAAGCAACACATTGGAACTTTTTGCGTTCCCTGAGATTTCCATTAATTCAAAATCGCCAGTGCAAACGCGATTGCGTGCAAAAATGCGTATAGTGTTGCCTAGCCCTAACATAGTGTGTGATTTAAAGGTACAGCTGTTTTCTAACTGTAGGACTGTAGACCAGTAAAAAAGTATCATCTGATTGGTTGAGGCAAATTTACAGCTCAGGCAAATTTTTGCACCTCTAAAAAAAGCCTGCTGGTGTTTGAACTGTTATGGCTAGAATGTGCAACCTGATTTAATGCATAGTTTTGACCTTTTATTAAGTAAATTAAACTTCTTGCTTGTTACTTTAGTTTCTGTCTCCTCCTTTTCCTTTTAAAAAGATGAATAGTGAGTAATTTTACTCCTCTTTAAGTTGCACAGAGGGAATGTCGTGATTGCATTTACATTGGTGTTTCCAAGCAACCAAAGTGTAATTGAAAGGCAGAAAACACATGCTGTTGACCTGTTACCCAATGACTATTTTATTTTCTATAGCAAACAACATTCTTAACCCCATCAATGAGGGTTTTAACTTTTAATAAGAATTTAACATTGCAATAGCTTTGGCAACCTCTTGGTTCCAGGACTGAAGATGTAAATGGCAAAGAGTATTCAGGCTGACCTTTGTTTGCTGTATTTATTTAGCAGTTACCCATGGTTCTACAGAACTGAACATTAAAGTTAAAGCATTAACACAGTAGGAGAAGAAGTCTATAAATAGCTACTGTGCAGCAGTATTGTTTGGTCCCGTTTCTTAATGGCACCTGTTCAGTCTTCCTCTCCTCCATATTATTATAGAAACAGAAGAAAATGCATTCATGAGGTTCAGCTGTGTAGTCCATAATTTAATGAAGCATTTAAAGGGCCCTATACTTAACCGCCTCTGAATAATGTCAGCAAATAATCTTTCTTCATTGTTGCCCATGCACAAACCTGCCCCACTGACACCTGTGTGTCCGTGCTCACGTCTGCCAAAAAGCATTACCAGTGGCTACTAACAGTAATTGGCAGCACTAAAGTACATGGCGAACCATCAGTCGTCCATTCGAACTACTGATGAACGGTCCACCTCCAAATTTGGGGAACAGACCGTGGCAAGACATTGCTGGGAGGCCAGACATGGAGTGGCACTCTTAAAATGGCAACTGTTAAAAAGGGAGGCAAGATGGATAAGGACTCTGAACACAAATTATACTGCAAATTATACTGTCATGCTTTTTATAGAAAAAGGGATATCTAAAGCAAACTGTAGGTAGCTATTGAAGTAATGTTTTGACACACTGGGACATATCGCATACTGTGTATCAATTGTTGATGTTGCCATATGATCTGTAAGGTGATGGTGGTAATTGGGGGAGTGGTGATGGGAGGGGTGGGGTGTGTGACACTGGGGGTGTGTTGTGTTTTTAAGGAAGTGATGTATTTCATTGCATTATGCTTGACGACGGCCACAAGATGGCTGGAACGCGTTGCAACGTTTTTTAATATGTAATAATAAAAACTCTATATTTTAGTCAAATTCCTCTGGAGTGCGCTTTTATCTGACAGAAGAATATTTACGTTGTGGGCAGCACTGGGGCGAGTGATACAACAAGCGAGAGTGTGTCCTATGACCCTGATGACGGCCCACAACTTCCGGGCCGAAACGCGTAGGTTCGTTTTGATCTACTTGTTTAAATAAACGTTTGATTTACCCATCCTTGGAGTGCTCGGCGTACTTCCAAATATCCATATCGTTTACCTCAGCACCCAGTACTGTACTGGCAGGGATCGTATATGAACTGCAACTAGTGTCATTCCCCAGTTATGCACCAGGGTCATTCCCCAGTTATCCACTAGTGTCATTCCCCAGTTATCCTCCAGTGTCATTCCCCAGTTATCCACCAGTGTCATTCCCCAGTTATCCACCAGTGTCCTTTCCCATTTATCCACCAGTGTTATTTCCCAGTTATCCACCAGTGTCTTTTCCCAGTTATACACCTGTTTCATTTCCCAGTTATCCACCTGTGCCATTCCTTAGTTATCCACCAGTGTCATTCCCCAGTTATCCACCAGTGTGATTCCCCAGTTACACACCAGTGTAATTTCCCAGATATCCACCAGTGTCATTCCCCAATTATCCACCGGCATCATTCCCCAGTTCTTTCACATAGCCATACACTTTGTACTAAGAACAAAAAGAAATACAACTTTCAATGGGGTACATTACATTACACCACAGACACTGCAGGGAACAGATACCTAGAATACACAGAGAGTCAAACAAAAACAAGGAACGGACAGAAACCCTTAGGATACAACACTTGTAAACGCCTGGATGTATGAACTGCCCAGCAACCCGATAGGGACCCAATTACTGCATACCTTAAATAACTAAATAAATAAATAAATAAATAAATAAACATACACCTAGATTGTAGCTTTTCGGGGCAGGGATCTCATTCCTAATGGTCAAGGCATGCTCCCCTACATCAATTTATACATATTTAAATATATATACTTTCTTAACTATCTATGAAAATTGTATTTAATTTTTTTTATCTGTATAATGGATTGCACTTATCCCCTTGTTTGTATACTCTGTATTTGATAATGTACAGTCTGCGTACCCAAGCGGTGCTTATTAAATTATACAATACATACATACATACATATAAAGAAAACCATCCAGAATCCATGCCCCATTTACCTGCCACCAAATATATATTACAAAACTGACTACCCTTTATATTATAGACAAATGAAAATTGGTATAAATAAAATAAGTTCCATGTAACAACATGAAATTGCAACTGCCTACAGAAAATAATAAACAACAAACCGTTCTACACACAAAATGACAATACAAAAATTAGTCGCAACCCCCCCCCTTGAAATAATGCAGATTTCTGGCCATAAAAACATATCATGCATTAACAACTAAGCAAATATATACCGAAATACACAGCATCATATATCACATATTCTAAATAGTAACACAGCAAGGTTCCCTACCTCTTAAATTCTTAGATATGGTAGGGCACCCTATCCCACCCCTAACCTCTAAGTCCGTTGTTTAAAAAGCATGCAGGACTCTACTTATGATCCTTCCTTTCCCCGGCATTCTGTATTGGGCAGCCCCATCACTGTTGGCTGCCTTTCAGCAATCGAGAGAAAGGCTGCCGGTCCGGCCCCCTGCTTGGAGTTCTGGCAAGCAGGGGGCCGAGATCAGAGCGCCAGGGGAATGAAGGATTGCTATTAGAGTTCTGAAGCTTATTTAAACAAGAAGCTGAATCATACTTACAGCCCTTCTCAGCCGCGTTATGATTGGCTGAGAGGCAACCAACCACATTGTGGCTGCTGGCAATGTAAACTCTGCAGGAGAGAAGGCTGTATGATTCGGATTCTTTTTTTAAAGAACTAAAGCGGCGGTTGGGGGTGGGCAGGGTCTAGCTACAACCTATTAAAATGATTTCACGCTAGGTGCAACGGCTGCAGAGGATGGATCCGGATGGTGGGAGCGAGGGGGGGAAGGGCTCTCTGCGCATGTCACCACCCGTCCCAGAGGCAAGACAGAGCAGAGACCTTTGGACAAGAAGACAGCTCCATGATGTACTATGTCTGTAGAATATTACATTTTATCTCCACCTGTCGCCTAAACTTGCATTATTGGGACACAGTAAAAGTTACAATGAGCAGGTACCATAACAGAGGATTATGGGTAGGGAGCAGGGAGAGCTGCAGTGAAATATCTACACCTTTATATGGGTGTAATATTTATGATAAAAAACTACACTACCAGCATTCCCTGCTAGCACTCTGCTGGTTGTACAATTGCTTGGGAGTTTTTAAATGTCATCTGGAGGTCCCACTACTGATTATGTATAGCTAAAAACCTCATCAAGTAGTAAATTGTTTTCATCATTCATCATCATCATCATCACTAGAAAACATCCCATAGATCATTATGGCCAGGGTTTTTATTTCATTTACAAAGACCAATGAATATCACATGTCATCTGTTTCAAGGCAGACATGTGCTCTGGTTCTCATGCATGGGTGCAGATAGTTTATGAACTTTGTTCTATGGGAGATTGTTACTTTGCTGGCTCTAACCTCTCACATTTTTTTTAGGATAAACACCCCAAACATAATTTGCCCAAATGTTGGACATTTGCATATCCCCTTAATACAGACTATTGTGCACAACATAACCCCCACATTTTAAAAGTACTGAAAATTAATATAGACTCACAATGCCCTACAGAAAACACAATTTAGATACCACACTCACATAAAATTTATGCTAGCAAAAATAAAATGAGGCATGTAAAAAAAAACAACTTTATTTTGGACAAGAGCCACCTCAAAAACTTACCTCTTCAGGCAAGCTTACAATCTGGACCTGGACACTTCTTCCCTCTTATGACCCATCATTGAACCGCTAGTTATAATGCACTGACAACAACTGTAACAACTGAGTTACAAACTCTGATCTGTTCTTAAGTTTCATCCCCATCTCCTCTAGACTGTAAGCTCTCTTGGCAGGGCCCTATTGTTACCATAGTATGCGTTGAACTTTCCACCAGCTGATGCTGCTGGACTCAGCACTTGAATTATTTGCACTTTGTATTACTTGCCTACCCTTGTATGTAACATGTATGTTTTCCTTATGTATATTAATGCAACAGTAAAGCGCCATGGAAGATGTTGGTGCTATATAAATTCACAATAATAATAATAAAATAAAGTGTGCGACAATTAACAAGGAACATTTCAAAGATTAACCACATGTATAATCCAACATAATAGAGAATGGCGCTCAATGGCCACCAATATTCATTGCCACAGTGTTAGCCCTTTAATATATATTGCATTATATACATAGAAGCAGCACTCTGCTAATCCTGTCCCGGTTCCGGTCCAGTTTTACTTTAAGTGTACATACAGCTGGCAGGAAGTCCTGACTATCTGACCGAATGAGATTCACCTCCAGCAAGTCTCACAGGAGCAGTGGATTGAACGAGATTACAGGTGAGCGGAGGAGCCAGCAAGTAAATGGGCAAAGGTTAAGCTTTGCCAATGGCTTAGAAAAGAGTAAGGGCAAGGACCACACTGCAACCCAAACAGATGCGCTTGCATTTTCCTGTCCAACATGCAGTGATCACTATAGGGTCAACCCCTCATCCGGGCGCAGGACAGGGAAGCATTAAATTGTTCCCACCCCCTCCCTTCCCCAGTCCCTTTCCTGTCCCTCGCATGAACAGGAAACTTGTACCTGGGTCTGGGTAGGTTCGGATGCCCCCTTCCTGCCATTAGCCTGCTGTGAAGGTCTCAGTTTGGGTCCCCAGATCAGCGACTTTCCCCCGCCAACAGCCCCATGTTTGGGGTCTCTATGCGGGCCGCACTTCTGGGTTTCGGCACCGGATTTTTAAAGGTACGGCGCGAAAAATTTCAGTTTGCTGTCTGACTGCAAGCAAACTGTGTGTAGCCTGTGCGGTTCTTTGCTGGTGTGTTTTGCCTATTATTGGCTGTTCTTCAGGTATGTGATTCTCTGCCTGTTCCTTTGCAAAGATATTATTTTTTTTGCATATATATATAATATATATATATAATTATATATATATATATATATATAATATTATATATATATATATATATATATATATATTATTGTTTAGGCTGGGACATTGAGCTCCAGGGGGCACCATTCTAGGTCTAGATCCAGGGGTAAGTATATATTTTTCTCTCTTTCCTTCACCAGTTCATTCAAAGGGGGGGATAATCAATTTATTATTTTAAATTGTCTTTCAGTGAATCATCTCGCCACAGGAGGAGGATTAGAAGACACAGAAGCAGGAAGGAGTGCAAATATTGCCACAATCCTGCTGAACAGGAAGAAATTATGCCTTAATTGTCTAGATGAAATCAGAGTCAATACTACTTCAAAGGAGGAGTAACCCAATGGGTTCTATTGATGGAAATAAGCCAATCGATGATCACTCAAGTACACAATCTGTGTTAGGCAATGTTACTCCATTAAGGAATGAATCAACTCAAGGGCCTGCTGATAATCTAGAAGATACTCAGACAACGCCCGAATCAGATACGGAGACTGATCAGTCACTCCCATCTGAGACTATTCAAAAATTAATAAAGCCATGAGAGCTACCTTAATATCTGAACCTGAACCGACATCTTCCACTTCCAGTAACAAGATGTTTCCATCTTCATCTCTAAGCTAAATTTGTTCGTTCACCAAAACATGTCTAATCTTATTCAGTCTGAATGGGAAGAGCCTGATAAAATTTAATTTATCAAGCAGATTTCTTCTAGATATCCTATCAGCGATGAATTATCAAAGATTTGGGATTCTCATCTCTAGACTAGATGATCAATGTCTAGACTCTCAAAATTCACCTTATTACCGGTCAAAGATGGGGCCATGCTCAAAGACCCAATGGACAAGAAAACAGGAATCCATTCTAAAGAAGGCTTTATCAGTAGCTGGGGCATCCTTTCGACCAGCTGTAGCACCACAGTAAGATATGACAAGGCAGCATCTGTCTGGTTAAAGGAGATTGAAGAGGCTATCAGTAAGGATACTCCATAAGAGGAATCATCCAAGCTCTCAAGGATATTCACATTTCCACAGATTATTGTGCTAGCAGCCTTAGATAGTTTGAGCCTGGCGGCTAAAAGTATGTCAATAGCAATACAAACCTTGGAGAAACCTTTCATTTAGGCCATGGAAAATTAATCAGGGTCAGGCTCCAGACAGAACCAGTCTTTCGTCCCCAGCAGTCTAAACCTCCCAAAATAAGACCTTATGAAGGTTTGCGAGTCCAACATCAGAAGTAGGGGGACGTCTCGCCCTTTTTTCAGATGTATGGACTCAAACAATTCAAGACAGATGGGTCCTTCAGACAGTAACACTAGGATATCATCTTCAATTTTCGACTTTTCCAGGATAGATTATTTTCAAAAGTCCAACATTCTGGAAGCAAAAAACAGATTAAAGAGGTTTTACAGGCTTCTCTTAAGAAATAATAGAGGCAGTTCTCAGAGGGAGAAAAGAAGAGAATTTACTCCCCTCTATTCCTACTCGAAAACCCATCGGGGAGTTCAAAGCTATACTAGATTCAAATACTAAATTCATTCCTCAATATCCGTCCCTTCAAGATGGAAACCCTGAAAACTGTGTTGCCTCATCTAAGAAGAAACGACTGGCTTCTGAAGATAGACCTGAAAGATGCATACTGCATATCCCCATATTCCATCCGCAAAGAAGATTTCTCAGATTCCAAGTGTCTGGAGTGGCACATGCAATACAGAGCCTTACCTTTCGGCCTTGCATCGGCACCCAGGGTGTTTTCGAAGATTTTAGCTCCAGTCATAGCAGAATTAAGACTTCAGGGATTTTCCTATTTTTCTATCTGGATGAATTTTAGTGAGAGCAGAGGAGCCCTCAATTGGTTCAGAGTCATGGAGCTATCATTCTTCAACATCTTCAGAATCTGGGGTGGATAGTCATTGGGACAAATCCCATCTAATTCCTTCTCAGAACACAATATTTCTGGGAGTGATTCTAGACCTCATAATTTCAGGTGTCTCTTCCAGTAGAAAAGCAACTAGATATAATTACATTATGCCGCAACATGCAGTCCAGACCTGTCACAACAGCCCTCCTGTGTCAGCAGTGATTGGGAAAATGGTAGCCTCTACTCAATCGGTCAGGTGGGCCATGAGCCATGTTCGTCCCCTTCAGATGGAATTTCCTAAGACAATGGGATTATTCCATCAAGAATCCCCTCCAGTTAATATATCTTTCCAAGGAAACTACACAAAGTCTACTCTGGTGGACTACCAAAGAGAATATCATCCAATTCTACTACAGGAACCCTCTTGGGCACGTGTGACAACAGACGCCAGTCTGGTTGGTTGGGAAGCCCATTATCAGAATCATGGGTTCAAGATGTCTGGGACAAGAGTCTAAAACAATCAATCAATCAACTTCAAAGAATTGAAAGCTATACAACTAGGCGCTAATATCTTTCAAAGATCAAATCAGACAGAAATCAGTGCTAGTAATCTCAGACAACAGACAGCTATTGCATATATCAACAAGAGAGGAGGCACTCGGAGCAAAATTCTGTGTGCCCTAGCCTTAGAGATCTAAATTGGGCAGAGACAATTTGTCAGACCTGAGAACAGTTTACATTCCAAGTCATCAGAATATCCAAGCAGATTACCTGAGCAGAGGGGTAGTGAGTCCAGGGAATGGTCCCTCAATCAATCCGTCTTCAGCAACCTAACAAAGACATGGGGTATACCCCAAATAGATCTAATGGCTTCCAGAAAGATTACAAAGTCCCAGTATTTTGTTTCCAGAGTCCCAGACAGTCAGGCAACTTGGATAGATGCTTTCTCCATAACTTGGAATTTCACCCTGGCCTACCTATTTCCCCCATTTCCTCTGATATCCAAAGTATACAGCAAAATCCAGAGGGATCTATCTACGGTGATAATTATTACTACCTTGTGGCCCAGTGAGACCAGGTTTCCTCTCCTGAAGAGAGATGGCTATAGAGGGGTCCGATATTTCTTTCCAGTACAAAAGACCCATTCTTCAACCCAGATCCTCAATATTGAATTTGCGGCCTGGCTTTTGAAAAAGCACAATTAAGACAATTAGGTCTTTCTGATTCAGCAATCAAGAGGTTGAATATCAAGAAGATATTCACCTCTTCTAAATACTATAAAATTTGGAAAACTTTTTGTCCTGCGTGTTTATCTAAAGATCTTCAACGTTGCATATTTCAGAAATCCTATTGTAGAGTTCTTCAAGCTGTTTAGACAGGGGGTTAGCAACAGTACTCTCAAATCACATGTCTCAGCATTTCTGCTCTATGGGGAGTCAAATGGTTCTCGTCTCCGCTGATTATTTAAATTCTTTCAGCAACCTAAAAAGAATAAAACCACCACACGAATACATCACCACCGTGGGACTTACCTTTGGTTTTAAAGATCCTTACGGACCAACATTTGAACCTTTAGAAGAAATTTCTTTAGCATTACTAACTTGGAAGACTGCATTCCTTCTAGCTATTTGCTTCAGGTCGAAGAGTAGCAGAAATTACAGATTAGTATGACAGAACAACATCTAAGATTTTTCCAAGACCGACTGGTTCTAAAACTACCAGAATCTTTCATTCCTAAGGTCATATCCATTTCCATGTCAACCAGGACATTGTTCTTTCCTATCTTCGAACAGGACTCCAATTCTCCTGAATCTAAATTCTTCATAATCTTGAGTGCAAGATGCATCAAAATATATTTACACGAACGGAATATTTTCGGAAACTACATCTTTACTTCTCCTTTACACAGGAGTCAACACTGGTCTTCAACCTTCCAGATCTACAGTGGCAAGGTGGATCACATCCTGTATCAAAAAGGCTTATAGTATGACACAACTCCAAATTCCCCTGGTTAAAGCTCATTCAACAAGAGCAGTGGCAGCCTCATGGGCCCATCAGGCTGGGGTATCGGCTGAAGATATTTGCAAGGCAGCCACTTGGAGCTCAGCCCATACATTTATAAAACACTACCAATTGGATTTAGCATCTGCATCCTATGCTAACTTTGGTCGCAGTGTTTTGTCTTCTGCTATTCAATAAAATGTTTTATTTGCATCCCACCCTATGGTTTAGCTTGGGTATATCCCTATAGCCATCACTGCCATGTTGGGACAGGAAAACAGAAAATTGTTCACTTACGGGAATTTTCTTTTCCTGGACTACAACATGGCAGTGGTCACATTTATCCCCACCCTATCCTGTTCTTGCTCGGCCATCTGGACTGGGGAAGGGAGGGGATGGAACAATTTATGCTTCCTGTCCTGCGCCCGGGATGAGGGGTTAACCCTATAGTGACCACTGCCATGTTGTAGACCAGGAAAAGAAAATTCCGGTAAGTAGACAAATTTTCTGTTTTCCGTGCATTGTAACGCGTTTGCGCTTGCGATTCCCCAATTCCAATTATGGAATAACAAAGCAACACATTGGAACTTTTTGCGTTCCCTGAGATTTCCATTAATTCAAAATCGCCAGTGCAAACGCGATTGCGTGCAAAATGCGTATAGTGTTGCCTAGCCCTAACATAGTGTGTGATTTAAAGGTACAGCTGTTTTCTAACTGTAGGACTGTAGACCAGTAAAAAAGTATCATCTGATTGGTTGAGGCAAATTTACAGCTCGGCAATTTTTGCACCTCTAAAAAAAGCCTGCTGGTGTTTGAACTGTTATGGCTAGAATGTGCAACCTGATTTAATGCATAGTTTTGACCTTTTATTAGTAAATTAAACTTCTTGCTTGTTACTTTAGTTTCTGTCTCCTCCTTTTCCTTTAAAAAGATGAATAGTGAGTAATTTTTCTCCTCTTTAAGTTGCACAGAGGGAATGTCGTGATTGCATTTACATTGGTGTTTCCAAGCAACCAAGTGTAATTGAAAGGCAGAAAACACATGCTGTTGACCTGTTACCCAATGACTATTTTATTTTCTATAGCAAACAACATTCTTAACCCCATCAATGAGGGTTTTAACTTTTAAAAGAATTTAACATTGCAATAGCTTTGGCAACCTCTTGGTTCCAGGACTGAAGATGTAAATGGCAAAGAGTATTCAGGCTGACCTTTGTTTGCTGTATTATTTAGCAGTTACCCATGGTTCTACAGAACTGAACATTAAAGTTAAAGCATTAACACAGTAGGAGAAGAGTCTATAAATAGCTACTGTGCAGCAGTATTGTTTGGTCCCGTTTCTTAATGGCACCTGTTCAGTCTTCCTCTCCTCCATATTATTATAGAAACAGAAGAAAATGCATTCATGAGGTTCAGCTGTGTAGTCCATAATTTAATGAAGCATTTAAAGGGCCCTATACTTAACCGCCTCTGAATAATGTCAGCAAAATCTTTCTTCATTGTTGCCCATGCACAAACCTGCCCCAACTGACACCTGTGTGTCCGTGCTCACGTCTGCCAAAAAGCATTACCCAGTGGCTACTACAGTAATTGGCAGCACTAAAGTACATGGCGAACCATCAGTCGTCCATTCGAACTACTGATGAACGGTCCACCTCCAAATTTGGGGAAAAGACCGTGGCAAGACATTGCTGGGAGGCCAGACATGGAGTGGCACTCTTAAAATGGCAACTGTTAAAAAGGGAGGCAAGATGGATAAGGACTCTGAACACAAATTATACTGCAAATTATACTGTCATGCTTTTTATAGAAAAAGGGATATCTAAAGCAAACTGTAGGTAGCTATTGAAGTAATGTTTTGACACACTGGGACATATCGCATACTGTGTATCAATTGTTGATGTTGCCATATGATCTGTAGGTGATGGTGGTAATTGGGGGAGTGGTGATGGGAGGGGTGGGGTGTGTGACACTGGGGGTGTGTTGTGTTTTTAAGGAAGTGATGTTTTCATTGCATTATGCTTGAGACGGCCACAAGATGGCTGGAACGCGTTGCAACGTTTTTTAATATGTAATAATAAAAACTCTATATTTTAGTCAAATCCTCTGGAGTGCGCTTTTATCTGACAGAAGAATATTTACGTTGTGGGCAGCACTGGGGCGAGTGATACAACAAGCGAGAGTGTGTCCTATGACCCGATGACGGCCCACAACTTCCGGGCCGAAACGCGTAGGTTCGTTTTGATCTACTTGTTTAAAAAACGTTTGATTTACCCATCCTTGGAGTGCTCGGCGTACTTCCAAATATCCATATCGTTTACCTCAGCACCCAGTACTGTACGGCAGGGATCGTATATGAACTGCAACTAGTGTCATTCCCCAGTTATGCACCAGGGTCATTCCCCAGTTATCCATAGTGTCATTCCCAGTTATCCTCCAGTGTCATTCCCCAGTTATCCACCAGTGTCATTCCCCAGTTATCCACCAGTGTCCTTTCCCATTTATCCACCAGTGTTATTTCCCCAGTTTCCACCAGTGTCTTTTCCCAGTTTATACACCTGTTTCATTTCCCAGTTATCCACCTGTGCCATTCCTTAGTTATCCACCAGTGTCATTCCCCAGTTATCCACCAGTGTGATTCCCCAGTTACACACCAGTGTAATTTCCCAGATATCCACCAGTGTCATTCCCCAATTATCCACCGGCATCATTCCCCAGTTATCCACCAGTGTCATCCCTAGTTATCCACCAATGTCATTCCCCATTATCCACCAGCGTCATTTTCCAGTTATCCACCAGTGTCCATTCCCCAGTTAGCCACCATGCCATTTCCTAGTTAGCCACCAGGGCCATTTCCTAGTTATACACCAGTGCCCTTTCCCAGTTATCCACCAGTGCCATTCCTAGTTATCCACCAGTGTCATTTCCTAGTTTCCACCAGTGTCATTTCCCAGTTATCCACCAGGTGTCCATTCCCAGTTATCCACCATGTCTTTCCAGTTTTCACCAGTGTATTTCCCAGTTATTTCAGTTAGCCACCAGTGCCATTTCCTAGTTAGCCACCAGTGCCATTTTCTAGTTAGCCACCAGGGCCATTTCCTAGTTAGCCACCAGTGTCCTTTCCCAGTTATCTACCAGTGTCCTTTCCCAGTTATCCACCAGTGTCTTTCCCAGTTATCCATCAGTACCATTTCCTAGTTATCCACCAGTGTCATTTCCCAGTTATCCACCAGTGTCATTCCCCAGTTATCCACAAGCGTCATTCCCCAGTTATCCACCAGCGTTATTCCAAGTTATCCCACCCGCTTATTCCCCAGTTATCCACCAGTGTCATCCCCAGTCTATCACCAGCGTCATTCCAAGTATCCACCAGTGTCCATTTCCCAGTTATTCACCCGTGTCCATTCCCCAGTTATCCACCAGTGTCATTTTCCAGTTTTTCCACCAGTGTTATTTCCCAGTTATTCCCCAGTGTCATTCCCCAGTTAGCCACCAGTGCCATTTCCTAGTTAGCCACCAGTGCCATTTTCCAGTTAGCCACCAGTGCAATTTCCTAGTAAGCCACCAGTGTCCTTTCCCAGTTATCCACCAGTGTCCTTTCCCAGTTATCCACCAGTGTCCTTTCCCAGTTATCCACCACTGCCATTTCCTAGTTAGCCACCAGTGTCATTTCCCAGTTATCCACAGTGTCCTTCCCAGTTAGCTACCAGTGCCATGAGCCTGTGGAGGAGAGCCCATGGTTGGTTGGGGGTGAAACACGTCCAGCTGAGCCTAATGTAAAACCATCCGGAGACATTACGGTACACCAGACCCCTAAGTATAGTTCTCTTATGTTTCTCTATGTGTGCACTTGCGCTATATGTTTAGATACTTTATTTGAACATGGGATTTCCTTATCTCCCCCGGTACACCTTTAGGGGGTTCTATTCCATGGGCTGATATATATTTATCTATACACATGGTTGCCTATAGGGACAGTGGATATTTATCCATATCAACATACTGATCTTATATTGACTATAGGATGGGGTTTTCCTAGGCATTGTATGCTTTTAATGTACACTTGTCACTTTATATTTGTCTGCACTTGATCACTTTTTGGATTTTGCACTGAGACACTTATATTGGGCCAGATTCTATATAATAAAGCCATTTTTACTTCTAATATATTGAGAGAGCCATGAAGTCTTTTCTTGTTCTATTTTTGATTTCCTAGTTAGCCACCAGTGTCATTTCCCAGCTATCCACCAGTGTTATTTCCCAGTTATCCACCAGTGTCTTTCCCAGTTATCCACCAGGGTCTTTTCCCAGTTATCCACCTGTGCCATTCCTTAGTTATCCACCAGTGTCATCCCCCAGTTATCCACCAGTGTCATTCCCCAGTTTACACACCAGTGTAATTTCCCAGTTATCCACCAGTGTCATTCCCAATATCCACCGGCATCATTCCCCAGTATCCACCAGTGTCATTCCCTAGTTATCCACCAATGTCATTCCCCACTTATCCACCAGCGTCATTTTCCAGTTATCCACCAGTGTCCATTCCCCAGTTAGCCACCAGTGCCATTTCCTAGTTATCACCAGTGCCATTTTCAGTTAGCCACCAGGGCCATTTCCTAGTTATACACCAGTGTCCTTTCCCAGTCATCCACCATGTCCTTTCCCAGTTATCCACCAGTGGCATTTCCTAGTTATCCACCAGTGTCATTTCCTAGTTATCCACCAGTGTCATTTCCCAGTTATCCACCAGTGTCCATTTCCAGCTATCACCAGTGTCATTTTCCAGTTTTCCACCAGTGTTATTTCCCAGTTATTCCCCAGTTATTCCCCAGTGCCATTTCCTAGTTAGCCACCAGTGCCATTTTCTAGTTAGCCACCAGGGCCATTTCCTAGTTAGCCACCAGTGTCCTTTCCCAGTTATCCACCCAGTTTCCTTTCCCAGTTATCCATCAGTACCATGCCTAGTTATCCACCAGTGTCATTTCCAAGTTCATCCACCGTGCATTCCCAGTTATCCACAAGCGTCATTCCCAGTTATCCACCAGTGTCATCCCTCCCCAATTATCCCCGGCATCATTCCCCAGTTATCCACCAGTGTCATTCCCTAGTTATCCACCAATGTCATTCCCCACTTATCCACCAGCGTCATTTTCCAGTTATCCACCAGTGTCCATTCCCCAGTTAGCCACCAGTGCCATTTCCTAGTTATCCACAGTGCCATTTTCTAGTAGCCACCAGGGCCATTTCCTAGTTATACACCAGTGTCCTTTCCCAGTCATCCACCAGTGTCCTTTCCCAGTTATCCACCAGTGCCATTTCCTAGTTATCCACAGTGTCTTTCCTAGTATCCACCAGTGTTTCCCAGTTATCCACCAGTGTCCATTTCCCAGCTATCCACCAGTGTCATTTACCAGTATCCACCAGTGTGTATTTCCCAGTTATTCCCCAGTTATTCCCCAGTGCCATTCCCAGTTAGCCACCAGTGCCATTTTCTAGTTAGCCACCAGGGCCATTTCCTAGTTAGCCCACCAGTGTCCTTTCCCAGTTATCCACAGTGTCCCCTTCCCAGTTATCCACCAGTGTCCTTTCCAGTTATCCATCAGTACCATTGCCTAGTTATCACCCGTGTCATTTCCCAGTTATCCACCAGTGTCATTACCCAGTTATCCACAAGCGTCATTCCCCAGTTATCCACCAGTGTCATTCCCAGTTATCCACCAGCGTTCATTCCCCAGTTATCCACCAGTGTCATTCCCAGTTATCCACCAATGTCCTTCCCCAGTTATCCACCAAGGTCATTCCCCAGTTATCCACCAATGTCATTCCCCAGTTATCCACCAGCGTCATTTCCAAATTATCCACCAGTGTCCATTTCCCAGTTTTTCACCAGTGTCCATTTCCCAGTTATCCACCAGTGTCATTTCCCAGTTATTCCCCAGTGTCATTCCCCAGGTAGTCACCAGTGCCATTTCCTAGTTATCCACCAGTGCCATTTCCTAGTTAGCCACCAGTGCCATTTTCCAGTTAGCCACCAGTGCCATTTCCTAGGTTAGCCACCAGTGTCCTTTCCCAGTTACACCCAGTGTTCCTCTTTCCCAGTTATCCACCAGTGTCCTATCCCAGTTATCCACCAGTGTCCTTTCCCAGTTATCCACCACTGCCATTTCCTAGTTAACCACCAGTGTCATTTCCCAGTTAGTCACCACTGCCATTTCCTAGTTAGCCACCAGTGTCATTCCCCAGTTAGTCACCAGTGCCATTTCCTAGTTATCCACCAGGGCCATTTCCTAGTTAGCCACAGTGCCATTTTCCAGTTAGCCACCAGTGCCATTCCTAGTTAGCCACCAGAGTCCTTTCCCAGTTACCCACCAGTGTCCTTTCCCAGTTATTAGCCACCAGTGTCCTATCCCAGTTATCCACCAGGTCCTTTCCCAGTTATCCACCAATCTGCCATTTCCTAGTTAGCCACAGTGTCATTTCCCAGTTATCCACCAGTGTCCTTCCCAGAGCTACCAGTGCCATGAGCCTGTGGAGGAAGCCCATGGTGTGTTGGGGCAAAACGCGTCCAGCTGAGCCTAATGTAAAACCATCCGGAGACATTACGGTACACCAGACCCCCTAAGTTTAGTTCTCTTTATGTTTCCCTATGTGTGCACTTGCTCTATATGTTTAGATACTTTATTTGAACATGGGATTTCCTTATCTCCCCGGTACACTTTAGGGGGTTCTATTCCATGGGCTGATATATATTTATCTATACACATGGTTGCCTATAGGGACAGTGGATATTTATCCATATCAACATACTGATCTTATATTGACTATAGGATGGGGTTTTCCTAGGCATTGTATGCTTTTAATGTACACTTGTCACTTTATATTTGTCTGCACTTGATCACTTTTTGGATTTTGCACTGAGACACTTTATATTGGGCCAGATTCTATATAATAAAGCCATTTTTACTTCTAATATATTGAGAGAGCCATGAAGTCTTTTTCTTGTTCTATTTTTGATTTCCTAATTAGCCACCAGTGTCATTTCCCAGTTATCCACCAGTGCTGTTTCCCAGTTAATCACCAGTGTCAACTCCTAGCTATCTATCTACCTTGTGTACCCAGCTTTAACATGGCTAGGAGCAGGGACGTAATTGCAGGGAATTTCAGGACTTGAGAAAAAACACGTAGCGTTAGAAACATGTTGTGTGTTCTGCTGTGAAGTAAAATTGTTTGCAAGCTTAAGTCCTGCTATAGTGTTCTATGACTAAGGGGGTGGACCCCGAAACGCTTCAGATGAGCATGACAGTGTTTGGAGTTTTTATGTTGTATCACATGAATGCAACATACGCACATTCAGCTGTTTAAAAGACCAGACCGGTTTGGTATGTTTCATACATAGGCACGATCAGCTGTTTAGAAACAGCTGATCTCAGAGGTTATGGGCTTGTGGAGGGTCCTTCTGCTGTCAGAGTCCCTCATTTAACCACGGGCTATGTGACATAATAGGGAGAGGATTTTTTTCATTGAGGGGTCAATGACTGGTCTGCATAAAGGTGGGCAGTAATTGCTGTATTAAGAGGAAAGTTAAGCTTAGACCACTGTACAATGGAGTAGCATTGGCATGCATTTCACGTTTGTCACTACCCATTTGCTCTGCGATCTGCACAATTTTGCGTAATCAGAGAGCAGGTGATTTTTAAAAAATGCTGATTGCAGCACAGAAAATATAGCCACCCACATTGACATGCACCGCTCTGTGAGGAATCGCATTGGTGAGGCTAATGTACCAGACGGTAACTTGCATGAAAAGCTTGATCGCATTGGCACATGTTTAACTTAAAATACATTAAAATATTGAGAGAAAAAAAGCTGCAAAAGCACAAACTGTCACAAGAAGAAAAACATAGAAGGGATAGAGGTTAAGAACTGTAATTACCCTCAAACTGTCTAGCTGTGAATGACCGGGATGCAAGCAGTTAAAATAACATTTCAATGCACGGAGACATTGCCCTCAAATAGAAAACTTGCGTACAAAGTGTCATGTAGAATTGTGTGGCGAAGTAGGCTATATTATGGATCTCTCCCAGAATGAGGAAGACTCCCGCGTGAGATGCGGGAGGGGTGGGATAACAGCTTCTATGTTTCTCTTCTTGTGGCAGTTAGTGGTATTGCAGTTTTATATGTTTTTTCTCAATTTTTAATGTATATAAATTAAATGTTAAGTTTTACATGGTACCCCAGCAGCTTAAAGGGGAACTGTGGTCCAAAATTGATAGGAATTGCTCTCCTGAGAATTTTTGCAGTTTATTTTCATTATTTATTTTGCATCGTTTTGAAGATATTTACATTTTTGTGTGTGATATGGCAGCATCATCACCAGGTCCCCTGCTCTGAAACCATGTCAGTGGATGTCAATCTGCCCTGTGTCTCCTCCTCCCCTTGCAGCCCCCCTCCTCCTCTTGCAAGCCCTCTGGCCCCTCCCACTCATGGACCCTCCATTTGCAGGCCCCCCTTGGCCCCTTCCCTTACAGACCCATGTAGCCCCACCCACTCACGGGTGATTTAGCCCCGCCCACTCATGGGTGTCTAAGCTCCACCCACTCACGGGTGTCTTAGCTCCGTCCACTCGTGGGTGTCTTGGCCCCACCCACTTGCGGGTGCCGTGGCCCTGCCCACTCGCAGGTGCTGTGGGCCACTCAGAACCCACCCACCCCTCTACAGAAAACTGTGAAACAGCCTTTTCAGGCAGAGTGAAAAGGCTGTTTTCACATAGTGGGAGAGAAGGGCTGTAGATTCCCTTACCTTCTCTGCAGCTGCAGGTCCTTCACACAGCAGGGAGGGGGAGGGACTTCATGTCTCCCTCACACACTGAGGGAGTCTGAGGCTGTGCTCGCCGGCGGTGAGGTGACTGAGCAGGAGGTGGAATGTCACATGTCAGCCTCCCACCCATTAACTTTCTGGTCAGTAATTTCTTTATATCTTAGGCTGTGGAGCAGGTAGAGAGGTGGTTGATGGCTCGTTTTAAACTGGCCTTTCATGTAAACTCAACTTGTTTGGAGACCACAGTTCCCCTTTAACCAGCGGTATATACTATAGTGGTCATTGCATTTGATAGGGGAATAATTTATTTTTTTGTATATATGTACTTTGTATCTCTGCATTACAATATTTTCTGTTACAATATTTTCTCTAATGTTTGTGATTTTAGGTAATGTGGCAGGATAATTTTTGAAAATGTGAATATTTATATGATTCCGATTTTTAAATTCTGTGTTCTGTGAGATCTGAGAGTTCCAATTCAGAACTGGGTTCGAATCGGACCCAAACTTCATTTATTCCTAAAATATCTTAGATTTCCAGAGTTCTGAACCATTCTAATAACCAATCCCACCAACACTTACAGGGTTTTTCAATAAAAATTATTATCATTAAAAATGGTGCTAATTTTGCCCCAACCAATCAGATCTTATTTAACATTTGAAAGCTAACATCTGATTGGTTGGGGTAAAATTAGCACCATTTTATCGAAAAGAACTTTTATTGAATAACCCTCTTTGCTTGTGAAGGTTCTCATTCATCCAGTTCATATCTGTTGTATTCAATTAGATCAACTGGGCTTGAAGTTTAGTTCTTGAAGACGTTTCCGACTGGCTTTCTCAATTCAGAATGACTTTTACAAGAATCTGTGGCAATTATGTACCCTGGAAAATCCCAATTAGCATATCACGGCCAGGTGTTAAGGCATGATTGCATAGTGGCTAAGAGGTGTTATAGGAACGCCCAGGGTAAGGTGTTAAAACAGCATTGTACATGGCAGACAGTTGGTGTCGACCCCCCCCACCTCTATTTAGGCTTGGTTTCTTTATTTTCACATAAATGGCCTCCTTGACACCTCTCTTAAACCAGTCACGTTCCTTTGCCAATATGTTAACATTACAATCTTCAAAGGTATGTCCTTTATCCTTAAAGGGTATCTCCACTCGTTTTTATAATTTTTTGGAATCCAGTTCTATTGAAGAACGGGAGGTAAAGGAGCTGTGCCTTACCTTCAGTTCTTCAATAGAACACACAGGAGCCAGGAGAGAAGGTAAAACTTACCCGCTCGCTCGCTCCCCCGGCGCGTTGGTCTGACAGGTCCCGACGGACTTTGTCTTCTATGCGCATAGATCGCGCACGCGCATAGAAGACCAGGTCTGTCGGGACCTGTCAGACTACGCGCCGGGGGAGCGAGCGAGCGGGTAAGTTTCTTACCTTCTCTCCTGGCTCCTGTGTGTTCTATTGAAGAACTGAAGGTAAGGCCACAGCTCCTTTACCTCTTCTTCAATAGAACTGGATTCCAAAAAATTATAAAAACGAGTGGAGATACCCTTTAAGATGCAGGTACACAGCTGAGTTCTGACCCGAGGAATTGGCTCTTCTGTGCTGGGCCATACGTTGATGCAGTTGCTGCTTGGTCTCCCCCACATACAAATCAAGAGCACTCTTCACTGCACTGCACTGCGTATATGATGTCGCTTTTCTTGTGTTTCGGTATTGGGTCTTTTGGATGTACCAATTGTTGCCTCAGTGTGTTGTTCAGTTTAAAGCAGACAGGGATACGGTGTTTTTGGAAAATTCTTCTTCATTTCTCGGAGACCCCTGCTACATATGGGATGACCATGTCCTTTCTCCTGTCTTGCTTTTCCCCTTCACTGTTGGTATACCTGTTCTTTTCTTTCCTTCTACTTCTTTTGACAAAGGCCCAGTCTGGATATCCACAAGTTTTAAGGGCTCCTCTGAGATGTTTCATTTCTTTAGCCTTCGCCTCTGTGCTAGTGGGGATGTTCTCAGCTCTGTGTTGCAGGGTTCTGATGACATCCAGCTTGTGAACTAAAGGGTGGGGGGAGTCAAACATCAAATACTGATCTGTGTGGGTTGGTTTTCTGTAAACCTCTACTTCCAGTTTACCATTTTTTTAACTTCTACCAAGCAGTCCAAGAAAGCCAGTGTGTTGTTTTGTACCTCTTCCCCTGTAAATTTGATGTTTTGGTCTACTGCATTTAATGTGTTCTGTGAAAGCTTGTACTTCCTTCTGGTGGATTTTAACCCAGGTGTCATCCACATATCTGAACCAGTGGCTGGGTGCTATGCCCTTAAAGGTATTAAGAGCCTGTTTTTCTACCTCCTCCATGTAAAGTTTGGCCACAATGTGTGAAACTGGAGATCCCATAGCACATCCATGTTTTTGCTTATAGAACTTGAAATAGGTGGTATTCAGGCACAAGTCCAGTAAGGAACACACCTGTTCTGGGTTGAGATCAATTCTGCTGGTAAGAGTGCTGTCTTGGCCTAGCTGTTTTCTCACCATGTTAACAGCCTCCTTGGTGGGTATACAGGTGAAGAGAGATGTCACATCATAGGACACCATAGTTTTTTCTGCACCGAGTACTATATCTTCAATCTTGTAGGTGAAATTCTGAGAGTTCTGGATGTGATGCTTAGAACTTCCCACCAATGGTCCTAAGATGTTGGATAGGTAATTTGCCACCTTGTATGTTACAGAGTTGACCCAATACCGAAACGTAAGAAAAGCGACATTATATACGCTGTGCAGTGCAGTGAAGAGTGCTCTGATTTGTATGTGGGTGAGACCAAACAGCAACTGCATTAACGTATGGCCCAGCACAGAAGAGCCAATTTCTCGGGTCAGGACTCAGCCGTGTGCCTGCATCTTAAGATTGTAATGAAGATGAAGATTGTAATGTTTACATATTGGCAAAGGAGAGGTGTCAAGGAGGCCATTTATGTAAAAATAAAGAAACCCCACCTAAATAGAGGTGGGGGGGTTCGACACCAACTGTCTGCCATGTACAATGCTGTTTTGACACCTTACCCTGGGCATTCCTATAACACCTCTTAGCCACTATGCAATCACGCCTTAACACCTGGCTGTGATGTGCTAATTGGGATTTTCCAGGGTACATAATTGCCACAGATTCTTCTACAAGTCATTCTGAATTGAGAAAGCCAGTCGGATGACTAGCGAAATGTCTTCAAGAACTAAACTTCAAGTCCAGTTGATCTAATTGAATACAACAGAAATAACCCTCCTTATTTTGAACTAAATAATTTAAGGGTGGACATGCCCTTTAAGGTTCATTTGCTTCATATTGGCCAATTTTTCTGTGCTTTATGAAAATATGCTTTATGAAAATACCGGTCAACTAAAAACAGTTTGAATGACTTCAATTGCATCCTTTATACAATTATTGTTGACAGGGCCGCATCCCATAAGGCAGGGTGAGCCTTTTGGCTCAGACAGCACTCCTGCAACTCAAAGGAGAGACAGTAGGGACTGGGAAACTTCCTGCTTCTGGCTCCGGACAATGTGCCTCTCCTGTCTCCACCTGTATGCCTCTCCTCTCTCTACCGCATCTTGCCTCTGCTTTCCTTCTACCACAGAAGTGGGCAAACTTGTATGCACTTGTCACAGTGGGCAAACATGTAAGTGCCAGTCACAATGGGCAAACTTGCATGTGCCAGTCACAGTGGGCAAACTTGTATGTGCCAATCACAGTGGTAAAACTTGTATGTGCCAGTCACAGTGGGAAAACTTGTATGTGCCAGTCACAGTATGTCACTTGTATTTGCCAGTCACAGAGGGAAAACCTGTATGTACCAGTTACAGTATGTCACTTGTATGTGCCAGTCACAGTGGGAAACTTGTATGTGCCAGTGACAGTAGGCACATTTGTATGTGCCAGTCACAGTAAGTCCCTTGTATATGCCAGTCACAGTGGGCAAACTTCAATGTGCCAGTCGCAGTAGGAAAACTTGTATGTGCCAGTCACAGTGGGCAAACTTGTATGTGCCAGTCCCAGTGGACACACTTATATGTGCCAGTCCCAGTGGGCATATTTGTATGTGCCAGTCACAGTGGGAAAACTTGTATGTGCCAGTCACAGTAAAAAACTTGTATGTACCAGTCACAGTATGTCACAGTCTCTCACTTGTATGCGACAGTGGGAAAACTTGTATGTGATAGTGGGCAAACTTGTATGTGCCAGTCATGGTGGGCAAATTTGTGTGTGCCAGTCACGATGGACACAATTGTATGTGCCAATCACGATGTGCCAACCTGTATGTGCCAATCATGGTGGACAAACTTGTATGTGCCAGTCACAGTGTGCTGACTTGTATGTGCCAGTCACAGTGTGCTGACTTGTATGTGCCAGTCACAGTGGGCTGACTTGTATGTGCCAGTCACAGTTGGCCAACTTGTATGTACCAGTCACAGTGGGAAGACTTGTATGTGCCAGTCACAGTATGTCACTTGTATGTGCCAGTCACAAAGGGAAAACTTGTTTGTACCAGTTACAGTATGTCACTTGTATGTGCCAGTCACAGTGGGCAAACTTGTACGTGCCAGTCACAGTGGGAAAACCTTTATGTACCAGTCAGTGGGCAAACTTGCATGTACCAGTCACATTGGCAAAACTTGAATGTGCCATTTACAGTGGGCAATCTTGTATGTAGCACAAGAAGATATAGGGGAGCACACTACAATGGTGAATCCAAAATTTTATTAAACAACGGATACAATGTTTCGGGACACCCTGTCCGTTCCTCGGGTATGTACCAGTCACAGTGGGAAAATTTGCATGTACCATTCACACGATGGGCAGACTTGCATGGAGGGCTGACCTACCAGTGTCTTCGGAACTAGAGGGCTGACATACCAGTGTCTGCTGAACTGGAGGGCTGACCTACCAGTGTCTGCTAAACTAGAGGGCTGACCTACCAGTGTCTGTCTGTTCTTTTCTTAAGGGTAAAAATGATTTAAATCCCCTTTTAAAACAGTCAACTTCAGTATAGTTACCTGAGAATATTTCACCCCAGTTGGTATGGTGAAGAGCTATTTGTATCCTGTGGAATTTTACTTTCCTGAAATTAAAAGTCTTTATTAAACCAGTGCAGCTTTCCTTTTGATAACATACATTAAATGACAAAATTTCATGGTCACTATGGTCACTATTCCCAAAGCTTCCAGTTACATTCATATCTATAATATGCTCTGTCGTAAGATATTGCCAGATCCAACAGAGCACTTTTCTAGTAGGAACTTCAACTACCAGTTAGAGAAAATGTTTATATAGCAAATTTAGGAACCCATTACCCATAACCGTGTTGGCAGTTCCACTACTCCAATCAATGTCAGGGTAATTAAATTAAATAAGCAGAACGTGCCATAAATTTGCAGTCCTTTCCATCTGCATATGAAGCTGACTCATTACCTCCTTGCTAGCATTTGATGGCTTGTATCAGACACCATCAATAACTTAACCCTCCTTCCTGTTGACCAATTCCACCCATATTGCCTCCGTTTTAACATCAACAGAGATGTTTTTCTCTATTTGGCTTTAACACTTGTTTAACATAAACAAGGACTGTCTTTTTAAATTTACAACCCAGTCATGAGACTTTGTTAACCATGTTTCTGCTATACCAAATACATCATACTTTCAGTCAAAGCCATTACCTCCAATCTCCCATTTTTGCAATATGGTATGACCAGAATCACATTCACTGGAAAACAACTTATCATCCATCTCCTGGCAAGGAAAAATTCCAGTCTTAGATTCCAAACATCCGGGTTGGATCTAAATGAGTATCAAACATCCGGGTTGGATCTAAATGAGTATCAAGAGTAGTACACATCTTCTCGATAATACACTGGTCTTTACCCATTTATCATATTCTGGTTTCATTAACAACAATATTTTATCTTTGCCTGCTGTTATTACATCAGCTAGCTCCGATTATTTATGGGGTGCTTGCCCTACATACATTTGCTCTACCTTGAACACTATTAGCCTCATACCCTCCTCTTGTCCAATTATATGTATTATCTAAATTTTTTTGCCATATAGGATTTCAAGCCATTAACCTATTTACTATTCACCGATTGTGAGTCAATTAACAAAAAATAACTTTTCTTGTTTTAATACTTGAAATAAAACACAGAATTCAGCATACTGATTACTTTTTCCCTGTTCATACCATAGTAATGTATTTCTCTATACAAGAACTGTATGGCATTGTTTCCAAACTAGCAGTAATCAAACTAAATACAGAGCGTGCACACCGAATGTCCAAGAACCATTACTCCAATGGTTTAATGGTTCTCTTCCTCCCAATGTCTCATAACAAGGATCAGAGAATCACCTGATGCGTTTCGTATGGTACTTAGCCAAAGCTTATTGTTTCTAAACTCTTATATTTCCTATAAATTTTGCTGAACCACTAGTAAACCATGTTTTTTTTAGTCTGTTAATTAATCCAACGGGTCTTCCCACCCCACTGGGGACTCCATTGTTGGACATTTTTCCACATAAGACAGCCACACTTGGCTGACTAGATTAATACTCCTACTAACCTACCAATTCCATGAATTGTTATACTCCATGAATACACGTAATGAAATGTAAGATGTTTCAGACAGAATATCTAAAGAAATAGGGGACAGATCAACAAAAAAATGGTACAGTGGTGGTTGGGAAGAATTATAGTTTGCAATAATGGACAGTTTAAAAAAAACATATGTTCATGCTTTACCGGCATGTACAATTGTCTGATCTAGGCAAATGGGTGATTGACAATGGTCATTGTTGGTCACTGCTGACCCTCTAATTCAAGGAAATATTGATCAGTTGCCTAAAAAATTGCATAGTGTTTACCCAACCTTAGTTAATGTTAATCAAACTTACTGTATTTACATTCCCTTACAAGTAAACACACTTAGTCACAAAACAATCGTATTACATGACAACAATGCAGGAAAACAATGTTTTTTTCTTTTCTTTCAAAAAAAATGAAATGTAAGCAATTCCTACACATGGATTCACATGGAAAAAAAATCTTCACAAATCACGATTCTTGGCTTTCTTCAAGGATGGGATCTGCTTTTTCTAAATAAATACAAAAATGTTAGAATCCATCACAACAACAATATCAGCGATATAATAAATAATACTCTACCAAGGAGTTCCATGACCATATAAAACACAAGGCTGCATACCTCGTGCTTTTATATTAGGGTAAGTAACGCTGAGATAACATAAAAGAGGGATTTTTTTTTTAAAGAATATAAATGGCTTATCTCTGTTTCCCAAAGTGTCCCTAACCCTCTAATGAGACTGAGTCATTTCAAAATGCATCAGGAAGATAAACCAACAGGGTGAGAGGAACAGGTTTTTATTTTACGGTGCAGGAACAGGTAGGTTATCTAGCTGCGTTCATTAAAGGATTTTAGGTAAGAACAGAGGGCTTCTGAGCTAACAGTGTCTGCTGAATTAAAGGGCTGAACTAACGGTCTGCAGAACTGGAGGCAGCCACTGTTAGGTCAGTCCCCCAGTTCACCAGCCAGTGTCAATTCAGCCCTTTCAGTTGTGCTTCACACATTGCAGGAAGCTATAGGGGCAGCTGTAAAAAATTTGGCTCATGTGCCAAAAAGTCTAACAAAAATTTATGTAGCTCATCCATCTATGTTAGCTGTTGTTGGAGCCTCCTCTGGCTTCCCAGAAATAAGAATGTTGCCCTTCATTTCCTGTGGAGTATTTGATTCTCATTGGACCTCTTTGAAATGGCCACTGTATATTCTAAAAAATGCAAGGTACAAAAGGTTAAGCAGAATGCTACTTACTGCTCACAGTTTAATGCACCAAGCCTCTGTAATTCAGCCATATTTTTTATAGCAACATAGGTAGCTGAAGCACCACAGCAAAGAAATAAAATGTTCAAAAATAACTGCAGTGATATTTTTGCACATTGTAATCAGAGATATGAAAAAGAACAACACTGTTAACCAGTGTGCATTTCTGTATATTCCTCTTTGAATCTCGGAGTCCCTACAGAGTTTTAAACTGTGCATCAGAAAGTCAGTCAACCTGATCTCTATGCAAAATTCTTTTCTGAGAGAAAATGCATATGCAGTGAAAACTAGGAGTACTCAGAAGACACTTTAAAGTATCTGGAATATGTATGACTGTTATGATAAATAAATAATGTGAAATGTATTAGCACTTTGAAATAGAATAGCCAGGGTTTTCAATCAAGCATCCTTTAAATACGCCCAATAAATCAGCATAGAGCTGTAGTGTTATCTCCGTACGTAAATAATGCAGTTTGCTGAATAAATGCTGAGTCCGCATTACTTTGCAATTGTCTTTATGTTTGCCTTTGAGCTGATGAGTTCTTCATTGTCATTCAGAGAACATTTATTTATCTGACAAGTGAGAGATATTCCCCGCCCAGAAGAACTACTGACACGCTTGAAATGCTTTGACTCCTGTATTACTGGTGGGAATGCTGGACAAGGACATATTCTGATGGTCATTTCCTCTAACAGTGCAGTAAATTAAGCTTGGAAAAGCTTGGAAAAGCCACTTATGGTAGAAATGACAAGGACCGTGTAATTTCCAATGTTCTCTCTAAGCTATTTGCTGGTGTACATGCACAAAACTTGTCACGCCAACACACTCAGGTTAAAGTGTCACGCATGCAAGAATCTCCTGGAAGCACTGCAATGTGTAGTACACAGATGGCAACATTTTTAAAACATTTTTAAAACAAAAAAACAATCGATACCTACTATTATTTTCCGAAAAAACCCGTGTAGTTTACCGGCAATATCATTATATGGCAATGAATAATGATTGTTATTTTTCAATAACACCCGCATACCTGCAGTTTAAACTACCTAGATTCTAGTGTCAATGAAAACAACCCACAATCACATGGTTGTACCATTGAAACCGGAACTAGTGCCTGGCTCCACCTGACCAAATCTCTGACCTGTGACCATGCTACCGAGGTTAAGGAGCTATGTCTTACTTAACATTCTTCAATCAATGCCTGTGGAGCCAGGAACCAAGATAGAAGAAACGTACCTTTCACACGATCCTCCGCAGCAGCACTGACATTCCCGACTGCTCCTGGCTCTAATTAACTATAGTCCGTGTTATCACACATGCGTGCTATAGTTAATCAGAACCAGTAAGCAGTCAGGACCTGTCAGTGTGACAGCGGAGGATCGCGTGAAAGGTAAGTTTGTTCTATCTTCATATCTGGCTCCACAGGCATTGATTGGAGAACAGAAGGTAAGGAATACCTCCATAACCTCCTATTCTTAAATCAATGCATTAAAGGAATAGTTTACTTTTGCAGTGAACTATTCCTTTAAGGGCCACAGAATGGATGCTCTTAAAATGCAGTGGTGTGGTATCAGCCTAAACTCTTTTGCAAATTTGCGATAATCTGATATTGCTCAGTGGACCACTCTACATCAAAAAAACAGCTTGGGACAGTGGCGTAACTAGGAATCACTGGGGCCCCAAGAGTTGGGGCCCTTATCGGTGCTTTATCTACTGTTGGTTTATGGGAAGAGATTATTATTATTATTATCTAGTATATTCTGCCCGCTTGACTACTTTCTAATCACAGACACTACACCTAAAAAAACCTGTTATCTGCTAACATCAATCAAATATTATGGTCAGGCCATTCCCCTATAGAATTACAGATTAACCTGTCCGCACCAGAAAGCGCAGTCCCTCCAGTTCATTAGCCTCCAGTTCAGCTCTCTTGTTCAGCAGCCACTGTTAGATCAGCCCTCCAGTTCAGCACCCACTGTTAGGTCAACCCTCCAGTTCACTAGACACTGTTATATAAGCCCTCCAGTTCACCAGAAGCTGTTAGGTCCACCCTCTATTGCACCAGACACTGTTAGGTCAGCTCTCCAGTTCAGCAGCCAATGTAAGGTCAATCCTTCCAGTTCAGCAGCCACAGTTAGGTCTGCCCTCCAGTTCAGCAGCCACTGTTAGGTCAGCCCTCCAGTTCACCAGCCTGTGCTTACTTACAGTGGCTGGTGAACTGGAGGGCTGACTTTACAGTGGCTGGTTGTTGACCTAACAGTGTCTGCTGAACCCTCCTGCCCTTTTACCCACCTTTGCCCACAGAGAGCGTGACTGGTATATACATGTTTTATCCACAAAGTGACTGGTACATACAAATTTGCCCAGAGTGACTGGTACATTGACCAGTGAGTGTGACTGGTCCATACATGTTTTGCCAAAAGTTAATGGCACAGTTTGTCCACAGTGTGGCAGCTACATATACGTTTGCCCACAGTGATTAGTGCATACAAATTTGCCCACGGTGATTGTGACTGGTACTTAAAAGTGACTGGTACAATTGCCCACAGTGTGACTGGTACATACAAGTTTTGCACGCAGTGACTGGTACATACAAGTTTGCCCACAGTGTGATTGGTACATATAAGTTTGCCCACAGTGTGACTGATACATACAAGTTTTGCCCACAGTGGCTGGTACATGCATGTTTGCCCACAATGTGACTGATACATACAAGTTTACCCAAAGTGTGACTGGTACATACAACGTTTGCCCAAAGTGACTGGTACATACAAGTTTGTCCAGAATGTGACTGGTACATACAAGTTTGCCTACAGTTAGTGGTACATACAACTGGGCAAACTGAATGGGGAACTACTGTATATACTCGAGTATAAACCGAGATTTTCAGGCTAAAAAATAGCCTGAAAATTTAATCTCGATTTATACTCGAGTCAAACACTTACCTACAACGGCGGCCGCACGCTCCGCATCCTCTTCTGGCTGACATCAGCCAGCAGAGGAATGTGGAGCATGCGGCCACCGGAGCAGAGAAGAGGATCCAGAGCAGGGGAACCTGAGCAGGTAGGAGAAGGCAACTGTTGGGGCTAACATAAGGGGTGATGGGGGGGGGGGGGAGTACAGTAATTCCTGCAGTGCCAATTCCTTAAATTATTTGCTCTTCATTTGCTCTTTGCTATAAAATTATATAAAATGATAGCTGTTGGTGATGTGTAAGTGATTTCCAGTTTAATCTAGAAACTACTGATTAAAATAATGTATCACTTGTCTTTGTTTTACTGTAAAGCTTAAAGTAAAATTAACTGGACGGCATTTTGTAATAAAATATTTTATTGATTTCACTCCGGTATATCTTTATTCAGGGGCAACACAGACATTGTATGGTTTCCATACATGTGTCATCTATTAAAAAGAGCACACATATAAAATGACTCCAGGATCATTCTTCTAATGCTTCCTATCCAGACTGAAGGTTCGTACACATGTGCGATCGCGGTCAGTGTGCAGGCACTTTATTGGCCAAAACGGATGTTCGGTTGGGGATCGTTCCCTGACTTACCTGGCGGATCTTCAAATGAACAATCGTTTCGGCCTATAAAGTGCCCACACGGGCCAATTATCTGCCCCCATGGCTCAGGGTTTGAGCATGTTTATTTGTAATGTCATGTAATGCCCAAACTAATAATTTTTAAAGCTAGCCACAAGCCTTGAAATAATTCTCTCCCGAAGGCATCCATAGGAAAGGACAGAGAATAGCTGCCAATCTTTAAGGCTCGGTACGCTGCATTTCTTTTGCTATTGACCAGAAAAAATAGGCACATTTCGCCATAGGAGACTGCACAATTGCCTGTGATTTACCAACATGTCCGGCCATCCTTTTGTCCATATATGAGAGATCTTTCCAATGACCTTTTGTCCATATATGAGAGCTCTTTCCAATATATGAGAGCTCTTTCCAACTGGCCTCAAGGCTCGGTTTTAGGACCATGTGGAACTGTTTTCCTTCTAAACTATCTCTCTGGGAGAAATAATTAGTTCTTTCGGTGATACCCTGATCCTGATGATACCCAAATTTACTTGACAACCCCCGCACTAACCCCTGAAGTTCAATCCCAAATCTCTAAATTTCTGCGCTCTATCTCTTCCTGGAAGGCGCACCACCGCCTTAAACTCAATCTATACAAAATGGAATTAATCATTCCCCCCCTTAACTGGGACCTAGTCCACCCTTCTTCATCTCTATTGACAATATGGTCATTAACCCAGTTGAATCTGCACGCTGCCTTGACTCCTCTCTTTCCTTCCATCATCACATTAACAATGTCGCTAGGACCTGTCATTTTCTCCTTCGCAATATTGCCAAGATCCACCCTTTTTTCTCTCTCTCCACTACTAAAATGCTCATCCATGCCCTTATAATCTCCCATCTTGACTACTGTAACATTCTACTACTTGGACTCCTGGCCTCTCATCTCTCTCCTCTCCAGTCTATCTTAAACTTGACAGCTCGGATCATTTGGCTCTCCTCCAAAAGAGAACCCAGATACTTCAGTCTATAGGGTGGCTTCCCATCAAACAAAGAATCATATTCAATACCCTACTTTTAGCCTTTAAATCCCTTCGCTTTACTGCACCTCCCTACTTATCTTCTCTCTTGGTCCCTTATGTCCCAGACCGTGCCCTTCGCTCCTCGCAAGGAAATCTTCTCCACAGACCCCCAACTAACACTGCTGCCTCCCGCCTTAAAAGATTCTCTCTTGCTGCTCCCTACCTTTTAACTCTCTCCCTCTCTCGCTTCACCTGGTGACATCCATTAATACTTTCAAATCTAGACTGTTATCCTACCTTTCTGAGCATGAGCAGAACAAATGATTATTAGTCCTTTTAAGCACTTTGTACCCCCCCCTTGTATCTGTATGTTGTCCATCTCATTTAGATTGTAAGCTCTTCGGGGCAGAGATCTCATTCCTAATGTGTCGAGGATTGTTGCACTTATATCAATTTATACATAATTTATATATATATATGCTTTCTTAACTGATGTATGCAATTGTATTAAATTCATTTTTATCTATCTGTATAATGGCTTGACCTTATCCCCTTGTTTGTATACTCTGTATATTTTAATGTACAGTGCAGCGTACCCAAGTGGCGCTGTATAAATAAAATTATACATACATACCTTGTATCGAGGGCACTTTAATGGAAACCACAGCTGCCCCTTAAAAAGCCTCCTCTGATCCTGTACAATTTGTTTAAACATTCCTTTTTATTGTTTTGTTACAAAGTATAGCTCTGGCAATACATTTAAGGGATTTTAATGTGGATGTTATTAGATGGGGTTAAGTGTTTGATTTGGTTTTAAATAACGGCACAATTTCACTAACTTTAGAATCAAGACTGTTATTTGATCAGGCATAATATTTTTTGCCCCAGCATTCTAAACACAAAAATGTGCAGAAAAAAATGGTTCCACAGTAGAATAAAGCCCTGGAGCTTTATAAAAATGTTACAATCATAACTAGACATTATAAAATGAATGGATCTTAATTTGCATACTGTTCTAATAGAACTGTATAAAACATACCTCTAATATAACCTTGGCAGAATAAAGAGTGAGTGTTGTTTTTCTTGCCTCTATTTTAGCCCTTTGTGGGCATTTTACCAGAAATTATGCTTCTGCTTTGCAGAACTCTAAGGTGTCTAGTCCTGCACCCTGAAAAACTGATTACAGATAGTTAATTTGGCTTGAAGAGACAAATTACTGTTCTTTTTATTTCTTCTTTTTCTTCCATTTTCTTCTTCTGCTTTTTTGGACTGTATCTCCTCCCATAGTTTTTGTGCTAGAAATATAAAATTTAGCACAGACGTGCAGGGCAATTAATAATAATAGCAATAAATGTGCTATTACCTAGCTAAGGAATCTGTGGAAGTGTCCCATAGACTATAATGGTAATAATCTTCAAATGTGAATATTTCAAAGCAGTTTGTTTCATGGTCATAAACATGAACACAAAATGCTGACACATATCCTCATTGTAGGCATTATTGAGTTTTAAAATCTGCCCCACAAATGAGCACATTCCCTTCCAATATGCGGCCTTTCAAGCCAAATTCAAAGTTTATACTTAAACTTTCCCTTTCTAGTTTTATTTTATTATTTTATAGCAGGTAACACATCTGTAATATTTACACTTATTAATTAATTATGATTTTACATACGTAAGAGCAGTTTTGCATTTTTAAATTTATTTTTATTTAATTTTTTTTATTTTTATTTAAGCTTCCTTACAACTATAAATTATAAGTGCACCTGACTAACCATGTAAACAATGGTCTTTCATTTTTTGCAATATGAACTCACTTGTTTTGCCAAAATGGCAATATTGACAACAATATACTGTATTATAAGTGTTTATTTATTAGGCAAATTAAAGGGCATGTCCACCCTTAAAACAAAATACTGGTCACTTGCCCTCAACGCCAATTGCTATTTTTCCCAGTTTATTACGTGCATTTGTAACCAGATAAGTTGTACCGTATATACTCAAGTATAAGTCGAGGTTTTTAGGCTTTAAAAAAAAGCCTAAAAATCAAACCTCGACTTATACTCGGGGTTACTCACCTTTAGATCCAGTAATCTCGCTTCTGCATCTACTTGTTCTGGCAGCTGACATCACTACTCGGCGCTGGACTGGCTTTACGGCGCAGAGTAGTGACGTCAGGCGCCAGAAGGATTGGATGCAGTGCTGGATTGCCGAATGGTTGACTAAGGAAGATGAATTGCTGGATTTCTAATTGCTGGATTTTCTCATCACACAGGCATGTCCTCTCCACTGAACTGGGGGGACTGAAAGCATACTGGGAGTTGTAGTTTCCAAACATCTGGAGTGGCAAGGAATTAGGGGTAACTGTTGGATAACTCCATATAAAGGGCAACTAATGTCTAAAAACACAGAATCAGGAGGATGGTATATATTGAGAAAGGTTGCCTTCTGATTCTGTATTGTTTTGTGACTTGTTTTGTTGCCCTTTAAATGCACAGCAGAATTTCCATACAGTAGTCCCAAATAGCCAAATCCAGTATGGCTATTACTGTATGGGACTACTGTATGGGAATTCTGCTGTCCATTTAAAGGGCAACTAAAGCCTCAAAACAAAACAGAATCAGAAGTTAGTAGTGGTCATAATTTCTACCCTCAACTTATACTCAAGTCAATCACATTTACTCCTTTTTTCAGGTAAAAGTGGGTACCTCGACATACTTGAATTGACTTATATTTATATTCCAGTATATACAGTATTCCTTTATGCCAAAGGTATCTGCCCAAAGAGCTTTTTTGTATACTTGAGCATGTGCAGAGGAGGCAGCAGGTGAAATAGCAGTCAGTCATTGGTTGTGATGTCAGCAGTCACAGCCTTGATTGACTGCATGGTAAGAGGGGCCAGCTTACTCTATAATAAGGGGCCAGCTTACTCTTAATCCTTAAATATCTGGTTGGTAATGCAGGGAATAAAGTGCAAAATATATCAGTTTGACCAGTTATTTGTTTTAAAGGGTATGTCCACCGTGATTTTAACTTTTTTCCCCCAGTTTAACTGAAGGACAGGAGGTAAATGCGTTACAGGAGAGCAGAAGAAACTTACCGCGTATCGCTCCAGCACTGCTGACAGCCTCCTACTACACTGACATTCCCTGATGGATCCACAGTCCTTTGCTTTGTTTGAGCATGCGCACACAGTGCAAAAGAGTGTGGACACAGCGGAGACTGTCAGTGAAGCCGGCGCTGGAGCGATACGCAGGTAAGTTTCTCCTCCAAGTTTTTACTGAAGGACAGGAGGTCCTTCAGTTAAACTGGAGAAAAAAAGTTAAAATCACTGTGGACATACCATTTAATGGTATGGTGTGTATACCCACCTCATTACAACTGATCTGCTGCACTCTGTGATCAGAAACCCACTGGCATCCTGGAACAAAGGCCAGCTGGGTAACCAAATGGTGGCAGATAAATGACTAGTAAAGCCTTACTGTAGTACAAAAATCAAGAACTCCTCTACATATTTCTAATATAAAGGATATGATAGGGACAACTTTTAAAGCATGTATATTTTCTGTCAGAGCTTGTTGATTCATTATGACCTAAGCAAAAAATGCACTTGTCTTTGTAAGCCTTTATGTCTTTGTAAGACTTTAGTTCTCCTTTAAAAAACAACTATACTGTAAAAATTACCTTTTAAAAATGAAAAATACCCGGGGCTCAAAATTGTTGTGTTAAAGGGCATGTCCACCCCCAAAACTATAATCCCCCCCACTACTGGCCCCACTCTGTAGTGTAATAAAATCCTTACCTCACATCCCAGCTCCATATGGTTCTCCTGTAGTCCCCTCCCCAAAGTCCCAAAAACTGCCCACCAGGAGGATAGCAGAGTCCATATAGGACTCTGCCTCCTGTCTCGCCTCCGGGAGAAGTTTGCCATGCGCACTGCAGCCCTTTTCCCCCTCACTCCCCCTCCCGTTTTGCGATCCCTCCCCCTAGCATAGAACCCCTTGGCCATGTATTAGGGTTCCTTTCCCCAGCCCCAACCGCTAAAAAACATTTTTAAGAAAGTCCCCCGAACTCTACTTACCTTCCCTCTCTCCCCCGGCATTCTGAGAAGCCGGCAGCCGCGTCCGTGATTGGCTGTCTCTCAGCCAATCACGGACGCGGCTGTCGGTCCCACCCCTGCTTGCAGTGTATTGCAAGCAGAAGGCCGGGCAGTGAGTCGGAATTCTTAAAATTATTTTTTAGCGGTTGGGGCTGGGGGAAGGCATACTATTATATGGGGAAAATGTTGTATAAGGGTGGACATGCCCTTTAAGGAGCTATGCTTGTGAAGGTTCTCATTCATCCAGGTCATGGTAAATCTGTGGCAATTATGTACCCTGGAAAATCCCAATTAGCATATTACAGCCAGGTGTTAAGGGCGTGATTGGATGGTGGCTAAAAGGTGTTATAGGAATGTCCAGAGTAAGGTGTCAAAACAGCATTGTACATGGCAGACAGTTGGTGTCGAACCCCCCCACCTAGCAGGGGTCTCCGAGAAATTAAGAAGAATTTTTAAAAAACACTCAGGGAGATTCAATAAAAGTTCTTGTTGTTAAAAATGGTGCTAACTTTCCCCCAACCAATCAGATCTTATTAAACATTTTAAAGCTAACATCTGATTGGTTGGGGCAAAATTATCACCATTTTTAACAATGAGAACTTTTATTGAATCTCCCTGACTGTATCCCTGTCTGCTTTAAACCGGACAACACACTGAGGCAGCAATTGGTACATCCGAAAGACCGAAATACCGAAACACAAGAAAAGCGACATCATATACGCAGTGTATGGCCCAGCACAGAAAAGCCAAGTCCTCGGGTCAGGACTCAGCCGTGTACCTGAATCTTAAGGATTAAAGGACATACCTTTGAATATTGTAATGTTAACATATTGGCAAAGGAATGTGACTGGTTCAAGAGAGGTGTCAAGGAGGCCATTTATGTAAAAATAAAGAAACCCTGCCTAAATAGAGGTGGGGGGTTCGACACCAACTGTCTGCCATGTACAATGCTGTTTTGACACCTTACCCGGGGCGTTCCTATAACACCTCTTAGCCACTATGCAATCACGCCTTAACACCTGGCTGTGATATGCTAATTGGGAATTTCCAGGGTACATAATTGCCACAGATTCTTGTACAAGTCATTCTGAATTGAGAAAGCCAGTCGGATGACTAGCGAAACGTCTTCCAGTACAGTTGATCTAATTGAATGCAACAGTTAAGGAGCTACAACAGATACTTTTTATTATCTGCCAGGCTATTGCCCTGGGCCTTACTGTATTCAAGATAGTGCTGAAGCACTCAAGAAGCCTGGCAGAAGCAGTTTTCTTTGTGCTTCCAGTTATCATAGAAATTATACTGGGAGGATAAAAGAACCAATCCTACCTCCCTGTCCCAGGAACTTTTTTTTTAACTGTTTTTTTAAACTTTTCCCACACTATCGTTCTACTTTATAAGTGGTCATTTTAAATTACCTGAAGCACAGATTATTGCAAACAACAAACATGTTGCATTACAAGAGAGACAGTATTAGACTGTTTGTGTAGCCCACTGAATATTTTCTATACAGTATATGAATGGCTAGATTGCTTCAAATCTCTGCAGGCAGCTTTATTTAGTCATCTGCTTTACCCATCTGAAGTTTTGAGAGGCTCTGTTTTTTTTTTTTTTTTACTCTTTTTGCCATTTAACTTCTATATAAATAGTTTTTTTAGCCTCCTAATCCTGGAACATTCAGCACTTGATCAAGTGGCTATACATTTTCCATAACCCCTAACTGTTCATTTTAGCTTTATTTAAAGAAATGAGCCTTTTCACCAACATTAACCAGATGGGATAACTCACAGCACAATCCTAATGTGTCAGTACACAATGTTAAGGGCAGTCTGCCAAGTGCCTTTGTCAGGTATAAAGAAAAAAGATAACCATTCAGTACTGAAAGGACATGCAGAGATAGATGGGTAATTTATTATAACAAACACCTTAATGTAAGTGCATTATCATAAGTAAAGGTTTGACAATTTTCTCAAACAATGGTTCTACAATAAACTGTAGCTAACTCGTATATACAAAAATGGTATGGCATTCCCAAATTCACAGTAAACAATATATCATTAACAGCACATTAAGGTCCATACAATCAGACTACGGTGACATGTCAGTATGTGTAGAGGCTACATGTAATCAGCATTATCAAAGAATGTTTTATGTGTGGCTGAACTTGGAGCTGTTTTTACTAATCAAAGAAAAATGTCCCTTTTTCTGCCGGAATGTGCAGAGAATGCCAAAAAAAAGAAACACCACTCTTTAATGGGGAAGTTTAGTGCAATACATATATACTTTTAGGGGGAAAAAGCCCAATGACCTTAACCTGCCCAGTTAGCATTTCATAAATAAATGCTTCCAAAAAATACTTCCTGTTTGCAGGACCTATAATAGTGTTCATTATTGTCTTGACCTTGACCCAGCGCTTGAGTTGATTTAGTTGCTCTGTAGAGATCTGAGCATGTTTGACCGATCAGTAGAAATTACTGTTAGGAACATTCCAAGGAAGTGTGCATTCTGGGAAGAAGGACTATTACAGAACCAAAAACGGCAGCCTTCTAATAACAACAGCAGGGCATAGCAAAGGATATGAAATCAGAATATGTAGAATAAATAGGTATATGTAATATTAATTAAGAATTTAAAAAATAATATTTTCCACCAAACTTTCCCTTTTTATTTTTTTTTTTATAAAGGGATATTGTAATCCCTTTGCACTATGGCGTAAATAACCTAGCACAAGCGTGCTGTAATTACAGATTTTCTGGAATTATTAACTACAATGACTTGTTCATCTTTTTAGTGTCTGCTCTACTCTAGTTGTTAATACTGTAGATATGAGTCCTATATGAATGTTTGTGATTACAATATCTACTGTCAGTGAACACACTTTAAGTTGCAGGTCAGATTTCACAACACTAAAAGTAACATTTTAACTATAAAACATTTACAAATTCCACACCGTTTTTTAAAGTTAATGTTTAAAAAATGTGGAATGTCGATTGACCTGAAAGTAAGTTATTGATAACATTTATTTCTCCTTTAATTAAGGCTGTTGGTACACAGGCTATTTCTCCTACTGTGTTGGCTCCGGCTGCTTACTATTATAGGTCAGAGATGTTTTTAAGTTATGGTAAATAGTGAGTTAGCTCCCAGTACACTGCTTACTGTACTGTACCACCATGGCAGTTCCTGCAGTGATGAGACAGCATTGGAAAACAGCTTAAGAAAAGATTTTATACAGCAAAAGCGTGCCCATTGGTGCACAGTGAGAATTATTTGTTTAGGTATTGATATTTCATTTTTTATACGTAATTACATAAGCACAAATAAGATGCCCTCATGCCCAGCTCGCATAGACTGGTACATATAAGATGCCCTCTTGCCCACCTCACACAGACAGGTAGATATAATATGCCCTCATGCCCAGTTCACACAGATATGTACATATAAGATGAATATATAAAACTAAAAAGTATTTATTAGTGACACTACTTCAAATATCCTCCAGAATAGGCTAGGTAAAAAACAATCAGCTAAAATAAAAAGGAATATCCCTTTAATATAGTAACAGCACTGCCTTTAATGTGACCATCCACAATGATAAGTAAGTAAGTCAATACAAGTGCAATATTACTTGGTAGTGAATAACAAATTATTATAAAAAATTGTCCATATTTGGTATATGATAAAAAGCCATAAGGCCTAAATTAAGAAATAATCTGGCAAAGTTCACCAAGTGTTCCACTAGGGGAAATAAATATATAAACAATGTCCAATCCAAGAAGACACTTACCCCACACACATCTACCTTCCACAGCTCAGGTATGCCCAGAAATCACGGCCTACCTCTCCACCCACACAATCCCCTCCACTGGTCAGCTCTATTAACAGATCACTGGCTCCTGGCAGCAATGCACCAGGGCTGGCCTGTCGATCTTACTGTCCCTCAGTGTGTGTACTCCAAACTAACTGCACTGACGGTTAGCACTCCATCTCAACGTTCCCTCTTAGCACACACCTCTCATAGGACACAGGTAGGGTTTCCAGATCAGTGAAAAATCAGAGGACACCTATTAAAATCACATGTAGCAAGGCTGAGTCAGCAGTAATGCAGTTTTAATGCAATCAGTGCAGCCCTGCTAACTGAAATTAATTAAGAGTGTCCTACAATCAGCAGGTGATCTGGAAACCCTAGACACAGAAAGAAGTTCCGATACCCGGATGCCTCTATTCGGGTGGACGAAGACACCAATCAGTCATAGGACCCTTCGGCGTGGGATAGCTTGTGGCTAAGTAAAGTGCCTTAGTGAGAAAAGTGCAATCTAAAATACAATAACTAAATATAGGTGTATAGCACCTAATAAGCATACAAAACCACTCTGGCAGTACTAACAGTATAAATACAACTGCTACGTGTTTTGTCGATACATCGACTTCATCAGGCATGGATGCTGGATGTTGTATGTATTATAGTATTATATTGCACCAATGCACTTTATCATTGTGGATAGTCACATTACAGGCAGTACTGTTACTATATTAAAGGGGAACTGTGGTCCAAAAATGACTTTAGGTAAATTGATAATAATTGCTCCCCTGAGATTTTTTGCAATTTATTTCCATTGTTTATTTTGCATAGTTTTGAAGATATTTACATTTTTGTGTGTGATTTGGCAGCAACATCACCAGGTCCCCTGCACTTTCTGCTTCCTGCTCTGCAACTGTCAGTCAATCTGTCCTGTGTCTCCTTCTCCCCTTTGCAGCCCCCCTGGTACCTCCCACTCATGGACCCCATGGTTCCTCCAGTTGCAGGCCCTCCATTGCCCATTATCTTACAGACCCATGTGGCCCCACCCACTTGCGGGTGATGTAGCCCCACCCACTGACAAATGTCTAGGCCCCGCCCACCCGTGGGTGCCCACTCGCAATGCCACTAGTTTTTTTTGATTGAGTGACGCATGTTTTTAAATCTGCACAGAATTGGATATTATAGTGAAATGTAAGTGACATTTACTTCCTTTTAGTTTTAAAGGACATGACCACCCTTAAAACAGTTATCTGCCATATTCAACCACAACACAGATCTATTCCTTTGTGCCAAAAGTATCTTCCTCCTCCCTCCTATACAGTTATAGTGAGAAATTACACACATACATGTACACCTTTTCTATATTTAATATTAAATACTCCCAACTCATTTGTAGCTCCTAAAAACTAAATTGCATTCTGCTATGAACATATAAATAACCTTATAGAAACGTGTCCTTTATTAAAGTTTCAGTGCTACATCTACCACCCTCACCAGAATAATCAAATTAGACATATTAGTAGGGACATAAAAAATGTATAGTGCACAATTCATATTGCACAGTTAACAATGCATATTGCACATGTCCATATGTAATTCATATTGCACATTGCACCTTATTTGTCACAACACTCCCAAGCATATATTGATGCTTAAAACTATTTTATTCATAAAAAAAACACTTAAATGAAAGTTGTCTGTTAAATCCTTTTTGATATACTCTTTCCATTTGATAGATCCGTTGTGTTTCTCTACACAGTAATTGTTTGCCCCTATCTATTCCTTGTTTAGGTGCTCCCACTTGGTCAATGACAATAACTCATAACTCATATCATGATCGTACATTTACAACCGAACGTTCGTTAATTAAGGAACATTTGATCGTAAAATACCGTGTGGTAGTAAACTACCGCAATGGTATTCTATGGAAATCGTAAATCTACAATTTTATTATCGTAGATTTACGATCGGTATCGCAAATTTATGATTGATATCGTAAATTTATGATCGTTTAACTGATCATTAATCTCCGATCGGTTTAACAATCGTAAATTTATGATTTAAAAAGCGATACCGCAGCTTTATAAATAGGTGCAACGGTGACTGAGGATGGATCCCGATGGTGGGAGGGGGGGGGTGCACATGTCACAGCCCTTGTTAAGGACGAGAAAGGACCAGATGCCTCACTGACAGCTTGGACTCTTCACTTTCCTGGACTTTGATAAGGCATTGCTGGAGAACCATAAGGAGCAGAGAAGGATTTTTTTTTAGCGAAAAGCAATAGCGTCCTGCACCTTCAACTCTAAAAACAAGTATCCTTTATTTCAACATGGTTAAAATCAGCAGTTAAAATCACTGCCTGTATCCTAAACAAGTTAAAATCACTGCCTGACGCGTTTCGGGCATGCGCCCTTCATCATAGGCATAAAAGGTTTTTTACTGGATGTGCACGACTCCCACGATGCTCTAGCACCTCCTCTTATTTACCCAGATGAAGGGCAGCTCCCACGAGATACGGGATTAGGGCGGAGATGAAGTATGGCCGGTTTGTAGTTACCGCAAGGTGAGAGACGACTCTATAGCTAGCGTGTCTTCCGGAACCTGGAGCGACCCTATCTGCTTGTATACGTTAAGGATTTTTTAAAACTACAATGTGGGGCCAGTGGGTTAAACTATAATTTTGGGGGTGGACATGCCCTTTAATGCATTGTAACAGAATTACGTAGGGAATGGCGGCAACTACACCAGCTTTCTCAGTATGTGGAGCAAAACGCCTTTAAATATTTAAAATATCCCATATGATATGTAGCATTTTTTTTGCAGGGGCATAGCTAGATATCACAGGGCTCCATAGCAAGATTTTAGATGGGGCCCCACACATAAAAAAAACTTTGGTGCACTTCATTCTTACCTGACTAAACTGCAGCAAATATTTTTTAAAGGGCATATCCACCCTCCTAAGAAAAAGTTTAGCTTACATAGTTTAGCCCCACAAACCCCGTTTTCATTTTAATTAAACCCGGGAGCATTTTGGCTTAAGTAAAACGAAAATGGGGTTTGTGGGGCTAAACTACGTGAGGTAAAATTTTTCTTAGGAGGGTGGACATGCCTGCAGGGGACCTAGGCAGTGCTCCCTTTGTGTCTGGGCTCCATAGCAACTGCTATGGTTACTTTAGTGATCCCTACACCCCTGTCAATTCCTTTTTCCAAAAGATTCCCCTTTGAGCAAGTGCATCCAAACTGTACCACTGACCTTTCAAAAGGTTCTACTGTATATAACTGGATTGTAGCATGTGGCTATACATAGAATGTTGGGGAGGGATCCATGATAGACTGCTTAGCTGCTATACTATTTATGGTAAAGATAATATACAAGCAAGTTATGAGTGAACAAAAATATTCAATGTCAGTGACACATCACCTCATTGAACGGGGGAAAAAAACCTAAAATGTAAAGTTACACTTGATGCGTATTGTGCATGTAACTTGGAAAAACTTCCAATTAAGCAGTAAGAGTGTCAAAAAAATTTGCCTTAAGGAGTGAGAACTGGTTGGATGATGGATCTCCCTCAACAAGATACATTTATTTATGGTTCTGTAACAAATATAACCTATAATAAATAAATATTGAGTTTTGCGGTGTATTTTCCCATACAGTACCTTTTATTTATTGACATAAACCTAACTAAAAAACATGTATAACCCGCAATATTGTCCTGTCCGTACTGTTTAAAAGGCATGTCCACCCTTAAATCAAATAAATGCTGATATGTCCATTATCTGCTTTCAACTCCAAATGCTATTTTTCCAGTTTATTATATGCATTTGTAATCAGATATTTAGTAAGTTTTCTTCCACTCTAGCAAAGCAATCTGCCTCCTCCCTCTGCTCAGTGAGCCTTTAATAAGTTTGAGCATGTGCAGTGGAGACATTAGGGGGAACAGCAGTCAATCATTGGTTTTGATGTCGGCAGTCACAGCCTTAACTGACTGCATGGAGTGAGGAGACAGCTTACTCTGCCAGAATGGGGACAATAATTATACTTAAATATCTGGTTAATAATCCGTCTAATAATGTGCTGATTATATCAGTTAGGATTGAGGGTGGGTAACCAACATGAGTTTTCGTTTTAAGGGTGGTTATGACTAAAATAAATATGCCATCACTCTAAGCAGTACTTTTGGTCTTCTGTGCTATTTTATTACTATGGTTTTTAAGCTGGTTGTGCACATGCAAATACTGTTGCATATTGAAGCACGGATTTCATTGCAATTCATCTGCAATAGGTGAAGACAGGAGATGACACTCCCCACAGAACTTCTTTATGAGGAAGGTCAGCCGGATGAGCATACACCTCTTGACTGCATGGCTCCCTCTGCTTGGAAATTGTCCATCCAGACCAATCCTCACAATGCCCTCACCAATGTCATGTGGAGGATCGATTCTTGCATAGCACATCTTTCTAGGCCTCGCTAACGACAAACTGAGAGGTGGAAGGGACCGGAGCAGCAGTGAAAAGTTTGGGTAAGTAACGCTGCAAATCTAAAAAGAACCCAGTGGTTTAGTTCCTCCACCTGGGTACTTTGTGAAAGGAAGAGCAAGGGAGGCAGGTATAATTTTCCTTTAACAAGGCTGAGTCAAAATGAATGGAATCTAAAAAGTACAGCCCTGTTGATTGCATGTCCTCAAACAGCAGGTGACCTGTTGTTTTTTTATACACAGGGTAACCCTTTTGAAATAAATAACAAAAGTGGTATAAAGGTGATACCTTTATTGGCTAACTAAGATAATCATAGCAAGCTTTCAGAACATTCTAGTTCCTTTTTCAAGCTGATTACAGTGAAGCTGTGGTGCTCTCTGATATATATACAACATCTGGCTCATAGTTTAAATAACCAGAAAAAAGGAATATCAGTGTGGAAGGTGTTAGTCATATAAAGGGGTCTGCAAGGGACAAACAAATAAGGTACAAGATACTGTGGATCAAAGTGGCTGGTATAAATAGTGGTAAGTTACTGATATGTGAAGTAAAAGGAATTCCATGTAATTAACTGTCCCAATGTCTCTTCAGATGTTTGTATTTCTGTCTTGATGCTGCCAGTTCTTAATCTATATAGTCTACCATAAATCCAAGGCCCAGGTTCAGTCCCTTCTCCAGAGAGTTATGTTTTCATTAATTTGTACTCCCATACCTTCCTTTCATTCTCTGTTTTAAAGTTCCCCTTAAGGACCAAGATTCTTAGATGGTTTATGGAGTGGTGAGGGCTGTTAAAATGGTTCCCTACTTAGTTAGCCAATAAAGGGATCACCTTTATACCACTTTTATTATTTTTTATTTCAAAAGGGTTACCCTGTAAACATTTTGACTGGCTAACACGGTACACCACCTTTCTCTGCATTTTTTTTTTAAATATCCGTTATATCTAGTGAAACATCCATTCGAAACCAGAAAAGCCCACTAGAAAATGATGTCAAGTTCAAAATGGCCACCTCACATTTACCAAGAAGTCAGCCATGTCTTATTTAGTCAATCTTCTTAGAATTTCTCAATTGGAATACAATTTTCTTTTGCACTGCACATTCGCCTTTCTAATGCGCGATCGCTTTTCAAAGGCATATTCCATTATAATGCGCGTTCGCCTTTCTAATGTGCGTTCGCCTTTCTAATGCGCGATTGCCTTTCCAAGGCATATTCCATTATAATGCGCGATCGCCTTTCTAATGTGCGTTCGCCCTTCTAATGTGCGTTCGCTTTTCCAAGGCATATTACATTCTAATGCGCGATCGCCTTTCTAATGTCGCTTTTCCAAGGCATATTACATTCTAATGCGCGATCGCCCTTCTAATGCGCGTTCGCTTTTTCAAGACATATTACCCATTAGAATGCCTTTTCGCTCAAATTATGACTTTTCACCACCTTCAGGGTCGCGCTAATCTTTCGCTCTTTTTAACGCAAAAACCACCTTTCGCTCTTTTATAAATCGCGTTATGCCTTTTCGCTCCCTTTTCGCTAAAATTACCATTGCGAAGTAAGGCGAAAAGGGTTTTAGCGATAGCTCGCGGAAACGGTTTCGCCATTCGTTAACACTACCTTTATAAATAGCGTTAACTGTCTTTTTAGCGAAAACCCATGCGAAAAGCGAATGCGAAAACATTTCGCTACTTTTCGCTCTTTTATAAATATGCCCCTAAATATATCCCTTTCAGATCAGATGCACAGGTTAAAAACCTAAATGGTTTAGCCTGAATACATTTCGCCTAAGCAGACCTTCCTATGTTATATGTAATATTTACTGATAAGGTGTATACACGTGTGGGAATAGCTTTAGAGGCTGTAGTAAAGTAAACAGAGTTTTATATGTTTCCATATGTTATGCTGCTCTCAACCACAACCAAAACGGCATGCACTAAAAAATCCAATCACGACATTGCCCTGTGGTTAAGAAGTTTATATAGCGGATATCTGAAATTCTCAATATGCCTCCTTCTTGGTGGAATGCTGGAAGAACTGTGGAGAAACTGTGGAAAATGGGTTCAGTATAAATTGATAGCCAACAATATACACTACATATTGAGCCATACTGTAATGGAGTACTCCTTTTCTTTTTTATTCCAGAGATATAATGATTTGTAATTGTTTTATACCTTCCTTTAATAATCTAAAAACCTATAATATTCAATGTTGCACATCCATTTTCCAGTTCGCACAATGTTTTATCTGTTTGATATTGCTGTGCGTTGCGGATTCCCTTTATATATTGTCTCCTGTCCTGCTTTTTTTTATGTCTCTGCATAGATGTTGTTGCCTGAGAACACCCATATTATTGTTGTATGCATTGCATTATCCCATATGTAAGTACATTTTATTAAAAGACTAATTACTGACAAACTTGCATTATCCTTTAGTTTTTTTGATGACAAATTAAAGTCGTATTCGTGGGATTTCCCCATGTGATAAGGACTTTAAATGCACCAGATTACTGAGAATGTATGTAATAGCTGGTGCTGCTCCTTCCTTCTCTAATTTCTAAGCTACCCTGCAGCTGGTAGCACCTTTTGGCTGACCTAATCTTCATTTGGCGCCAGCCCTTTGATTTAAATTGGGATTATGTCACCAGCTGCAGAGGGTCGTGTGAAACAGGGGGCTGCATCAATCATATGATTCTTAATAGTAGAAGTGAAGTATCATATTAGTTTGTATTAGTAAAAATACTGTATATTACATGGGAAATTAAATAAATTAAAGGTAGTTACAATAAGCACTGAATTCTCTTTTGAATGTGTGAATTATTGTGGGGCCAAGAAAAGTGGAGAAGGATAAAATTAATGAAAAGGGTTAGTGGGTTATATGCGAGTTCTGCAGTGGGGCCCCCAGCAAAACTATGATGAAGCCCCTATCCGTGGTTTTTCAGTGTTTTTTAGGGAGAAGGTTGTATCTGTCATAGGAAAAATAATAAAATGGCTTTCGGGCCCCCTGCAGTTGCACCCCTGGTAGTCACGTCCCCTGGAGTTCAGTAAAGACTGCAACAGCCATTGGAGACAATAGCTAAATATTTATTCAGCACAAGTCTTACTAATAATAAAATATGACACAAGAGGTAAAGGTTTTGGCTATGAGCAAATGAGCGAAAATTTTGGGATGACTGAGCAATATTATTGTAATTTCAGTCGGTCGGGCCGAAAAATCTGCCCGTGACTGTCCGAAGTCCGATACAAAGGACTGATTGGACATGACTGAAAATTATGACCAATAGTGCAGTCTTTTTAGGGCCGCACAAATGCAAGTGGCTGTGTTTGCCACACCCAATGATATTTAGGCCCGGTCGACTGGTAGAATAAATTGAATGGTTGGCCGGGCCAAAACATCTGCCTGTGTGCACACAGTTTTAGAGACCTTCCTGACTGTCTGCAGAGTATAATAAACACTGAGAATATAATAAAAACAGTTGGTAAATTGCAGCCGATCGTGCGGTTCCCTATGGGACCGTACGATCGACCGCGACTGACAGTCATTTGTCCCGACTGTTAGCTTGCTAGTACTGAAAATTCGGTTGGGAAAAATTATTTCCCCATGTGTACCCAACCTTAAAGTATGGGTGAGTTTTACCAGAGCAATTTTTTTTCCCTTTGATATATGGCCTGCTAGTTTCTCCCTCTACAATAATGATTTCTCAACTACATAAAATAGACTCAAACATGTTTCACTATAATTGATTGACAAGTGTCAAGTTCCCCAATGTTGGGGGGGGGGGGGTAATGATTCTGATTATTTGTAAGATTGTGCAAATAAGGATAGAAGTGTACTAAATCAATGTTTCTCAACGTTTTTATCTTTGGGGACCCCTTGAAAAAATGTTTGTGTTTCGGGGAATTATTTTTATTATTTTTCTTTCTCAGTAACCAAATCATCAAAATACACAATTTATACAAATATAACTTATAGATCTATAAATATAACTCTATTAAAAAGAAGCACTTAAATTCACAGCAGGGTAAAGGTCATCATAAACGCATTACTTGTTTTTATTTATCTCTCAGACATCAATATGCCAAACACATAATTCATATAGAACATTGATAAATATATAGAAAATATGTCTGTATTCATCACAATGGTGGATCTATACAGTTTCTGTCAATCTCTTGAGGACCCCCATGCAACCTCTCAAGAGAAACACTGCACTAAATGTATGTATTTATGAATATTCAAGTATATACCATCTTTGTGTGCATTTGTTTTTTTGTCTTTTGGAGCTTTACGTCCCAAGTTCTGTCCCTCCTGCTATCCATAAAATACTAAAATGCTTAAACATGTTCTCACCATTTAGACTACTGTAACCTAACAACTAGCCTGCCACATGCCTTTCCCCAAATTAATTTACTTTTAAACTCAAATCATTCAATTGCTGAAAGGGTCTTTAGGGGAACACTTATCTGTTTATTTTTAAAAAAAATTAACATCTGAGAGGTGCATACTAGAAGACACCCCCTTTGATAGTTGCTTATGGTTATGGAAGAACCTAATCACATTTCAGTGTTTTCCCTGCTAGCCCCCCTCCATAAGTACATGTACCGACTTGCTTGAAAAACCAATGAGTGCCATGTTTTAGGTTGTCATTCTCGGATGTCTGCTGATGATATTTATTAAAGGCTAGCGTGACCTTTTAAAGGGTATCTCCACTGGTTTTTGTAAGTTTTTTGAATCCATTTCTATTGAAGAACGGGAGGTAAAGGAGCTATGCCTTACCTTCCGTTCTTCAATAGAACACACAGGAGCCAGGAGAGAAGGTAAGAACTTACCCGCTCGCTCGCTCCCCCGGCGCGTAGTCTGACAGGTCCCGACGGACCTTGTCTTCTATGCGATGCGCGATCTATGCGCATAGAAGACAAGGTCCGTCGGGACCGTCAGACCAAGCGCCGGGGGAGTGAGCGAGCGAGCGGGTAAGTTCTTACCTTCTCTCCTGGCTCCTGTGTGTTCTATTGAAGAACGGAAGTTAAGGCACAGCTCCTTTACCTCCCGTTCTTCAATAAAAATGGATAACTTACAAAAACCAGTGGAGATACCCTTTAAGTTAAAAAAACAGATTTCTTTTTTAGAAACATAGGCATATGCTGTAAATCACTGTGCTATAAAGTAATAATGCCACTTTATTTGCTAAAATATTGTAATAGTACTTATATGCTAGAATTGCTTTGCAATAAGCTCATAAATGTCTAGCTGTTAGCAAGCTGACCCAAATTTTAAGATTTTTTTTTTTATAAATGAGTTTTGTTCATAAATTATACATCATTTTGCAGTTATCAGGAAGGCATTTTTCCCCTTTTCAGTTGGTTTTTAGCTAGCATTCCCTGGCTTCCCTCTGAGGTTGAGGAGTTTTAGTTTTGGCACACCATTTAAAAATCTCTGGAGTAGGCTATAAAGGTTGGACTAGATGAATGTATGCCTTTATTCAACCTACATTACTATGTTATCAGAGCATGGCCTTGTTCCCAGTTAAAATCTTTACAATTTTAGGCCATCAGCTGCTATTTCTGTTTCAACAGGTAAAGGTGCCCATACACTAATTAAGCTTAAAATATCTAAAACCGTTTTTCAATTGACCACTCAACAATGTAGAGCAGTTTATCGGAAAAACAAAGATCATGCCGACCCAATCTTAGTCCTCGTCTCTCCGTAGATTTCAAGTGGAAATATGCAGAAAGGTCGGAGCCTCAAGGTGGGAGTCTTCGAGCAGTTCTTCAAACGGATTTCCAATAGTCGCACACAATCGAAAATCCAATCAAAGAAACATCTGCCCGTGTATGGCCAGCTTTAGACATTTAATAGATTAGATGTTCATCTAGTGACTAATTACTATTAGAACCGACTAGCCCATTTTTTTATGCAATCAATTTGCGATCACAAAATGAATAAGCCAGATGGGAACGAAGGCTGTTAAAAATCACAAAGGTGATCGCTGAAAATTGATGGCTTATCCTGACTACAATTTTATCTAAAGACACCTATCCGGTCCACAGGGGCAACTAGTGATCTCCATACAATTTCACTGATATCATTGGGACCCCGTTACTACTGATGAGACCCATACAGTTTTACAACCTAACAGGAAAGTATAATCTTCTAGGGGATAAAGATGTTATGTCTTTAAATGACAGGGTTTACTTTTGTGGGTTTTATTAATTTGGCTTAAAGAGGCAAATTACTGTTCTTTCTGTTTTTTCTTTTTCTTTTCTTTTATGCATTTTTGGACTTCTTTATTCTTCCTCCCACAGTTTTGGATTTGGAGACACAAAACACGTTACATATGTGCAGTACAGAAGACGTGTGTTGTTTTCTAGAAGTACGTGGAAGCATTATCAGCAAATTTCAGGACAATATATACCATAAATATACCGTATATACTTAAGTATAAACCGAGATTTTCAGGCTAAAAAAATATCCTGAAAATTGAGTCTCTGTTTATACTCGAGTCAAACACTTGCTCCGGCTGCTCCCAGAAATTACTGTACTCCCCCCCCCTCCCCTTCTGATAGTCCCCACAGTTGCCTTCTACCTGGTCCGGATCCTCTTCTCTGCTCCAGCAGCTGCGTGCTCCGCATCCTCTGCTGGCTGGCTTTGCTACTCAGTGGCAGGAAGTGAGGCCGGCACAGAGTAGTGACATCAGCCAGCAGAGGAATGTGGAGCACGCAGCTGCTGGAGCAGAGAAGAGGATCTGGACCAGGTTGGAGGCAACTGTGGGGACTATCAGAAGGGGAGGGGGGGGGAGTACAGTAATTCCTGGGAGTTGTAGTTTCCAAACATCTGGAGTGCCAAAGAATGAGGATTTAGTTGCCTTTTAAATGGACAGAAGAATTCCCTTACAGTAATAGCCAAATACAGTATGGCTATTACTGTATGGGACTTCTGCTGTCCATTTAAAGGGCAACTAAAGCCTAAAAACAATACAGAATCAGAAGGAGGATGGTATCTATTGTTGCCTTCTGATCCTGTATTGTTTTGAGGGTTAAGTTGCCCTTTAAATGGACAGCAGAATTCCCATACAGTAGTCTGTCAATACAATACAGAATCAGAAGGCAGTTTTGGTCCTATTTTCTACCCTCGGTTTATACTCCAGTCAATCACTTTTACTCCTTTTTAAAGGTAAAAGTAGGTGCCCTGGTTTATACTAGGGTCGGTTTATACTCGAGTATATACGGTAATGGGTCCCATCCTCAAACATGAACATTCCATGGTTTCAGGGTCATGTGGTCAAATCCAATCCCAATTGTCAAATTTTTTAATGAAATGCACCTGGGTCTGAGGCTACACTAAAAGGACTGAAGGTCCTAAAATTAATGCAATAAAAGCGAAATAATGAACATATGTAAAGCACAATGTATGCTTTTTGTATTTAGAAATGTATAAAGTTATTTTTATAGCAGTGATGCCCATCCAGGTGTTTGCAAACTACAAACACCAGCATTCAAGGCTGTCACCTGCTGTTGGTGAATGCTTAGCGTTGTAGTTTACAAACATCTGCACGGCCACAGGTAAGACATTTCTCTGTTATCATCACAATCACAAAAACATACTCAAACACAACCCACAAAGACACAGGTACACACACCTACTGATACACCTTTACAACCAACCTACTCTTCCGTTTATATGGCAAGCATACCGAAATCATCAATTAAGTTCGTTTTATGGCCCGAAAAGCAAAAACGTACCTCCTAACACCACAAAGACACAGGCACTGTAATGCTCCGGATCAATGAGTATTCCTTCAGCCCAGATACCCTAATTTAAAACCACTCTCTTCACCAGGGGAAGTTACAGACAAGGACAAAGCAATAGTAAGGCTAGGAATAGAGCCAAGGGTCATACACTGGAATTAAACAGCAAAGCAAGGTACAGAGAGAGAGAGTGGGGGACAGGCATGTAGTCAAGACAAATGAATGACACAGGCTCAAGTTCAAGGATAAAAGCAAAGGTCAATAACAGAATAGCAAACAAAGTCACACCATGATCAGGAAAGTAAACTAACCACTATAACCAGCAGAGGTTACAGGACTAGGGAGAATATAAAGGAGACGAAAATCCAATGAGAACAGGACAAGGAGAAGGAAGACCATTGAAGGTGGACATGCCTACGAAGAGAATGAAAGAATCCGGTTGTGCACACCCGTGAAGGGCGAAAAGCAATTGAAAACCACCAAACATAAACCAAAGCCGATCGTAGGTCCCAATTGTAGCCAAAGTTTGCAAAAGACACATGGAAGAGCTGAAAGGGCAAAGGAGTGTCTCAAGAGGAAGGTAATGAACGGCCTACTAAGGGGCATAACTGCGGGCTCCTCCCCACGTGAGATTGGAGGCAGGGTCCCTGACCCACCCCCTACCCCCTCCACGATCCGCTGTTTCAAACGTACTGATTGCACATTTGAATAAAACAGACCAGACCCAAACTGCGGGGGCGGTAGTTACACACCATTCTAATACACCCACACAACCCAACCTACCCTGTTTTTACCATGCCTGTTACCATGGCAACTATACAAAACCCACAAGAAGCTCCTTATCTCTCCTCCAGTCCTACTCCACTCCTAGTGCAGCTCCTCTGGAAGATTTGGGGATTTTTCCCCTGCATGCGGCCATCCCTTTTTTTCCAGAAACACTTCTCCAATTGGTTGGCCTAGTTTAGCAGGAAATTCAAATGCCTTTTTTGGGGGGGGGGGGGGAACCATGTCCAGTGAGGCGCCAATAGCCTTTTGGCAAATGGGGGTTTATGAAGCATGTGGTGTTACATTGGGGTATCTGTGCTGGAAGGATACATTAGGGAACAACAGAGCATTATACAACCTTGCTTTTCTGGTTCTATGGGAACCATACATACAATAATAAAAAATATATGTATTTAATCAGTATGAATTATGAAATTTAAGTGTCATATTTCATTGCCATAGCAAGGTTATTGAGTTTTAAAAGCTGCAGCACAGAAACACACATTCCCTTCCAAAATAAAGCTATTCAAGTCAGGTTTATACTTTAACTTTCCAGTCCTTGTTTCTTTTTAATGTTGTAATAATTTCTGTTTACGGTAACTACTATTTCATATAATATATGAGCACTTACTGTATTGCTAAATAATTATTGTCTTACCAAAATGTTACTAGACTGTACCTGCCTCCCTCCCCCTTTCAATCCTCCGTCTGGGTACCATCTACAAAAGAATGATTTTGATTGTATAATATGGGAACAAAACTAATGGTTGCACTCTTAATCATATGGGTTTTAACATTCCTCAAAAACGATTTCAATTCCTGTTTTTGAGGCACTTAAATATGATTGATGCTATAATGATACAGAAAAAACACTTCAATCTTGTACATTTGAGATAGATACAATGGCATTTTAGCGCTAATCAAAATGCTAAAACTAAGGGAGTGGCCAGTGCATTTCATAAGAACTGCCCAGTACAGGTGACAGAATCTCTGAAAGATGAAAATGGGGGATTTTTAAAGCTTAAAGGATATGTCCACCCTTAAAATCATTTTTGGATATATGATTCCTCCTGTCCCCCCAGCCCCAACCACTCTATTTTTACTCTTAGAAAGTGCCCCAAACGTTACTTACCTCCCCTCTTTCCTCCGCCGCGCTGCCGGCCCTCTGCTTGCTAGAAAATGCAAGCAGAGGGGCGGGACCGGCAGTCGCGTCTGTGATTGGCTGAGCGGCAGCCAATCACGGACGCGGCTGCCGGGAGTTCATTGTGGCGGGGGAAAGAGGGAAGGTAAGTAAAGTTTGGGACACTTTCTAAGAATAAAAACAGAGCGGTTGGGGCTGGGGGGGAAGGGGGAATCCTATATCTTAAGGGTTTTACACTAGGGGGAGGGAATCCTGAGAGGGAGGGAGAGAGAGGAGGAGGGAGGGGGAGAAGGGCTGCAGTACGCATGACAAACTTCTCCCGGAGGCTAGGTAGGAGGCAGAGTCCTATATGGACTCTGCTATCCTCCTGGTGGGCAGTTTTTGGGACTTTGAGGGGGGACTACAGGAGATCCTTATGGAGCTGGGATGTGAGGTAAGGATTAAACTACACTACATGATGGGGCCAGTAGTTGGGGGGGATTATAGTTTTGGGGGTGGACATGCCCTTTAATGTAGACCTATATGATCACCAGCTAACTTTTGAAAATGTCTATCTTCCAAATACTGCACAGATTTTTTCTGGTCTATCCTACCTGAATAAATAGGCACACTTTGCTACTACTGACCTTAACCTGCCCATTCAGCATTTTGACTCAATGCAATACTGACTTCCTGTTTTTGCAGGACCCCTTATAGAGACCATTATGGTCTAGCCCTTGACCCAGCGCCTAGGTGATTCAGTTGCTCAGTAGAGATCTGAGCATGTTTGACCCATCCAAACAATACCCCAATAGCAAGGGGTATAAATTATTACTATTATTGTTGATTAATATAGCACCAACATCTTCCGTGGCACTTTACAGTTGCATTAATATACATGATGAAAACATACATGTTACATACAAGGGTAGTGCAAGAAATACAAAGAGCAAATAATTCAAGTGCTGGTCCAGCAGCATTCAGTGTGGTAACTTACAGCATTACTGGTGAACAATAGGAAGGAGGGCCCTGCCCAAGGGAGCTTACAGTCTAGAGGAAATATTAACTGATTTTTTAAAAATAAAAGACAATATGTAGAATAACTAGGTATGCATAATATAAACTAAGAATTTATTAAAGGGCATGTCCTAGAGCTCCCTTTCCCACCCCCAAACCCTATAATTATTTGTTAAAAACAATGCTTCTAACAATACTTACTTTGCTTCATTCTGCCAGCGCTGTAAACCTGGCCCTGTGCTTGCTGGAACTGCAAGCAGGGGGCCGCACCTGCAGGCTCGTCCGTGATTGGCTGAGAGGCAGACAATTACGGAAACGGCTGCAGGCATTACTGGACGCCGGGGGAATGAAGAAAAGTATTGTTAGAAGCGATTTTTTAACAAATAACTATAGCATTTGGGGGTGGGAGAGGGAGCCCTACACTACAGAAAACGGGCATGGAGTTAGGGGGAGGGAGAGAAAAATGGGAGGGAGACAGATGGGGGAGAGCTTCACTGAGCATGTCAAAAACTACGGAGAGGACGCTGTAGAGGCAGAAACCTTTCCCACAGGAATACAGCTACTACTCCTTGATTTCCTGGACTTTGGATGGACATTGCAGAAGTACACAATGGGGCCGGTATTAGGTTTAATTATAGTTTTAGGGGTGGATATGCCCTTTAAAGGGACAGTTTAGTGGAAATTATCAATATTTGTTAAATTGTTAGTTTGTGTAATGCATACTTAGCTATTCTACATATTCTCTCCCATTTTGAAAAATCAGTTGATTTCATACCCTTTGCTGTTCCCTGCTGTTGATATTAAGTGAGCTGACATTTCAGGTTCTAACGGTCTTTCTTCTTCCCAGGATGCACCACATCCTTGGAATGTTCCTAACAGTTATTTCTACTGATTGGCTGTTGGATGGGTCAAAAATGCTCAGATCTCTACTGAGCAACTGAATCAACCCAGGTCTCTACTAGGGGTCCTGCAAACACGAAGTCAGTATTTCGGTTGCATTTATTTATACACAGACACAATGCTGAATTGTCAGATTAAGGTCACTGGGATGAAAAAATACTGCTCTTTTTTCTGAAAAGTACATGTATTTGCATTGAACTTCCCCTTTAAGTACAGGAAATCGGTATCTATCATTCACAGGGAGGTGCGATCACGTATTTCCACCTCCTTGTGAGGTAACAGAGATACACTTACCTACTGGCGCTTATTGATGTAAATAAAATCAGTTTAGTGTCCCTTTAAACTATAAGCTAAAACTTTGGCACTTCGACTTCAAGAATTCATCCTCTCACTAATACATAAAGAATACATTTTGTACTCATCAGGGAAGCCAGAGACAACACAATCAAAACAATATTATTATTATTATTATGGATTTATATAGCGCCAACATATTCCGTGGCGCTTTACAATTACATAGTCATACATTACATACAGGGTAATACATGTTATACAAAGTCATACATATTAGATACACAGGTAATACATAATATAAGCAAACAGAGTGATGAGTTTTTTACAGCAATACCACAATACAATAGGAGAGAGGACTCTGCCCAAAGAGCTTGCAGTCTAGAGGAAATGGAGGTGAGACATAAGGTTGCAGAAATCAGTAGGCTGTAAATAGATTGGCAGTGGAGTGTGAAAGGCGAGTTGGATAATATTGGGTAGTGTTTAGGCCAGATTATATTCTTGCTTGAAAAGGTGGGTTTTAAGGTTACGTTTGAAGGTATTAAGGGACGGCGAGTGACGGACAGACTGAGGAAGTGAGTACCAGAGCAGAGGGGCAGCACGAGCAAAGTCCTGAATATGAGCATGGGAAGAGGTGACAAGGGTGGATAAGAGGAGATTGTTTGCGGAGCAGAGTTTGTGCCTGGGACAATATCGGTGGATCAGCTCTGAGAAATATGAAGGGGCTGTATTGGATAGTGCTTTCTAGGATAGGGTAAGCAGCTAACTTTTGAAAAATTCAAAATTGCCCGGTTCATTCAGAAATGAATGAACCGGGCAGCAGAGTTGAGGATGGATTGAAGAGGAGATTGTTTGCGGAGCAGAGTTTGTGCCTGGGACAATATCGGCTGAATGAACCGGGAAATTGAATTTTTCAAAAGTTAGCTGCTTACCCTATCCTAGAAAGCACTATCCAATACAGCCCCTTCATATTTCTCAGAGCTGATCCACCGATATTGTCCCAGGCACAAACTCTGCTCCGCAAACAATCTCCTCTTCAATCCATCCTCAACTCTGCTGCCCGGTTCATTCATTTCTGAATGAACCGGGCAATTTTGAATTTTTCAAAAGTTAGCTGCTTACCCTATCCTAGAAAGCACTATCCAATACAGCCCTTCATATTTCTCAGAGTGATCCACCGATATTGTCCCAGGCACAACTTGCTCCGCAAACCATCTCCTCTTATCCACCTTGTCCCCTCTTCCCATGTCATATTCAGGACTTTGCTCGTGCTGCCCCTCTGCTCTGGTACTCACTTCCTCAGTCTGTCCGTCACTCGCCGTCCCTTAATACCTTCAACGTAACCTTAAAACCCACCTTTTCAAGAAGAATATAATCTGGCCTAAACACTACCCAATATTATCCAACTCGCCTTTCACACTCCACTGCCAATCTATAGCACTACTGATTTCTGCAACCTTATGTCTCACCTCCATTTCCTCTAGACTGCAAGCTCTTTGGGCAGAGTCCTCTTCCTATTGTATTGTGGTATTGCTGTAAAAAACTCATCACTCTGTTTGCTTATATTATGTATTACCTGTGTATCTAATATGTATGACTTTGTATAACATGTATTACCTGTATGTAATGTATGACTATGTAATTGTAAAGGCCACGGAATATGTTGGCGCTATATAAATCCATAATAATAATAATAATATGTTTTGATTGTGTTGTCTCTGGCTTCCCTGATGAGTACAAAATGTATTCTTATGTATTAGTGAGAGGATGAATTCTTGAAGTCGAAGTGCCAAAGTTTTAGCTTATAGTTTAAAGGGACACTAAACTGATTTTATTTACATCAATAAGCGCCAGTAGGTAAGTGTATCTCTGTTACCTCACAAGGAGGTGGAAATACGTGATCGCACCTCCCTGTGAATGATAGATACCGATTTCCTGTACTTAAAGGGGAAGTTCAATGCAAATACATGTACTTTTCAGAAAAAAGAGCAGTATTTTTTCATCCCAGTGACCTTAATCTGACAATTCAGCTGTGTCTGTGTATAAATAAATGCAACCGAAATACTGACTTCGTGTTTGCAGGACCCCTAGTAGAGACCTGGGTTGATTCAGTTGCTCAGTAGAGATCTGAGCATTTTTGACCCATCCAACAGCCAATCAGTAGAAATAACTGTTAGGAACATTCAAGGATGTGGTGTGCATCCTGGGAAAAGAAAGACCGTTAGAACCTGAATGTCAGCTACTTAATATCAACAGCAGGGAACAGCAAAGGGTATGAAATCAATGATTTTTCAAAATGGGAGAGAATATGTAGAATAGCTAAGTATGCATTACACAAAATAAAATTTAACAAATATTGATAATTTCCACTAAACTGTCCCTTTAAAGGGCATATCCACCCCTAAAACTATAATTAAACCTAATACACGGCCCCATTGTGTACTTCTGCAATGTCCATCCAAAGTCCAGGAAATCAAGGAGTAGTAGCTGTATTCCTGTGGGAAAGGTTTCTGCTCTACAGCGTCTCTCCGTAGTTTTGAATGAATGCAGTGAAGCTCTCCCCCATCTGTCTCCCTCATTTTTCTCTCCCCTCCCTAACTCCATGCCCGTTTTCTGTAGTGTAGGGCTCCCTCTCCCACCCCCCAAATGTATAGTTATTTGTTAAAAAATCGCTTCTAACAATACTTTTCTTCATTCCCCCGGCGTCACGTAATGCCTGCAGCCGTTTCGTAATTGTCTGCCTCTCAGCCAATCACGGACGAGCCTGCAGGTGGGCCCCCTGCTTGCAGTTCCAGCAAGCACAGGGCCAGGTTTACAGCGTGGCAGAATGAAGCAAAGTAAGTATTGTTAGAAGCATTGTTTTTAACAATAATTATAGGTTTGGGGGTGGGAAAGGGAGTCTAGGACATGCCCTTTAATAAATTCTTAGTTTATATTATGCATACCTAGTTATTCTACATATTGTCTTTTATTTTTAAAAAATCAGTTAATTCCTCTAGACTGTAAGCTCCCTTGGGCAGGGCCCTCCTTCCTATTGTTCACCAGTAATGCTGTAAGTTACCACACGAATGCTGCTGGACCAGCACTTGAATTATTGCTCTTTGTATTTCTTGCACTACCTTGTATGTAACATGTATGTTTTATCAGTCTATTAATGCAACTGAAAGTGCCACGGAAGATGTTGGTGCTATATTAATCAACAATAATAGTAATAATTTATACCCCTTGCTATTGGGGTATTGTTTGGATGGGTCAAACATGCTCAGATCTCTACTGAGCAACTGAATCACCTAGGCGTGGTTCAAGGGCTAGACCATAATGGTCTCTATAAGGGGTCCTGCAAAAACAGGAAGTCAGTATTGCATTGAGTCAAAATGCTGAATGGGCAGGTTAGGTCAGTAGTAGCAAAGTGTGCCTATTTATTCAGGTAGGATAGACCAGAAAAATCTGTGCAGTATTTGGAAGATAGACATTTTCAAAAGTTAGTGGTGATCAATAGGTCTACATTAAGGGCATGTCCACCCCCAAAACTATAATCCCCCCCCAACTATGGCCCCATCATGTAGTGTAGTTTAATCCTTACCTCACATCCCAGCTCCATAGATCTCCTGTAGTCCCCCCTCAAAGTCCCAAAAACTGCCCACCAGGAGGATAGCAGAGTCCATATAGGACTCTGCCTCCTACCTAGCCTCGGGAGAAGTTTGTCATGCGTACTGCAGCCCTTCTCCCCCTCCCTCCTCCTCTCTCTCCCTCCTCTCAGGATTCCTCCCCCTAGTGTAAAACCCTTAAGATATAGGATTCCCCCTCTCCCCCCAGCCCCAACCGCTCTGTTTTTATTCTTAGAAAGTGTCCCAAACTTTACTTACCTTCCCTCTTCCCCCGCCACAATGAACTCCCGGCAGCCGCGTCGTGATTGGCTGCCGCTCAGCCACACAGACGCGACTGCCGGTCCCGCCCCTCTGCTTGCATTTTCTAGCAAGCAGAGGGCGGCAGGCGGCGGAGGAAAGAGGGGGAGAGTAGAACGTTTGGGGGCACTTTCTAAGAGTAAAAAATAGAGTGGTTGGGGCTGGGGGACAGGAGGAATCATATATCCAAAATGATTTTAAGGGTGGACAATCCTTTAAGCTTTAAAAATCCCCCATTTTCATCTTTCAGAGATTCTGTCACCTGTATGGGCAGTTTATGAAATGCACTGGCCACTCCCTTGTTTTAGCATTTTGATTAGCGCTAAAATGCCATTGTATCTATCTCAAATGTACAAGATTGAGTGTTTTTTCTGTATCTTATAGCATCAATCATATTTAAGTGCCTCAAAAACAGGAATTGAAATCGTTTTGAGGAATGTTAAAACCATATGATTAAGAGTGCAACCATTAGTTTTGTTCCCATATTATACAATCAAAATCATTCTTTGTAGATGGTACCCAGACGGAGGATTGAAAGGGGGAGGGAGGCAGGTACAGTCTAGTAACATTTTGGTAAGACAATAATTATTTAGCAATACAGTAAGTGATATATATATATGAAATAGTAGTTACCGTAAACAGAAATTATACAACATTAAAAAGAAACAAGGACTGGAAAGTTAAAGTATAAACCTGACTTGAATAGCTTTATTTTGGAAGGGAATTGTGTTTCTGTGCTGCAGCTTTTAAAACTCAATAACCTTGCTTAGGCAATGAAATATGACACTTTAATTTCATAATTCATACTGATTAAATACATATATTTTTATTATTGTATGTATGGTTCCCATGAAACGAAAAAGCAAGGTTGTATAAGCTCTGTTGTTCCCTAATGTATCCTTCCAGCAACAGATACCCCAATGTAACACCACATGCTTCATAAACCCCCATTTGCCAAAAGGCTTGGCGCTCACTGGACATGGTTCCCCCCCCCCCCAAAAAAGGCATTTGAATTTCCTGCTAAACTAGGCACAACTTGGAGAAGTGTTTCTGGAAAAAAAGGGATGGCCGCATGCAGGGGAAAAATCCCCAAATCTTCCAGAGGAGCTGCACTAGGAGTGGAGTAGGACTGGAGGAGAGATAAGGAGCTTCTTGTGGGTTTTGTATAGTTGCCATGGGTAACAGGCATGGTAAAAACAGGGTAGGTTGGGTTGTGTGGGTGTATTGAATGGTGTGTAACTACCGCCCCCGCAGTTTGGGTCTGGTCTGTTTTATTCAAATGTGCAATCAGTACGTTTGAAACAGCGGATCGTGGAGGGGGTAGGGGGTGGGTCAGGGACCCTGCCTCCAATTCACGTGGGAGGAGCCCGCAGTTATGCCCCTTAGTAGGCCGTTCATACCTTCCTCTTGAGACACTCCTTTGCCCTTTCAGCTCTTCCATGTGTCTTTTGCAAACTTTGGCTACAATTGGGACCTACGATCGGCTTGGTTTATGTTTGGTGGTTTTCAATTGCTTTTCGCCCTTCACGGGTGTGCAACACCGGATTCCTTCATCTCTTCGTAGGCATGTCCCCCTTCAATGTCTCCTTCTCTTGTCCTGTTCTCATGGATTTTCGTCTCCTTTATATTCTCCCTAGTCCTGTAACCTCTGCTGGTTATAGTGGTTAGTTTACTTTCCTGATCATGTGTGACTTTGTTTGCTATTATGTCTGATGACCTTTGCTTTTATCCTTGAACTTGAGCCTGTGTCACAGAGTCTTGACTACATGCCTGTCCCCCACTCTCTCTCTCTGTACCTTGCTTTGCTGTTTAATTCCAGTGTATGACCCTTGGCTCTATTCTCGCCTTACTATTGCTTGTCCTTGTCTGTAACTTCCCTGGTGAAGAGAGTGGTTTTAAATTAGGGTATCTGGGCTGAAGGAATACTCATTGATCGGAGCATTACAGTGCCTGTGTCTTTGTGGTGTTAGGAGGTACGTTTTTGCTTTTCGGGCCAATAAAACGAACTTAATTGATGATTTCGGTATGCTTGCCATATAAACGGAAGAGTAGGTTGGTTGTAAAGGTGTATCAGTAGGTGTGTGTACCTGTGTCTTGTGGGTTGGTTTGAGTATGTTTTTGTGATTGTGATGATAACAGAGAAAGTCTTACCTGTGGCCGTGCAGATGTTTGTAAACTAAACGCTAAGCATTCACCAACAGAGGTGACAGCCTTGAATGCTGGTGTTGTAGTTTGCAAACACTGGATGGCATCACTGTATAAAAATAACTTTATACATTTCTAAATACAAAAAGCATACATTGTGCTTTACATATGTTCATTATTTCGCTTTTATTGCATTAATTTAGGACCTTCAGTCCTTTTAGTGTAGCCTCAGACCCAGGTGCATTTCATTAAAAAATTTGACAATTGGGATTGGATTTGACCACATGACCCTGAAACCATGGAATGTTCATGTTTGAGGATGGGACCCATTACCGTATATACTCGAGTATAAACCGACCCTAGTATAAACCAGGGCACCTACTTTTACCTTAAAAAGGAGTAAAAGTGATTGACTGGAGTATAAACCGAGGGTAGAAAATAGGACCAAAACTGCCTTCTGATTCTGTATTGTATTGACAGATACTGTATGGGAATTCTGCTGTCCATTTAAAGGGCAACTTAACCCTCAAAACAATACAGGATCAGAAGGCAACAATAGATACCATCCTCCTTTGATTCTGTATTGGTTAGGCTTTAGTTGCCCTTTAAATGGACAGCAGAAGTCCCATACAGTAATAGCCATACTGTATTTGGCTATTACTGTAAGGGAATTCTTTGTCCATTTAAAAGGCAACTAAATCCTCATTCTTTGGCACTCCAGATGTTTGGAAACTACAACTCCCAGGAATTACGTACTCCCCCCCCTCCCCTTCTGATAGTCCCCACAGTTGCCTCCACCTGGTCCAGATCCTCTTCTCTGCTCCAGCAGCTGCGTGCTCCACATTCCTCTGCTGGGATGGTCACTACTCTGTGCCGGCCTCACTTCCTGCCACTGAGTAGCCAGCCAGCAGAGAGGATGCGGAGCACGCAGCTGCTGGAGCAGAGAAGAGGATCCGGACCAGGTAGAAGGCAACGTGGGGACTATCAGAAGGGGAGGGGGGGGGGTACAGTAATTTCTGGGGCCGCCGGAGCAAGTGTTTGACTCGAGTATAAACAAGAGACTCAATTTTCAGGATATTTTTTTAGCCTGAAAATCTCGGTTTATACTTAAGTATATACGGTATATTTATGGTATATATTGTCCTGAAATTTGCTGATAATGCTTCCACGTACTTCTAGAAACACAACACACGTCTTCTGTACTGCACATATGTAACGTGTTTTGTGTCTCCAAATCCAAAACTGTGGGAGGAAGAATAAAGAAGTCCAAAAATCATAAAGAAAAGAAAAAGAAAAAACAGAAAAAGAACAGTAATTGCCTCTTTAAGCCAAATTAATAAAACCCACAAAAGTAAACCCTGTCATTTAAAGACATAACATCTTTATCCCCTAGAAGATTATACTTTCGTTAGGTTGTAAAACTGTATGGGTTCATCAGTAGTAACGGGGTCCCAATGATATCAGTGAAATTGTATGGAGATCACTAGTTGCCCCTGTGGACCGGATAGGTGTCTTTAGATAAAATTGTAGTCAGGATAAGCCATCAATTTTCAGCGATCACCTTTGTGATTTTTAACAGCCTTCGTTCCCATCTGGCTTATCATTTTGTGATCGCAAATTGATTGCTAAAAAAATGGGCTAGTCGGTTCTAATAGTAATTAGTCACTAGATGAACATCTAATCTATTAAAGTCTAAAGCTGGCCATACACGGGCAGATGTTTTTTGATTGGATTTTCGATTGTGTGCGACTATTGGAAATCCGTTTGAAGAACTGCCGAAGACTCCCACCTTGAGGCTCCGACCTTTCTGCATATTTTCACTTGAAATCTACGGAGAGACGAGGACTAAGATTGGGTCGGCATGATCTTTGTTTTTCCGATAAACTGCTCTACATTGTTGAGTGGTCAATTGAAAAACGGTTTTAGATATTTGCTTAATTAGTGTATGGGCACCTTTACCTGTTGAAACAGAAATAGCAGCTGATGGCCTAAAATTGTAAAGATTTAAATGGGAACAAGGCCATGCTCTGATAACATATAATGTAGGTTGAATAAAGGCAACATTCATCTAGTCCACCTTTAAGCTACTCCAGAGATTTTAAATGGTGTGCCAAAACTAAAACCCTCAACCTCAGAGGAAGCAGGGAATGCTAGCTAAAAACCAACTGAAAAGGGGAAAAATGCCTTCCTGATAACTGCAAAAGATGTATAATTATGAACAAAACTCATTTATAAAAAAAAAAATCTTAAATTGGGTCAGCTTGCTAACAGCTAGACATTTATGAGCTTATTGCAAAGCAATTCTAGCATATAGTACTATTAAATATTTTAGCAAATAAAGGGGCATTATTACTTATAGCACAGTGATTTACAGATATGCCTATGTTCTAAAAAGAAATCTGTTTTTTTTAACTTAAAGGGTATCTCCACTGGTTTTGTAAGTTTTTTTAATCCATTTTTATTGAAGAACGGGAGGTAAAGGAGCTGTGCCTTAACTTCCGTTCTTCAATAGAAACACACAGGAGCAGGAGAGAAGGTAAGAACTTACCCGCTCGCCGTCACTCCCCCGGCGCTGGTCTGACAGGTCCCGACGGACCTTGTCTTCTATGAGCATAGATCGCGCAGGCGCATAGAAGACAAGGTCCGTCGGGACCTGTCAGACTACGCGCCGGGGGAGCGAGCGAGCGGGTAAGTTCTTACCTTCTCTCCTGGCTGTGTGTTCTATTGAAGAACGGAAGGTAGGCATAGCTCCTTTACCTCCCGTTCTCCATAGAAATGGATTCAAAAAACTACAAAAACCAGTGAGATACCCTTTAAAGGTCACGCTAGCCTTAATAAATATCATCAGCAGACATCCGAGAATGACAACCTAAAACATGGCACTCATTGGTTTTTCAAGCAAGTCGGTAAATGTACTTATGGAGGGGGGCTAGCAGGGAAAACACTGAAATGTGATTAGGTTCTCCATAACCATAAGCAACTATCAAAGGGGGTGTCTTTAGTATGCATCTCAGATGTTAATTTTTTTAAAAATAAACAGATAAGTGTTCCCCTAAAGACCCTTTCAGCAATTGAATGATTTGAGTTTAAAAGTAAATTAATTTGGGGAAAGGCATGTGGCAGGAGTTGTTAGGTTACAGTAGTCTAAATGGTGAGAACATGTTTAAGCATTTTAGTGATTTTATGGATAGCAGAGGGACGAACTTGGGACGTAAAGCTCCAAAAGCAACAAAAAACAAATGCACACAAAGATGGTATATACTTGAATATTCATAAATACATACATTTAGTGCAGTGTTCTCTTGAGAGGTTGCATGGGGGTCCTCAAGGATTGACAGAAAACTGTATAGATCCACCATTGTGATGAATACAGACATATTTTCATATATTTATCAATGTTCTATATGAATTAGTGTTTGGATCATTGATGTCTGAGAGATAAATAAAAACAAGTAATGCGTTTATGATGACCTTTACCCTGCTGTGAATTTAAGTGCTTCTTTTTAATAGAGTTATATTTATAGATCTATAAGTTATATTTGTATAAATTGTGTGTATTTTGATGATTTGGTTACTGAGAAAGAAAAATAATAAAAATAATTCCCCGAAACACAAACATTTTTTCAAGGGTCCCCAAAGATAAAAACGTTGAGAAACATTGATTTAGTACACTTCTATCCTTATTTGCACAATCTTACAAATAATCAGAATCATTACCCCCCCCCCCCCAACATTGGGGAACTTGACACTTGTCAATCAATTATAGTGAAACATGTTGAGTCTATTTTATGTAGTTGAGAAATCATTATTGTAGAGGGAGAAACTAGCAGGCCATAATCAAAGGGAAAAAAAATTGCTCTGGTAAAACTCACCCATACTTTAAGGTTGGGTACACATGGGGAAATAATTTTTCCCAACCGAATTTTCAGTACTAGCAAGCTACAGTCGGGACAAATGACTGTCAGTCGCGGTCGATCGTACGGTCCCATAGGGAACCGCACGATCGGCTGCAATTTACCAACTGTTTTTATTATATTCTCATGTTATTATACTCTGCGACAGTCAGGAAGGTCTCTAAAACTGTGTGCACACAGGCAGATGTTGTTGGCCGGCCAACCATTCAATTTATTCTACCAGTCGACCGGGCCTAAATATCATTGGGTGTGGCAAACACAGCCACTTGCATTTGTGCGGCCCTAAAAGACTGCACTATTGGTCATAATTTTCAGTCATGTCCAATCAGTCCTTTGTATCGGATTCGGACAGACGGCAGATTTTTCGGCCCGACCGACTGAGAATTACAATAATATTGCTCAGTCATCCCAAAATTTTCGCTCATTTGCTCATAGCCAAAACCTTTACCTCTTGTGTCATATTTATATTAGTAAGAATTGTGGAATAAATATTTAGCTATTGTCTCCAATGGTGTGCAGTCTTTACTGAACTCCAGGGGAGTGACTACCGGGGTGCAACTGCAGGGGGCCCGAAAGCCATTTTATTATTTTTTCTATGACAGATACAACTCCCTAAAAAACACTGAAAAACCACGGATAGGGGCTTCATCTAGTTTTGCTGGGGCCCCACTGCGAACTCGCATATAACCCACTAACCTTTTCATTAATTTTATCCTTCTCCACTTTCTTGGCCCCACAATAATTCACACATTCAAAGAGAATTCAGTGCTTATTGTAACTACCTTTAATTTATTTAATTTCCCATGTAATATACGTATTTTACTAATACAAACTAATATGATACTTCACTTCTACTATTAAGAATCATATGATTGATGCAGCCCCTGTTTCACACGACCCTCTGCAGCTGGTGACATAATCCCAATTTAAATCAAAGGGCTGGCGCCAAATGAAGATTAGGTCAGCCAAAAGGTGCTACCAGCTGCAGGTAGCTTAGAAATTAGAGAGAGGAAGGAGCCAGCACCAGCTATTACAACATATCTCGTAATCTGGTGCATTTAAAGTCCTTATCACATGGGGAAATCCACGAATACGACTTTAATTTGTCATCAAAAAAACTAAGGATAATGCAAGTTTGTCAGTAATTAGTCTTTTAATAAAATGTACTTACAATGGGATATGCAATGCATACAACAATATATGGTGTTTCAGGCAACAACACCTATGAGAGACATAAAAAAAAGCAGGACAGGAGACAATATATAAAGGGAATCCGCAACGCACAGCAATACAAACAGATAAAACATTGTGCGAACTGGAAAATGGATGTGCAACATTGAATATTATAGGTTTTTAGATTATTAAAAGAAGGTATAAAACAATTACAATCATTATATCTCTGGATAAAAAGAAAGGAGTACTCCATTACAGTATGGCTCAATATGTGTGTATATTGTGGCTATCAATTTATACTGAACCCATTTTCCACAGTTTCTCCCAGTTCTTCCAGCATTCACCAAGAAGGAGGCATATTGAGAATTTCAGATATCCGCTATATAAACTTCTTAACACAGGGCAATGTCGTGATTGGATTTTTTAGTGCATGCCGTTTGGTTGTGGTTGAGAGCAGCATAACATATGGAAACATAAAAACTCTGTTTACTTTACTACAGCCTCTAAAGCTTCCCACAGTGTATACACCTTATCAGTAAATATTACATAACATAGAAGGTCTGCTTAGGCGAAATGTATTCAGGCTAAACCATTTAGGTTTTAACCTGTGCATCTGATCTGAAAGGGATATATTTAGGGCATATTTATAAAAGAGCGAAAAGTAGCGAAATGTTTTCGCATTCGCTTTTCGCATGGGTTTTCGCTAAAAAGACAGTTAACGCGATTTATAAAGGTAGTGTTAACGAATGGCGAAAACGTTTCCGCTGACGCTATCGCTAAAACCCTTTTCGCCTTACTTCGCAATGGTAATTTTAGCGAAAAGGGAGCGCAAAAGGCATAACGCGATTTATAAAAGAGCGAAAGGTGGTTTTTGCGGTTAAAAGAGCGAAAGATAGCGCGACCTGAAGGTGGTGAAAAGTCATAATTTGAGCGAAAAGGCATTCTAATGGGTAATATGTCTTGAAAAGCGAAACCGCATTGCATTAGAAGGGCGATCGCGCTAGAATGTTATGCCTTGGAAAAGCGACATTAGAAAGGCGATCGCGCATTAGAATGTAATATGCCTTGGAAAAGCGACCGCACATTAGAAGGGCGGAACGCACATTAGAAAGGCGATCGCGCATTATAGAATATGCCTTGAAAGGCAATCGCGCATTAGAAAGGCGAACGCACATTAGAAAGGCGCAACGCGCATTATATGGAATAGGCCTTTGAAAAGCAGATCGCGCATTAGAAAGGCGAGAATGTTGCAGGGCAAAAGAACGGATTGTATTCCAATATTCAGAAATGAATGAACCGGGCAGCAGAGTTGAGGATGGATTGAAGCGGTGCCAGGTGGTTGTTTGGTAAACAACCACCTGGCAGGATATGATTAGGGCATGGACTTGGATTTTTGTAGCTTCATTCGAGAGGAAGGATATTTTTGAGTAGGAGCCGAAAGGAATTGGCAAGCGAATTGACATGGCATTGACATTTGAAGGAAAGATCGGAATCTAGCGTTATTCCCAGGCAGCGGACATGAGGAGATGGGGATATAGGTGTATTGTTAATATTAATAGTAAGACTAGGGAGGGGAACAGATCATGAGGGTGGGAAAAGTTGAGTTTGAGGTAGCGGGAGGACATGAAGGCAGAGATGGCACTAAGGCAGTTGGGGACCTGGGATGTAAGTGTAGGGAGGTCTGGGGCAGAGATGTAAATTTAGGTATCATCCACATACAGGTGATACTGGAATCCAAATGAACTAATGAGTTGTCCAAGGCCATAGGTGTAGATGGACCGAGTACTGAGCCTTGCCCTTGCGGGACCCCCACAGGGAGGAGGTGAGGGGTGGAGCTAATTCCAGAGTTGAAAACACTAAAGGTCCTACCAGAGAGAAAGGAGGATAGCCAAGAAAGTGCAATGTCTTGGATACCCAAGGAGGCCCGGATCTGAAGAAGAAGAGGGTGATCAACAGTATCAAAAGCAGAGAAGAAGAATGAACAAAGCGTAGTGACCTTTAGATTTAGCACTAAATAGATCATTGGTCACTTTAGTGAGGGCATTTCCGTGGAGTGGTTAGGGCGGAAGCCTGACTGGATGGTCAAAGTGGTCAAAGAGAGAGTTAGCAGACAGATGATTGACCAGTTCTTTTCAGTAGTTTGAAAGCAAATGGGAGAAGGGAGACAGGCCGGTAGCTGGAAAGAGCAGACGAGTTGAGGGAGGGTTTTTTAAGTATAGGGGATACCACGGCATGTTTAAATAAAGAGGGAAAATACCGGTGGAGAGGGACAAGTTAAAGAGAGAGGTTAGGGCTGGTATGAATGAAGAGGAGAGAGGGGGAATAAGATTAGAGGGAATGGGGTCAAGGGGGCTGGTGGTGAGACATGTCCTGGATAGGAGAGATAAGAGACCCTGTTCTGTAATAGTGGTAAAGCTCGTTATGGTACAATTAAAGAGATTAACCAATGAAGGGATGTAAGCCTGTGCAGTGGTAGGAGTTGGAACCTGTAGGGAGGAGCTAGGGTGTACAGGAAAACCATTTTGGATGTTTTTGATTTTTTCTGTGAAATATAAGAAATATGATTTCATCAGCCAATAAACTGGGGGTAGGCAGAGGAGGTGGCGAACAGAGCAGGGAGTTGAAAACTTTAAAGAGCTGATTGGAGTTATGGGATTGTGTGGATGAGTGAAGAGAAATAGTTTTGTTTGGCTAAGGATAAAGCACCTCTGATCCAATAAAGGGCACTTTTAAATTCAAGAAAGTCTTTATTATTGTTACTCTTGCGCCAGCGTCATTCGGCTATGCGGGATTGCTGATCTCATATGCGCAAAGACATCATCTCTCACTTTGACTCTCATTAGATGCCAAGAAGGCTTTTGATAGGGTCAGCTATGATTGCCTTCAATTTACCCTACAACAGATTGGATTAGGACCCTTCAGCCTTAAAGGGCAACTGTGGTCTCAAAACAAGTTAGGGTTAAATGAAAGCTTGTAAGTGAAAAGTGTATCGAGCAGAGGGACGCATCCAAAGCAGAGTACACCTTAGACCAGCATGATGAGATAAAACTTCACATTTATTAGTGATATTAAAATAGCAAAAAGTTTTTTCAACACGATACACCCATGGAAGAGGGAGACTCCAAGGGAGGGGGCGTGGCCTGACGTGTTTCGCGGTAACTTCCGCTTAAATGAAAGCTTGCAGTATATCCTTTACACTGAGCCAACAATCACATCTCTGGCTGGAGCCTGTAGGAAATTACATTGGGGTGAATGTTCAAACTTCCTGCTTCCAGTAGGTTGAGTGACATCCCCTGACCTCTGCCGGCCCTTTTCCCTCCGGGGGAGAAGCATGCTCAGTTGAGACTTATTGCTGAGGAAATCAGGAAGTACCCGGGGAAAAAATTGACAGTTGAGAAGGGGAGCCTATTAATGCAGACAGGCTGGTCACATGGCTAAAAACAGAAAGAGTTCAACCAGGAAGTTACATTGCTGAACCTTTCCAGCAATAACTTCTCACAAATTTTATCTAGAGATGTGATTTAGGTTTTATTTTGAAGGTGTGATGGAAGGCTTTTTATATAATTATTACTAGAATTTGAGACCACAGTTACCCTTTAACAAGATAATGTTACTATATACACAGAATTAATGGGTGACTCTCAGACCCATGTATATTACTGAATGTTACTAGACAAGGGTGCCCCTTATCCCCATTTCTCTACATCCTAACAATGGAGCATTCTATCATATAAAACACATCACCTACCCACATATTTCCTTTTCCAACTTACAGTTAAAACTACAAATGTTTGGAATATGTAGTCAATTTAAAGGGTATGTCCACCCCATTTTAGAACTTTTTCTGTAGTGTAGGGTTCCCTCCTAAACCCCATAGATTTTTGAAGCAGAACTCCCCCGATCATTACTTACTTTGCCTCCTGGCCCTCTGCTTGCAGGAAACTGAGAGGCAGCCAACCACGGACGCGGTTTTCGGCTGTACAGATCGCGGGGGAAACAGGCAAAGTAAGCAGAGATCGGGAAAGTTTTGCTGGAAATAACTATGGCGCTTGGGGTTGAGGGAGGAAGCCCTACACTACAGAAAAGGGGATTTATACTAGGGGGGGGGAGAAAGAATCAGGAGGGAGAGGGAAGTCTGCACTGGGCATGTGCAAATTCTACCGGAGGAGAGACAGAAGGCAGTCCTATATGGACTCGGCCAGGCTCCTGGTGGTCAGTTTTTTGGACTTTTGAGGGACATTACAGGAGAACCATTTGGTGCAGGGATGTAAGGTAAGGATTTTACTACACTACACAGTGGGGCCAGTAGTGGGTTAAATTATAGTTTTGGGGGTGGACATGCCCTTTAAAATAAACTCTGACTGACTAAACAGATCCCTCCAAACCCTACTCAAGTTGCCCAACAAGGCATTCATTTTCCTTTTAAATGGCCTACTTAGGGGCCCTCCGATCTTACCATATGGTGCAATAATCAATATAGCTGGTTTGGAAGAATAAATATATTATGTATGAATATTTTGCCAAAAGCATTGTATATTTTTCAGACACTACCAATTTTATTACCCAAAGTGTTTTACCTCCATTCGTAAACAAACCCCCAAGACATAAGTTCTCAATATTTAAAGATATAGGAGGCATGAATGCCCCAGATTTTCTAAAATATTATACAGCATCACTTCTGGCTCATATAATTGACTGGATACATAATCTGGACAATAAAATCTAAGTGGAGGTAGCCAACATACAACCTGCCTTACCTCTAAGGGCTCGTTCACACTAGAAACTGACAGAAACTGACAAACGCACAACATGTGTTTCTGTCAGTTTGTATCCATTTTTTGTATACATTTGTATCCATTTGTTAACAATGTGTATTCCATAGGTTTCTATAGAAAATGCATGAAACAACAGACAGAAATGCTGCATGCATTGGAACGGAATATAACGCAGCAGGTGTGAACGATATTATGATATCCTATGGGGTTTTACTGTCTGTCCATTTTTTTAAACGCACTTGGTTACCCAAATCTGAATGTAAAAATTTTAAAGATTTGTATTTCTCTGATTACCATATTAAAGGAGAACTAAAGTCTCCAGACAACATTGTCCCAATAGACAGAGCACATTCACAAACATACAACAAGCTGTGTCTCACCTCTTCCTTTGCTGTGGCCATTGGGTGATTTATGAAAACAATCCGTGAGTACTAGGGGTCAGCTCCCACAATCCTGGGGTAAACCCCCAGCTAAGTGTCTGCATACAGGCACATGCTCTGTAATGCTCAACAGATCAAAACAAGGAAGCTTCCTAGAAGCGGACAGCCAATCACATTACAGCACAGAGATCCTCCCTCTCCCTGACACAGAACAGAGATTACAGTTTTTTGTTTTCAAACACATTCCATGCTCCTGTCCTAACAATGATATAATCCTCTACTTTTCATACAAAAAGAAAAGTAATCTATTTCATAGCATGGTTGTAAGAAACAAAATACTAACATTTCAGCAAAAATAAAATAAAAGTAAGTCTGGGGAATAGAACCTACAACTTTTTATTCTGTCTTGCTAAAAGCAGAGCTCTAACCTCTAGGCTAACAGAGATAGTACGGTATATGGCATACATATCACTGGTAACATGTAGAATCTTTTACTATGAACATAATGGAAACAAAAAATAAAAGTCTGGGGATTTAAACTTGCTATCTTCTGAACTGTGTGTTTCTATAACTGGCATTTTACAAGGTGAGCCACCACTGAGTAAGATGGACACTTAGGTACATTAAACAGCATCATCTTTTGCTTTCAACATAATAGAAACAAAAAAAAGAGAAGTCTCGGGTATTAAACTTCTGAATAGTGTAATTTTAAAACTGAACAAGCAGAGTATTTGGATACATTTGGAAGCTTTATTTTTTGCTTAATGAATCCTAAAAAAATTTAATTTGACTTTGAAAGCTGCTTGTTACCCTGCAGTTTATTTTCCAGCAACTCATACTGAATGGTTAATAAATTATGGTAACAATCAGCTTTCAAAGTCTTTTCAAGGACCTCCATATTGGTGTGTGAAATGTGAAAATGTGAAAACATTCTGTGCATAGAGACACTGAATACTGGGGTCAGGGGGCATGATTTTTTGATGACTTCATGGGCTGTGGGTTGTACTGGCAACAACATGAAAGCCTTCTTATTTACAGAATCTATTTCTCACATGTACTACATGCAACTTACTAGAGAAGAATCTTACAATGTATAGGTGTTCTGGGGAGAAAAACGTTCACATTAGGTTTTAAAAATTTTAAGTTTAGTTCTCCTTTAAATCTATACTACCATTTACAAAACTGATTCTTTGAAAAAATGTATAGAATATAGTGTGTTATGATCCCAATTTTGCAAATTGGTTACCACAGGATTCACCTACTATAGGACTGGATGGACGTATGTCTTTATTCTACCTCAATATACTAAAAGTTCTTCACCAAGGTTAACAACTGCCATTAAATTCCCTAGTGGAATCAACATCACAAGCAGCTATGTATATACTTTCAATATGCACAACTACATGATTTTGTATCTCCTGTACTACGAATACCCACTTTTAACTCCTCCCCAACACTATTTAAACTAATGAGAATGGAAGAGCTCACAGCTTTTTTTAACGACAAACACAAAAAGTTTATTGAACGCTGGACAGTATGGGTGGTCTTCAGAGATTCTGACAGATATCAAACCATTTTAATACAACCAATAAGCCCATGTTCTCATCCTTTTATATTGTGAATTACACTGTTTGACATGATATGAATGTTTTCTCGCCCAAGGGCTAACAGTTTCAATAAGATAAACATTACTCAGGTATCTCAATTTTAGATAACTTAAAGACCTGGAGTCAATAGCCCTCTCCCTCTCCACTTCTTCCCCACCCCCTCCTTATAGTTAGTTTTCCTTTTTTACTCCCTAACTAATAGGAGCTACCATATTCTATCCTTAATAGGAAGAATGAGACAGACTATTTCTTATTAGCGTGTATACATGTATATGATTGTATATAAAATGAATATTCACAGACGTTTTCACAATTGAAAATGATTTTGCATTGTTCTAATGTTATCTGTGCTCAGTGTTTTAAAAACACTCATTCAAAAAGTAAACAATTCCTTTAATGTATTTATGAACAAGAGGTTAAAGAGCTATGTCTTACCTCTTGTTCTTCAATCAATTCCCCAGGAGCGATGGACTAAGATGGCAGAGACTTATCTTACACGCGATCCTCCGCAGCCGCGGAGGATCGCAACCACTTCCTGGTTCAGAGTAACTATAGCGCACATGCCCGATAATGCGTCGGGAATTTCCACTGCTGCTGCGGGAGGATCGCGTGTAAGGTAAGTTTCTGCCATCTTAGTCCATCGCTCCTGGGGAATGGATTGAAGAACAGGAGGTAAGGCATAGCTCCTTAACCTCTCGTTCACTTTTTGAATGAACTATTCCTTTAAAACACTGAGCATAGATAACAGTAGAACAATGCAAAATAGTTTTTTTCACTTTTAGAGTGAACTATTCTTTTAATGATTATTTTTAATAAACAAAAATAAAATTTTTAAAAAATGAAATAATGCATGTATTTTTAATAGGTATCCATACAAGTTTCATGATGTGGAATAATTAGACGGACAGACAGGTAGATAGAGAAACTGAGAGCTAGATACTATAAGCCCCCAACTAAAGATGGCCATACACAACCTTGAAAAGCAGGCCCAGCCTCAAAAAACTTTACATAGTTTTACCGCTTCCTGTTCAGAGAAACTATAGCACGCATTATTGGGCATGCACGCTGTAGTTACTCTGAACCAGAAAGTGGTCGGGACCTGTCACTGCTGTTGTGAAGGATCGCGTGTACGGTAAGTTTCTTCTTTTTTTGTCCGTCGCTCCTGGGGAATTGATTGAAGAACGGTCTTCAATCAATACATTAAATGTACGTCATGTATTTAATAGTTATGAGTTGAGGAGATGACATTTCTTGAGGGACGTATAGAAATACCAGTAAAAAGAGAGAGGACTTATACGCACAGTGGTGTAACACTGCATACAAACTCAAGGTTTGCATAAATGTGAACTTGTTAATAGAAGATTTAAGCCATACCAACACAGGCGGTCCCCGACGTGTTTCGAGCCCACTGCCCTTAGTCATGGTGACATATAGCACATATGTTTATAGTAAAACTTTATATACAACATCAACAGGTTTTCCACTTTTAGCGTAAATATACAAATGTTTTGGTGAACCTCCTCGTGAACATGCTTCATGTAATTGGCCTTGGGAAAACCATGTTTATTGCAACTGAATACCGCAACACCTGAGTGACTGATAGGCGTCACGCTGTTCTTGTGTCTCTAAAGCATGTGATGTGCGGGCTCTGTGTGTGTGTTGTTAAAGCCGGGCTTCATTCTGTTGCTCTGTCTGTGAGCTTTGAGTGTTTTTATTAAGCGTGCTCTATTTTTTGAATTAGTTAGCATTATGTCAATTTGTTTGCACTTTAACACTTTATCCTTGCTCAAGGACGACTTTATATTGACTATTAAATTCGAATGAATAAAGTTAGTTTCTGGTCCGAATTGAAAGTGCCATGATGTCTTTGTTCTTTTAGTTGTGTCTGTGCAGTGTGTGACATGTGGGCAGTGTGTGTTTTGTGCTTAAGTCCAGGTAATGCAGGTAATACCCATGTCATACCCCCCAACTGTCGCGGTTTGAGTAGGTGGATGGGGCATGTCTGCGATGTTGCAGTGGGCGGGGCACAACATTCTAGGGTGTGGACGGTCTGGGGGCATGTCTGTGATGTTGTGGTGCCTAGGAGGCATGGATGTGACATTTGGTGCCATGGTTGTGATGTTTGGGGGCATGTTTTCGGGTTTGGGGGTGTGGTCTTGGTGTTTGCCTGTGATGTTTGCGTGCATGGAGTTGATGTTTGTGGATGTGGGCATGATTTGGCAGGTGTACCTGTGATGTTTGGAGGCATGGTCATGATGTATGGGTGTAATTTTTGTTTGGGGGGATGACCACAATATCTGGGGGCATGGTTACAACATTTGAGGCATGGTTGAGATGCGTGATATTGATGGTTGTGGTATGTGCACAACCGTGATATTTGGGGGCGTGAGCATGGCCATGACATTTTGGGGCATGCCTGTGATGTTTGGTGATGTAGCCATCCCTTTGGAGGCATGATCATGATGTTTTGGGTCATTTTCCATTGCTACAGCACATTTCAGGAGGCTTTGCTTTAAATTTCTTAGCATGCAAATGTGGTTCATGTCACCAATAGTTACATAGTCTTTCCAGGGTTCATCTTTGAAACCTTTCAGGAGCAAATTGTAATGACTAACAGACCTTAAGGGAAATGTTGTAGAATTGTTGCCCTGTGTCTGCAGCTCTCAGAGTTGCTGTAGCCGTACATTACGCTGTTGTTGTGTCACAGAAGGAAGTGACGTGGGGACTCTTTATGTGTTGTTGAAGTCGGGCAGCGCACAGAGCCAAGGCCCTTCATCTGAGTTGCTGAAGCGGGGCATCACACTCTGAAAATAACATGCAGGCTTTTTGTTGTTCAAATTGGACTTCATTGGCATTGGCTGCCCCGTCCAGAGTGCGTCGCCTTTATGTGTGTGCATTTGGTGTGCATGGCTGTGGAGTGAGCACATACATACTTACAAGATTTCTTCTTTTTATAGTAGATATGTGCATTATCGAGTTCTTCGTTCTTCGTTTTTCTCTTTGAAGATTACATTCGCATTGTACTAGCAAAAACATGAAAGATCCCTAGCCAAGGTTTGGCTAGGGATCCCCAGGGGTGGAAGACAATGTAAATCACCACTATAGCCTGCAAGCAGTAGTTGCCTGTAAAAATCCATTGTTGTGTTCTTGATCCTTTTAAACAGAAAGAAATCATTATTGACTGTATCTGCTAACTAAGAATTGTAATTCTTTGCTGTCATTTATGGAGGGTATTTTTTCCAATGGGATCTATAAACAGTACAAACTACAAGAATGTAATTGCCAGTGTGCCACAGTCTGATCTCATAGTACATCACAATATGTCAAGCGTACCACAGTCCGATCTCACAGTACATCACAATATGTCAAGCGTACCACAGTCTGATCTCCCTATACATCACAATATGGCCAGGGTACCAGAGTCTGATCTCCCTGTACATCACAATATGGCCAGTGTACCACAGTCCGATCTCTCTGTACATCACAATATGGCCAGTGTACTGCAGTCCGGTCTCTCTGTACATCACAATATGGCCAGTGTACTCCAGTCTGATCTCTCTGTACATCACAATATGGCTAGTGTACCACAGTCCGATCTCTCTGTAAATCACAATATGGCCAGTGTACCACAGTCTGATCTCACCGTACATCACAATATGGCCAGTGTACCACAGTCTGATCTCACCGTACATCACAATATGGCCAGTGTACCACAGTCTGATCTCTCTGTAACATCCACACTATGGCCATGTTCCCAGTCTGATCTCTCTGTAACCTCACATATGGCCAGTGTACCACAGTCTGATCTCTCTGTACATCATAATATGGCCAGTGTACCACAGTCTTATCTCACCTTACATAACAATATGGCCAGTGTACCAGTCTGATCTCACAGTACATCACAATATGTCAAGCGTACCACAGTCTGATCTCACAGTACATCACAATATGTCAAGCGTACCACAGTCTGATCTCCCTATACATCACAATATGGCCAGCGTACCAGAGTCTGATCTCTTTGTAGATCACAATATGGCCAGCGTACCACAATCTGATCTCTCTATACATCACAATATGGCCAGTGTACCCAATCTGATCTCTCTGTCCATCACATATGGTCAATGTACCACAGTCTGATCTCTCTGAACGCACATATGGCCAGTGTACCACAGTCTGATCTCTCTGTACATCACAATATGGCCAGTGTACCACAGTCTGATCTCTCTGTACATCACAATATGGCCAGTGTACCACAGTCTGCCTCTCTGTACATCCAAAATGGCCAGTTGTACCACAGTCCTGATCTCTCTGTACATCCCAATCTGGCCAGTGTCCCACATCTGATCTCTTTACATCACAATATGGCCAGTGTTCTCACCGTACATCGATCAATATGGCCATGTCACCACAATCTGATCTCTTTGTACATCACAATATGCCGTACCACAATCTGATCTCTTGTACATCACAATATGGCCAGTGTACCACGTCTGATCTCACCGTACATCACAATATGGCCAGTGCACCACATCTGAGCTCACCGTACATCACAATATGCCAGTGTACCACAGTCTGATCTCTCTGTACATCAAAATATGGCCAGTGTACCACAATCTGATCTCTTTGTACATCACAATATGGCCAGTGTCCACAGCGTCTGATCTCACAGTACATCACAATATGGCCAGTGCACCACAGTCTGAGCTCACCGTACATCACAATATGGCCAGTGCACCACAGTCTGCTCTGTACATCACAATATGGCCATTGTACCACACAGTCTGATCTCTGTACATCACATATGGCCAGTGTACCACAGTCTGATCTTGTACATCCCAATATGGCCAGTGTACCACGTTTATCTCTCTGTAATCACAATATGGCCAGTGTACCAACAGAACTCTAGCGTGCCTACAGGAAGTTCAATTCCATTTTAACGTTACAGTCTGATCTCACTTACTAACAATATGGCCAGTGTACCACAGTCTGATCTCACCGTAGATCACAATATGGCCAGCGTACCAGAGTCTGATCTCTGTAGATCACAATATGGCCAGCGTACCACAATCTGATCTCTCTATACATCACAATATGGCCAGTTACCCATCGGTCTCTCTGTACATCACAATATGGTCAATGTACCACAGTCTGATCTCTCTGTACTCACAATATGGCCAGTGTACCACAGTCTGATCTCTCTGTACATCACAATATGGCCAGTGTACCACAGTCTGATCTCTCTGTACATCACAATATGGCCAGTGTCCACAGTCTGATCTCTCTGTACATCACAATATGGCCAGTGTACCACAGTCTGATCTCTCTGTACATCACATATGGCCAGTGTACCACATTGATCTCTTTGTACATCACAATATGGCCAGTGTACCACATCTGATCTCCTACTCACAATATGGCCAGTGTACCACATCTGATCTCTTTGTACATCACAATATGGCCAGTGTACCCAATCTGATCTCTTTGTACATCACAATATGGCCAGTGTTACCACAGTCTGATCTCACCGTACATCACAATATGGCTGTACATCACAATATGGCCAGTGTACCACAGTCTGATCTCACCGTACATCACAATATGGCCAGTGCACCACAGTCTGAGCTCACCGTACATCACAATATGGCCAGTGCCCAAATGGCGCTATTTTCGCTGCGATGTGCTGCGCTAATTATTTGGTGAAAAAGACAATCCTTTATAAATATGCCCCTATGTTACTATTGGTGATATGAACCACAATTATATACAAATATAAACCCTGGAAAGACTATGTTACTATTGGTGATTAGAGATGTCCGAACTTCGCAAAATCCGGTCCGCTCGAGGATCCGCGAATTTTCGAAAAAATTCGAAAATTCGAAAATCCGCGAGCGGACCCGTTAAAATGAAAAATACCCTTGAAATAACGAGATTTCTCGTATTTTCGAAAATTTTCGAAATTACGAGGTTTCACGTATTTTTGGGAATTTTCAAAATTACGAGTTTTCATGTATTTTCGAAAATATGTATTTTCGAAAATACAAGTAATCCTCGTAATTTCGAATATTTTCGAAAATACGTATGTAAGGAATTAATAGAAATCCTTGTATTTTCGAAAATTTTCGAAAATACATTTTCGAAAATACGTGAAAACTCGTAATTTCAAACATTTTCGAAAATACGAAAAATCCGCGAATCGGAAGTTCGGAAGGCGGAAAATCCGGAAAAATCCGCCGTTTGCGAACGGGATAAATCCCTATCCGGGGTTCGGATCCGCGAACCGGCCATCCCTATTGGTGATATGAATCTTTTTTTATACAAATATAAACCCTGGAAAGACTATGTTACTATTGGTGATATGAATCTTTTTTTATACAAATATAAACCCTGGAAAGACTATGTTACTATTGGTGATATGAATTACATTTATATACAAATATAAACCCTGGAAAGACTATGTTACAATTGGTGATATGAATGACATTTTTATACAAATATAAACCCTGGAAAGACTATGTTACTATTGGTGAGCTACCAGTGCCATGAGCCTGTGGAGGAAGCCCATGGTGTGTTGGGGTGAAACACGTCCAGCTGAGCCTAATGTAAAACCATCCGGAGACATTACGGTACACCAGACCCCCTAAGTATAGTTCTCTTTATGTTTCTCTATGTGTGCACTTGCGCTATATGTTTAGATACTTTATTTGAACATGGGATTTCCTTATCTCCCCGGTACACTTTAGGGGGTTCTATTCCATGGGCTGATATATATTTATCTATACACATGGTTGCCTATAGGGACAGTGGATATTTATCCATATCAACATACTGATCTTATATTGACTATAGGATGGGGTTTTCCTAGGCATTGTATGCTTTTAATGTACACTTGTCACTTTATATTTGTCTGCACTTGATCACTTTTTGGATTTTGCACTGAGACACTTAATATTGGGCCAGATTCTATATAATAAAGCCATTTTTACTTCTAATATATTGAGAGAGCCATGAAGTCTTTTTCTTGTTCTATTTTTGATTTCCTAGTTAGCCACCAGTGTCATTTCCCAGCTATCCACCAGTGTTATTTCCCAGTTATCCACCAGTGTCTTTTCCCAGTTATCCACCAGTGTCTTTTCCCAGTTATCCACCTGTGCCATTCCTTAGTTATCCACCAGTGTCATTCCCCAGTTATCCACCAGTGTCATTCCCCAGTTA